>JAKTPO010000013.1:0-357930 GCA_030557635.1 Hemisphaericaspora nanyangensis | reverse complement strand
GAACTTTCTTTTATAGGGGGAATTAAATTCATTAATTTAAGGGTTGAAATAAATTAAAATGTGTGTAGTGGTACGTATATGCGTGTAGATACGTAAGCTCCACCAACAACAAGTATACATTAAAGTTGGGGTACCCTACTTAAGCTGGCTCCTTTCGACTTAACGATACGAATTTTTTCTTTCTCCCATTTGCAAGCACTTTGGTAAGGCTTTTTAGTAACTTGTTTAGAAACTTGATCGTGTCTTTTCATTGATAAATCAACAACAGTGAGGCACATAACATGAATCAAGTTTTTATTAAATCCCAAAGGGTGGAATTCGTTGCAACACTTTTCCCAATTAGAAAAATCGTTAGAATTGTTAATCACCTACAAACACCATCAACACAATGATGCGGTGCAACTCTATGTATAAGAACCAAAGGCGAAAGAAAGGGAATTTGCAGCCACTATGAGTCAATAATGAAAATAATTTAAACAAACTCTTTTCTGCAAGACTCTAATGTTAGCTATTAGTGTAACAAAGTTTGACAAAATCTTCTATTTCGGTAAAGTTTCTGTTGACTTCATGGATATTTGAGACTAAAGTCCCAGATTCTTATATTATTTCTTCCAGCTGAACACCGTGAAAAATATTCGTTGCATTTAAGAGAAAATTCATCGATAATTATTCAAACAATTGGGTTAGTTATAATAAATCAAAAAGGTATTGAGCCAATGTCTTTGGATGTATTGACCCACATGTTGGTATCTTGGCCCTCCGAAAAGAGCTAAGAGAAGAAAAATTGAACAATATGTAGAAACTACTGATCGTTTTATGTGGTGAAAAATACTGGGATGCTTATACTTTACCCTATTTTACCCATTTTCTATTGGTATTTTCCAATGAATGGCTAATTTATACTATTTTGATATTAGTTAGAGCTAGATTAGCGTATTGAAGAAAGAATAATCTTTAAGTTGGTTGCACAATTCTCCCAATATACGTTAATTAGTTCAAGCGATTAAAATGAGTAATTTCAAAATATCCGAAGAGCAAGAAGAAATTTCGGTTGTAATAGAATTTAAAACAAAACTACTGCAACCATTAAACCCATCATACTCATAGAGTCGTAGTCAACATCGCTTATAAAATGCCATCTACGCGGTCCAAGAGACTGAGACCAATTACTTCCGAACAGGACGAAATAATAGATTCATCTTCAAGCGAAGATCTTGAGCAACAAGAAGATTATAATGAAAACATCAGCAAATCATCAATTAATCAAGAAGACAACAATCAAAAGACTTTTTACTATGTGACACCCAAAAGAGCCAAAACTACATCCGATCTGTCATCATCACCATTTGATAAAATCTATTGCGAATTGACTAACCAACCAAAGAAATCCAAAGTCAAAAACAAAACACCTTTCTTAAGTTTATTTAATGGGAAAGAAACTACTACGGAAGTGGAATTTAGATATCAGCTATATAACAAAGTTTGGCATAATCAATTAACCAAGATTGAATCAATTTTAAATAATGCTAATGAAGATCTATTTCAAAATTTGCTCAAATTTATCAATCAAAATGATAATAATAAACTTTCAGTGGGATTTGTTCAACTTACAACGAACATTGCCAATAATTTGAGAATTTTAGAAGAGTTTTATAACTTGATTCAGAAAAATGGATCTAATGATGGTAAGTATGATTACAAACTTTTAAGAATTAATTCAAAATTTTGTGCCAACATTAGATCTGTATTACGTGAAATTGTGAAACAATTCCGTGAATCCGTTGATAATGATGAAATTGACGATGAAGAAGAAGAAGATGATGATGATGATGAAGGAGACTTTGAAAATAGAGTTAACTATGACCCAGAAACCATTGCTGATTGGTTTGCAAATAAATCAAGAAAAAATGTGAAATTGATATTGGTTATAGAAGATTCTGAATCGATTAGTACTCAAGTGTTAAACCAACTACTTAAATCATTATCATCATATTCAGAAACCATCCCTTGGAAATTGGTAATGGGATTATCATGTGATAATGTTAGTAATTGGATAAACAATAATATATGCAATGATCTCAGGATTTTGATTAACGGATATAAATTCAAAAGTAATGATAATAAGAGTTTAGGTTATATCATTTTGAACAATTTGTTCTTGACTCCAGAATTGAATAATACGAACCCATTGTTATTAAGTAATAATCTAAGTACATTAATCTTGAATCGATTTGAAAGTTCCAATAATTCTATTGATTCATTGATTGCAGAAATCAAGTTATGTTATATGCTATACTTTTATCAACTGCCATTATCGATTCTAATCACCAAAGATCCAACTCCAACCCCGGGTGGTCGTGGCGGTTCATTACATATTGAAGGTTTAAAAAAATTACCTTCATTCAAGAAATATATTGAGTCTGAATTACATGGCAAAAATTTCGAGAAAGTCAAGGCTTATTTGATGAGTGAACGATCATTGATTGCTTTATTCAATGATTCCAAAATCAAATTTCAAAATGTAAAACTAGCAATCATGAATGCAATTAATGTAATCTATCAACTTCAACAACATTATAAATCTAAAAAACAGAAATTCGAATTGTATAAATTGTTAATTAATAAAAAGTTATTAAATTCCAAATTTTTGACGGATTTGATTGCAACTTTGCCCAATTTAACTAATCTGGAAATTGGTGGCATATTATTAGATCTAACAGATAATTGTGAAGAAGAGATATCGAATGAGATTAAAGATGAGAAACTTATTGAATTGAATAAAGCTATTGGTGAATTGGATGATTTTAAATTGATTTCCCGATTGCTTGATAATTATCTTGATAATGAATTATTAACCACCAAATTAGAGGACGTCGTATTCCATGAAATATTCGTCATGAATGGAGGCGGATCAACTAAAAACAAGGCGACGGCGTTATTTGAAGAAAACTTTGAAAATCTTATGATAAATCTTTTACGTCCAAATTTAAGATCTACAATTGAATTGAGTTTAGAAAATTGTGAAAATTATTTAAATCATCCAATTGTTAATTCCGGTAATAATAAACCTATAAAGGCGGTACCTACTTTGACAACATTATTCAAAGTATATAAGGAAGCCCCTGTGCAGATCAACTTGTATGATTTTTATCAAGCATTTAAAAGTTCATTGAGTAAACAAGAGTTGCTTGGTACGGAAGAGGAGGAGGAGATATCGGATGAAGAATGGCATAAAATGACATATTGTTGGTTTATTCAAAATTGTTATGAATTAATGATGATAGGATTGTTAAAAGATAAACCGAAAGGCTCATATATTGAGAAAGGTATTTGGAAAGGTGTGTAAAAGATGGTTTGGTTCGTTTTATTTATCATATAAAAACAGATGGAATAGACTCGAACTACAGAAAAATACAAAATCAGTGAACCTTTATGAACTTTATTTAACCACTTGCTGCTGCTTCAGTGTCTAAATCGTCATCTTGTAGCTTTTCTATTTCAGAAGCCTCTTCTTGTTCTTGTTCTTGTTCTTCTTCTTCAAGAATTGCATTTATGACTGCACCATCTTGTTCCTTTGGTTCCTGTTGTATTTCTTGGTCCTCCTCTTGTTGTTCCTGGGTTGGTAGATTATTTTCACTCTTCTTCCCAGCGACTTTTTCTTCTTGTTGTTCATCGGCGTGTTGTTCAGTCACTTCATAAGCTGCTCCTTCGTCAGTATCTGAATCCAACTCGTCTTCACCGGTACCAAATGGATTTGAAATATATTCATGTAATCCGACTCTATTACTTACGCTTCTTACAATTTCATCACCATGACGTCCAGCAATAGCAGTTATCAATAACAAAGTAATAAAACCAGCTAGGATGGTTATGATTAATAATCGTTGGGATCTAAACATTCTTTTCGAAAGTTGAGTTGAATTGGCAATCATAGTATATTATTAAATGGATAAAAAGGTGATAAGAAATAACTGGAAAAGATTATAGAATGAAATTAATAAGAAATTGTTTCTTTTGTGGTGTATGTAGGTTTGACTCAAATCAACGAAGTTGTTTTATTTAACCTCTTACTACTTAAATGCTTTTCAAAGATATTGGCAGTTGTTGATATATAAGTAAAATGTTGATTTAGAAAAGTAAAAAATTAAAGAAATGAAATTTACAAAGGGGGAAGAAGCGCGCGTGAGAGGGATTCTTATAATGTGTTTGAAGGAGGAGTAGAGTTTGTTTCGCGTAGGAGGATATAAACAATATTAAAAGAAGAGATTTTTGCCTAGTTTTTCTTTTTTTAAAGTTTGCTATGAACAAGGTTTATTGTCTTTGTTTTTAAGTGGTGGTGTGCTCAGTCGAATCTTATTAAATCTAGAATCTAATTATTAGATGTTTTGTAGACATAGATCAGATTTATACGTGTTAATTAATTACTGAAAATTGGCAAATTAAATAGTTATTAAACTGGTTTTCTTAAGATAATGTTAACTGTGTGTTTTTCCTTTATTATTGGAATTTACTAAGAATCAAACTGTTTCATAAGATTCCCAATAAGTAACTAGGAAATGATATATCCAAAGTGATTTGACTTTTACTCAAAATATTTGTCCCCAAACCCCCTCCCCCCCGTCCCCTCTACAACCACCATAGGAACTATTTATGTGTTAACAAACAAAGAAACCTATTTATCTCTAAGCAGAGTTGGTATTATTTCTCTGCTTTGCAATATCAGGCAATGGGATATATCATATATATACCTCTATTTTTTTGCAAGCATCTCTATTCCTAGAGTAGTATGGTGGGTCATCTTTCAATAGCTTTTTTCATTTCTATCTTGAACAACCAACGACCATCTCTATACGAATTGTAAACTATTAGGAACCTGTGCCTGCAATCATCAAGATCTTCTGACAGTTTCACCTCATTATGAAAAACTACAAACTACTCTAAATCAATTTTTACTAAAACATTTCTTTTCAATAAAATTTCTATATCATTAACTATACTATACACGAATTAGACAACCACCTAAGCTCATAAAGACAACTTTTCAACTGAATAGTTTGGGATTCTTTGACTAATTTCAATACCATCCAAATGATCATCATGAGGTTGTTTATTCAATAACATGGAATCTAATTGAGTTTGTTGTATAGTTAATTCACCGCCCTCTTCACTTAGTTTCTTCTTCTTATTACCAGTAGTAGCATTGCTTACAACTTGATTAATTAAAGTCAAATTATAATTATTCACCAATAATGAATCGATCTTCTTGTTAACAATTTGATTCAAGTCTTCAATATTGTCATTAGTCCAGTTAAATAACCCAGCAATATCAATAATCATTTCAATTAATAACCATGCATTGGACCCATTCAATTTAATCAACTTATTAATTAATGCAATTAAATCTACAGCTACAACTTGGGTAAGTTCCTTAAAGTTCTCAATGATTTCAATTCGAGAAAATTCTTGAATAATACGATCGACCAAATCATTTAATAAGGCTTCGTCGACAACATCATTATCATCATCATCTGAACTGACTAATTGTGACAAATAATCCTCACATGGAATATTTGGACATGTTGAAATCGCTTGTCTTAATAACGTGAAATTTTCAATCCTGTGCAAAAGTTCCAATAATCCAGAAGTGAATTTAATTGGATATATTGGATTGGTGAATAAATACATCAAGGTATATTCAGGTATAAAATCATCATTTCTGAATTTAAGTTTGTTATCGGTAGATGAAGGAACAAATATTAAATCAAGTACCGAACTTATGAACTTTATATCAATGATTCTATCAGTATCCACTTCAAATTCTTTGAATTGATATACTTTTGAGTGTGGTTTAGCTCTAGTTGATGATTTCTTGATCACTGACCATGGTTTCTTATTCTTTAAATATGGAATTAGGATGGATTCCCATTTATTCAAATCTTGAGATTCTTGTGCTGATTTTAATTCTTCAAATACTTCTTGGATTTCTTGTGTAGTTGTTGCAGCAACTTCAGATTGTTGGTCAATCTGATACAATTCGACAATATCAGTCAATTCACGAACAGGTTGAGAAATACTTTTACCTAAACATTCAACTAATTTATTCAATCCAACGTTTAAATCAATGATATTGACATAAACATTATTATTTTTATTTCTCAAGTTTAAATAAATTGCTTTTGTTTGTATGGTATTTTGTGAATTTCCCTTGACAGCAAATGAATTATCAAGAAATACTTTATCGGCAACATTTGCATTTGGTGATGATTCGAATGTAGATAATAATGCCGAATACTTAACATTGATTAAATGAATTTTGTTTCCTGATGCTAATAAGATTCTATCAGGTGCTGCCCCTTGAATTGAGATAAAAGAGTCAGAAGGTGAAATTAATGTCGAAACTGAAATAGAAGAAACGGTTTTGAAGTTGACAATCGAAATTGATGAAATTTGTTCATCATTATATTGATACAATATGCCTCCAACATAACAGAATGCAACCTCTTCTTTTGCAAGTGTGATGTCTTTGATCAACGAGTTTACTTCCAATATTTGGGAAGTAGAACCAAAAGAAATCAAGGAATATTTCAAGCCCTTTTTTGCAGACTCACTAATAGTAACAATAAATTTCTCATGCAAGTCTTCCACAAAATGAGTATAAATCACTTTACTCCCATCATTAACAACCAACTTCACATCGGCAAACTCTAAACTATCAGACTTGAATCGAACATATTCAACACTACCAGACTTATAAACAACCACAATCAAATCTTCGGCAAGAAACTTCACCCCAATGACCTTTTCCTTCAATTCAAGCTCAATTTGTCCACTAGTGTTGGTATTTTGATCAGTTTCAATCATTAATAACCCAAACTTTTGTCTATCGGTTTTACCAACCACATACAATTTCTTGTCATTATTTACAAGTTTAACATCCATACAATCAACAATAGTAGTCGGAGATAATGTGTATGACCATAATAATCTTGGACTGGGTTTAATGACATGACTTGCAATGCTTGATTTAGAAACGGCAAAATCAATAATGGTTGAGGTATTGGATATACCTTGTGGTGGAGTTATTAATTTTGAATCAAGGGGGATATCAGGGATTCTTGGGAGTGTTGTTATGGGATATTGATCATATAAACCGGGTGATGTCATTGTGTAAGTGGTGGTTATGATAGATTCTTGGTTAAACTGTGATTTTTGATTGTGAAATTTTTCAAAATCCAAAGCGATGCCTGGTGCATCTCATTCAGAAGAAAAAAAAACTATTATCAAGCGAGGTGTGTCGCAACGCTGATTATTTGTCGCGAACTAAATTTGCTTTTGCTGCTGCAAATGGGGACTTCAATTTCACTGGTTGATCACATTGATGAACAAACGAAGCAGGCAAGGGGTCTGCAACCAGGAACCCTGTCAAATTGGTCCTTCCGGATACTATATCTCCTGATGGTTCGCTATGATTTAGCTATATATTATTGGGTAATTGAAGACAATTAGACTTCTACATTCAACTTTCACTATATGGTTTTCTTGCCAAAAGAGAACGTTCAATACAATTCTATTCTATTCTATCAAAAATGTTAAATTAATATAAAATACACCAAAAAGAAATATCTATAAAGAAGAATATAACCTTAAAAACCCCTTGTAAACACAAAAAATAAGCAAAAAATTCATAAAAAGCAGAAACCTTACAAGGATTCTTCCAAGTATTCTTCATCTGCAAAGTAATAGTCATTAACAACAACTCTAAATTCATCGGTTTCCTTGTTATAAGAATCGATTCTAAATGAAGATAAATCCTTAACAACAATATTAGCACCAGATTTTCTAACCTTTTCAGGATCATAAGTAGAACAAATACCAACAACCATGGCACCAGCACCTTTACCGGCAGATATACCAGCAGGAGCATCTTCAAAAACAGCAACCTTCTTATGATTTGCTTCATAACCTAAAGTATTTCTAGCCGTTTGATAACCTTGAGGATGTGGCTTACCTTTAGTGACCTTTTCGGCAGTAATGAAAACATCAGGTTGTTCAATGGTTAATAATTTCAACCATTTAGTGGCTAAAGGTAAAGTACCAGAAGTAACAATAGCCCAACGTTGTTTACCATTTTCAGTTTGTTCTTTGGATAATTTATCAAATGATTTAACTAATTCAACAGCTCCTGGGATTGGTTTGGCATATTGACCAAAAGAGTCTGGAATTGCACCTTCCCAAGCAGTAACTTGTTCTTCAATTGCATCTTCTGGAGACCATTTTGCAATAACATCATATGTACGGCAACCATGCGAAGTTCTAATAATTTCTTCTGGATTCACATGAGGTCTGGTCTTACCAAAATCTCTCCAAAATTCAGAAATTGCACCGGTAGAATTGACTAAGGTACCATCACAGTCGAATAAGGCGGCACTGATGTAAAAGATAGCTGGTTGTTTTTCAATTGTCATTGTGTGTTTATATGTAGATTCTCTATATTAAATGATTGTGTGAAAATGGAAAGTTTATTGGGTTTAAAGTAAAGCAAATAAGTTAGAAGAAGATGAAGGGAATGTCCAGTATTTATAACAAAAGATGTATTTTACATTTTAAGGGTTAAAAATCATCGTTTGATCAGATGGATACACACACACCACGATGACTGATGACTATCTAAAGAATGATGGATGATGAGGATGTTGTAGTGCATGTATGCAGTATTTTTTTGCATTGTAAGAACGTTTTACAATAAACAAGACGTCATACCATTGATGAAAAATGACACAAAAACATGGAAAAAATGTTTGCTGAAAAAACGAGACACCGTTTTTTATTTCAGATTTCCCTTAACATTACATTAGAGTCATGTTTCCTTTTCATCTGAGAACTCTGTCCTTCTGTTTTCTTCAATTGAAAGAATTGACTTTATAGGAGTGTAATTAACTCCTTAACTTCACACAAACTCTCCCTTTCAATTAAAAAGTTGCTGAAGGCAGGCGGTGGTCATGAGTCAGATCACCTCATAGTCATCAGGAAAAAAATACAATAATTTCGGAAAAAATCAAAAAGGTGACAGATAAAAAATAAATTATTTTCTTTTGGTTTCTTTTTTTTGGGAGTATATTAATTGTTCCGGAAATCTGTAAGCAAGCAACAGAATCATTAAATTGTAATACTACACCAGTTAAGAAAGTGTAACATCTCCCAATTTCACCTTCGACTCTGGGTGTTTTCGCCCACCTCCTCCTTCTTTTTGATTTGCAGTAATCATAGCTTATCAAAATTTTCACTAACCAATACACGTGCTAGTGAGCTCACTTTCTTCCGAGAACTCAAATTGCTTATATGTTTCATATCAACATGTGTTTTCTCTCTCGCAGCGTTCAATATACATAATGCATCCTTTATCTAGATCGAATTGGCACCGTTAACTCCGTAATGTAGATCAGTTTCTTCATAACGTCATAATGATGTAGTAACTGTAAAGTTTGTTGTAAATGAAAGAAGAATATAGAACACAAAAAAATACATGTAACAATATCTCTCGATATATCTATTGATAAATGATGTCATGTAACTTCTCTACTATTGAAACGGGACTTTTCGAAACCCGTTGGCCATAATGGAAACCAAAATTACTAACGGGTCCATTACTTTCGATGGGAACAATCAACAAAGACAGTATTGTTATACACAATACTCTCTTAGCCGTGGAAACTCGGGGAAATAAACGTTTCCCTCTTTCTCGAACCCAACAACAATTAAACTTAGTGATGCTCTTGTGAGATTATTCTTTGAATACGAATAGTTTTATTCCAACCAGTTCCCACGATAATTATGCTAATTGTTCTAGTTGGAAATGGTGGGTTTTGTCGTATGGGAAAAACATGTACTGCAAAATATAATTGATCTTCTCTTAAGAAAGGAAAATCAAAACCCCAATCACCTATGCATACATTAAAATCAATTTTTAATTGGAAATATCGTAGTCAGAGTATAAGTCATAGATCCACATTACTATGAAAAGTAATTCTAACTTCTTCGGAAGAATTTCTTTTGCTGTTCTACACTAAACGCGCATATTAAAGAAAACTACATCATCTAATGACAAAGTGATAGTTCGCTTTCGGATATCAGAATAAAACATTTCAGATTAAACTGTCGGTTTTCCTTGACTAAAACTCTATCAAGACCACAACTGTGATTCGTATATTTTCGCTGATTTTGCAGCAGAAAAACTTTCAGTAAATAAGCAATTAAGATTTCTACGAATCAATGGTAAAATTACATTAGCAATTACATTCAAATGAACCAAGGAGAGAATGATCACATGAACACTTTAATACCATTGGATGTGATTAATACTCTAACTTATTAGACATCAATATCGACAATTTACAATACTGTGAACTCGTTTCACAAGAAAAAGTTGGTGCAAAGTAATTAAGTCCACCAATTTCCTATTGACGGTTAACTATGGAAAAATTAATCCTTATTTTCTAGATGTCTCATTGATGATTAATGGCAGCAACTAGTTTCATTGTATATTACCCTCATTTTCTTTGATTACTTATACATACAAGTAATGATATTACGTGTTGAATCTTGATGAAGGCATTCTTTTTTTCGTCATCTATCAAATCATTACCCAAAAAAATCTATCTATAGATTCATCTCACACTCCAGTTAATCATTATATACTACTACATAATTCCATGACTACACCAGAATACGTAATCAACATATCATCCGATGAGGAAGAAATTGACGAAAACGACGTCGAAATCGTCGAATTCCGAAAGCTAACAGCAGACTTGATCCAAAACCCACAACAACAACCAGAATCCCGAACCACCACCACCAAAAAACTCGCTGACGTCCAATGTCCCATCTGTTTTGACAACGTAACAAATGCGACAGCGACAACATGTGGACATATATTTTGTCTTGAGTGTATACTGCAGAGTATTTCCAGTTCTCATGCGCGTGGACAAGTAAGGAATAATGGACCTGGGAGGCGAGGTCAGGGACTGGGAGTGGGGCTTTGTCCGTTGTGTAGGAAGAAAGTCAATTTTAAGGAGACTATTGTATTGAGAATGAAAAAGGGAAAGCGAAGCGATGCTCCTGAGTTACCCATGGCACCAATGAAGAAGAACGAGATACCGGTTGAGTCGTTGGCTCCAAACGATAAGAAGGAACAGAAGCTGGATTGACGATGAGTGATATGTAGATAAGCAATTGACACAGTACCTGTTGATAGCATCCCTTAGGGTCCAATAAATGGATTTTAATCGTCTATAAAAGAGGTTCATTTTATAAAAGCCAGGTAGTACACTACTTCACGAGATTTGATCTAGTTAGAAGTAAAAGAGCACTTTCTTCAGAATCATGATAGAATCACCACATCTTTTATCGTTTATTAAATGATCCCGGCTACCAAACTGATTCATTAAAGCCAACACATCTATATTAAAATCAGGTACATATACACTACCACTACAAATATAATCCTTCAAGATTTTCTTCAATTTTGTTTTTAAGGACTCTTTCCTTTGCAGCTCTAAAATCTTCAGCCTTGACTTGCATACGTCTTTCTCTTAATGCCAATAAACCAGCTTCAGTACATATAGCTTTAATATCAGCCCCAGATAATTCATCCTTTGAAGTTACAATTTCATCTAAATTGACATCCTCCGCCAAACTCATTTTAGAAGTATGAATAGTCAAAATCTTCTTTTTGGTATTAGCATCTGGATTTTCAAATAAAATTTTACGATCAATTCTTCCTGGTCTAATTAATGCAGGATCAAGTGATTCTATTTTATTGGTAGCCATAATGACCTTAATATCACCTCTATCATCAAACCCATCCAATTGATTCAATAATTCCAACATTGTTCTTTGAATTTCACGTTCACCACCAGAGCTAGATTCGTATCTCTTTGTACCGATTGCATCAATTTCATCAATAAAGACAATAGAAGGAGCATGTTCTCCTGCAATTTGAAAAATTTGTCGACATAATCTTGGACCATCACCAAGGTATTTTTGAATTAATTCAGATCCAACGATTCTTAAAAAGGTTGCACTCGTTTGATTTGCCACTGCTTTTGCTAATAAAGTTTTCCCAGTACCTGGAGCACCATATAATATAACACCTTTAGGTGGTTTTATACCCATTTCTTCATATAATTCTGGATGTGTTAATGGCAATTCAACTGCTTCCTTGATTTCTTGAATTTGTGATTCCAACCCACCAATATCAGCATATGATTCTGTAGGTGATTTGTCAAGTTTCATTACAGATACCATTGGATCGGCATCATCTTGTAATACCCCAACGACAGCTACTGTTTTGTGGTGTAAAAGAACTGAACAACCAGGTTCTAAGAGACCCTTATCAACAAAGGACATGATAGACACGTAATATTCTGAACTGGCAGTACTTGAAACAATTGCATGATCGTCATCAATAATCTCTTCCAAAGTACCGACAGCCATAGGTGAACCTCTTAATTCATCAATCTTTTCTCTTTCTTCGGCTTGTCTTGCTTCAGTTGGTTGAAAAGCTTCTTGATTAGTGACGAATTCTTCTTCTAGTAATAAATGATCTTTGATTCTTTCCAATTTTAATAGTTTTAATTTACATCTAGTGTTTGGAAATACTGATGGCAATTTAACAGCAGTATCAGGTCCCTTTCTTCTCTTTTTACCAAATTTTGATTCTACTGGGGGTTCATACTTTGGTTTTTCTTTCTTCTTATCATCCTTCTTCTTGTTGTTTAAATTGTCGCCACCTGGCATACCTGATGGACCCTGACCCATTGTGATCTTATGATTTTCTATATATGCAATTGACTGTTAATGTTAATTATGCTTGAAACTATCAAGTTTTCGTTATTTTTTTCAATTTCTTCTGTGAAGGTTTTTTTGTCGCCACTGACTGAGCAGCAGTGAGAAGAACGCACTGATTTCATTTTTTGTAGGCCCATTTCCCAATTGGGAAATGTATTGTCACGTGAGTTTCTATAAAAATACCTCCTAATTACAGGTCTTAAAAGTAAAACTGTAGGAGGTTTTACAATATAATGATAAAAAGAAAAAATACCTAAAAGGTTATTGATAATAGTATACCTGGGAAAGAGTAATCATCACCCTTATTTTTTAAGTTTAATGACTTGGTTCAGGTATTGGTTTTCTTTGCTGAACCTCCTTACTAGTTTTTTCTTCTTGTATAATTTTGAATCTTCACCAGATTGGATTTACTGATAACTGGTTGAAATATTCACTATAACTTACTATTGTAATTCTCCAGATTACAATCTAATAAGGTCCCTCTTAACTTAGTAAATCTGTAATCCCCTTTTGGTCTTAAAAACCTCCAACCAAGCACAAAACTTACATTAAACAAATATGAAGTACCCCAACAAAAAAGAAAGAGAAAAATTGATCTTTTTTTTCTTTGCTTAATAAAATTATTAGTACATTAATATCAAAGAGAACTTTTTTTTACAACATCATACAAATTGATATATAATAATACGCATACATACACTTTATATTTGAAAGACACAATCAGCTACATGCTCCCTTTTGAAGAAGTATGGAACGATCAGATAGTCTGCTGCGGCCCTTGCCTAAAAAGGATTTTCGTTCCCTTAACATTAAATTAAAAAAGTCATCTTTACATGGTCCCAAAGCAAGAGATACCCTAACCAAGAGAGAAACCACTCCTCCTCCTGCAATTATAAGCATCCCAGGTGTTCCTATAGAGAGTTATCCCGCAGAAATAGCGAATATAGATGAACAATTACAGAATAATCAAACAATTAGAACAAGATTGGCATCACTATCTCCTAAATCATATTTACGTTCCCCAAGTCATGACTCGATCTCCTTTGATATCTCAAAATCGCCCCGATCGTCCATAAACTCTTCCCCATCATCAGCAGGATCATCTTCAAGAATTCCTAGAGATTGTTTTGATACACCTATCGATTCGGAACTAATTAAAGCACCACCTGAATCTATAATATCTATACCGTTACGATCATTCAGAAATAAGAAACAATCACTCAGTCTAACTTCAAATTTAATGCAATACTCACTTAATGTTTCCAAGGATAATCAATATCTATACATTTCACATAATGGAAAGATCGTCAGTCATTTTTTCGTAAAAAGGCGAGATCATCTACAGAAATTGACATTTTCAAATGAATCAGTAGTGATTGAATTAAAAGACAAACGAGGAATAATAGTAGCTCAACATGATAGTAATGATACAAATCTACGTGATTATTTCAAAGCAACCCCAATTTGGAATGCAGATACTTCCAAGACAATTAAGAACGTTAAAGCTGTGGAAGAAAGATTTGAAAGCATTTTTGATCCATTTAAACTGGCAAAGTTTCAGGCTCGTATAACTCGAGCGAAGTTTAGAGAAAATATGGGAGGCGATTCAGTGTCAACTCCAATTCAATTGGAAGAAGATGAATATTCGGATTTGACAAGTGTTTTCTGTGAGGATGATTTCCAACCCTATGAAGTCCCAGTCGACTTTTCGCCAGATTTAAAATACGCATTTGATGGTTCTCAAACATTCCGAATTGCATATTCGGATTTCAAAACCTTGTACAATAATGATTGGGTAAATGATACAATTATAGATTTTTTCATCCAGTATGAAATAGACAATGCAATCAAGTCAAATAAAATCAATCCTAAAGATGTGTATGCTTTCAATTCTTTCTTTTTCACAAAATTGATGAGTAAATCTTCAAAGACTCCAAATGAACCTCCAGATTACTATAATAATGTTAAAAGGTGGCTATCAAAAGTGGTTTTGGAATCATATCCTTGCATTATATTACCAATCAATGAAGGAGCTCATTGGTATTGTTGTATAATTCGTGGATTAAATGACTTAGTAGAAGCGGCAATTAGACAAGAGATAGGAGAAAATGTTGTTCAAAACCGGTTTTCATCAGTGTTTGATGATGATGATGAACAACAGCTTCAGGCGCAATCAGACCCGGACTTTATTCTGAATGGAGATACAAATCAACAAACTAGTCCAACCACTTCAATATTGAAAAAACCTCAGCCACGAGCGGTGATTTATGTGTTTGACTCTCTATCATTCAAGGGCCATGCCATTAATGCCCCACTTAAACGATTCATTATTGATTATTGTAAGGATAAACTTAACGTTTCAATACAGAAAGATCAAATCATAGTCATTAATGCAAAAGTTCCTCGACAGAATAATCTTAGTGACTGTGGTATTCACGTTATATATAATGTCCGTAAATGGATTAATGATAGACCCGGATGCGAAAGAATTTGGAGGAAGAACCAACCACTGAATTCGGAAGTTAGAGCATTTTTTAATCAGGAAGAACGAAAGGGGATGAGAAAAGAGTTGGTTAATATTTTATTGGATTTACATGAGAAACAAATACATACTGATGTACATAAACACGATGACGAGGACGATGATGATGTAATCGAAATTAACTCCCAGCCAATTACTCAAGTCCCCCCAAACCAACAGCTTGCCCTTTCATCATCACCCCCATCTATTACATCTAGCGTTGTCGCTACAGTTAAGGAACGTTCATCACTAACAATTTCTGGTCTCAATCTGTTTTACAAACGTAACTCTGAGAGCAAGGTTAAGTCACAAGAGAGCTCCCATGGACCATCCAAACAAGAAGATCCAGATAACAGAATAGATAGTGAAGGTGATACTATAATGAAGGATCCAGAGCTTCCAATAAGTGAAATTAATGAACGTAATGCTGTTGTGAATGAATCGGAAGAATCAAGGACAAGTAGTGAAGGTAGCAATGAAGATCTAAACATGAGTGAGGAACCGAAAGATGAGTTGTTATCTTCTACAGACAATGAGGGGGATATTTACAAGACACCAGAACAATCTTCTTCGCCCAAATCATCAAATGTGGCTCAAGAAAGCAGTGTGATTCACCAAAGCTCCCCAGATAAAGACAAAAATGATATTCAAGCTACCTTAGTGGAAGAAGATACCTCGAACTTATCTATTGCTTCTCGTTCATTAGATCCAGCATTAGAAGCTCAGACATTCAGGAATTCGAGTTTACATGACCATTTCGGCTTTTTTGGCATACCCGATATCGTTTTCGTCTTAGTCAATGGAAAGATCCCACAACGAAATATCCGTGTTTCTGATGAAATGTTTGATCTAATTGGGAGGTTTATATCTTTCGTCAAATCCGAGTCCGACGCAACTCATGATACTCTTCTGAAGTGGTTCGAGCAAAAGTACGAAGAGATTTCACAGAAAGAACAAGTAATGAAAGACTTATCAAGACCAGTTCATGCAGAATTTGAGTTCAAAGATGAAAGTGAAGATGAGCAGGTTATGGTAAATGCCCAAGCAGTGTCTGAATTGACGATTGATGATTATCGAAACGGTTTAAATCAGCATATGTTATTGTTAGATCCAAAGGATACGGGTAGTGTTCGAGGTTTGTCTAATGATACACCTGCAACTGAGACTATTCCCGTTTTGGATAATTCATTAAGCGAAAAGAAACAAATTAATATAATCAATTCACATGGATTTCAGAAATTGAAGAAGAATAAACTGCAAGGAAATAAGATATCATCTAATGGTCACGACTTAGAAGGTAAGCAAGAAAAGTTGTCTTCTCTAAACTATCCTGACAGGCCTAAGCATATAACTGCAGCCAAATTCAATTCTTTGAATAAACCCAATCGTACATCTGAAAGTGATATTGACAAAAGAACGAAAAAGAAAGATTTGAGCAGTAAATTGAAGGGGATAAATACATCAGAATCCGGAAACATATTACCGAAGCCTGGTGAAATCAGAAAACAACCTACGAAAGATTCAAGTAATTCAAATGAATCCAATGCTGAGAGAATGAAATATACACTATCATCGTCGCCTCCTCGTGAACAACACCAAACATCAGTGCAATCTATAAAGATACATAGTCAAGATCGTGAAACTGACAAGAACTATTTATCCCTGTTAGACAACTCAATTAAGGAAATAGACGAAACAATAATGAATTCACAGAGTCGATTAAAACATAACCATTTCGAAAAGCGGTTAAATGAACAAGAAAATGCCAATCTTTATCTTAAGAAGAACCCTCGGGATTTCACTATACTTGTATCACAACGAGAACGGCTGGAAGTTAGTGATTCTAGGATACTGTCATCCAGAGATTTTTATTCTGGATCGCCTTCTCAGAGGCTGAATGTTGAGGATTATCCCAGAAAAAAGGCTTCTCCTTCGCTAAGGATCAATTCCCTGTCTGAAATTATGCCAGTGTCTGTGGGCGCATTGTATCAATCCAAGAATAATGATTCCTATGATAGCCTACTGGATCTACTGCTGATTGGTTCACATAAAATCACTCCCATTAGGCAACGTCGCCGATGTAGGCCTCCCAGCAAATCAAATTCAAGTCTGGATCTTTTTGCCGAACGTTTGATGACAGACCAACTGAGAAACCGAGCAGCTGAACAAAATGCAGCTTTAGCCGAGCCAATTCAAGATGCAACTAAACCTGTTATCGAAAAATCTTTAAAAACACCTCATGCTTGGGCCAGGCTTTCCCCAATTGAATCCAATCCGAAATCTCATAACAGGTATAAAGCTTCTATGGCAGAAATAGCAACTGGTCATTCAGAAGGTAGCGAAAATAATGACGAAGTGGCTATTGTAAGTGCACAGGATAGTAAGAAGAACATTCAAGATGATGAAATAGCCATAGTTGGTGAAGTTACAGTTATACAAGACAGTAGTCAGGATGAAAAAGATCAAGTTGACAATGGTCGAAGTGGTTTGAAACGCAAAATAGAAGCGCTTGATAAAGATACAACTATAACTCACCCACAGGATTTTGAATTGGAAAGTCTTGGGCCTACATGGGAGAGCGAATACAAGTTGGCTACCAATCGTGAAACACGGAGACGTCTGAAAATGAACGAACACCAAGAGAGTTTACCGCTACCACCTCCACAAACAGCAGCGGAAGCACGGAAATTGAATAAACGACCCAGAAGGAAAACCAAAAATTAAACACGGAGCACATAGATTCTTAGGGATTATTATTATGTACTAGCGATGAATATATGCATTATGCCAACTATAAATAGCGTTGGCCATTTTATATACCAGGGTTAGCCAACATTAAACTGATTGTAGAGAATTTTTAAAAAGCTGTTCATTTAACTAATCCCAGCAAAGGTTAAACTTGTAACCTGGATGGTATCCCTATGATGTCATTCCTGAGAGTGTTTCACCCACTTTTTTGCATGTATATAATTGTGACATTAATCTACATGCTCTGTAAACAGTATAGAAGTTCGCGTTATCAATTGGAAAATCTGATTTGATGTGAACCAGAACTTAGAATAGTTAACAACAGACCATACCCAATTAGATGCAATGAACCGAGAAATAGAGATGTAACTACATCATAAATCGATGAGGATACAGCTTTATGAGCAGATTTCCACTATTATCGATAGATAGATTTCAAAAGAAAAGACAACAGAGGCCCTATAATGTAATCTTTTGAATCTGCTGGACAAAGATGTTTAAACTTGAATAGTTCGGAACAATGATTATAAGTTATTTTCATTTCGGGCCAAGTAATCTGTTCCTGCAACTTCCGTGAAGAGATTAAAGGCTATCTGGAACTAATAAAGGGATCTGGTTAGTTACTTCTGCAACTGAGATTGTTATCATCGACAATTTGTATATGTGTCTCTATACAGGTTATAATATTACTAAAAATTTAGATTATTCATCACGACTATAATGTGAGATGTTCGAAGGTTGTTAAAATAGCCCAAATCACAAACTTGTAAAACAATGTTTGGACTTATGACATCTGAGTCCAAGCTTAAAGAAAATACCACCGAAGTATGTGATTAGTTCAAACCAACAAAAATAAGTTAAACCAATATTTGTGTGTTCAATGGAGGCTCTTGAGACTTTTGTAGTAAAAGCCAAAAGCTGTTATTTTTTTTGGAGATACCCCACAACATCTTTTTATCAATGAATGGGACATAAACAACAGCAACAGCCACGACAACAAGCAGAAAGCTTCAAAGCTCGAATAAGCTTTGCTTTTGTTGTTTTTATAGCAGTACTCCTCAGTTTCAGGACATTTGAAGTTTTACATCTTTGGCAATTGCACGAAGATTCGGTGTCGTTCATTGATATTCAACAACTAAACGAACTGTTAAAAGACGAACTTCGGAAATCATATATTCCACGTTCAGAAGAGGATTACAACCATCGACACAAATTTGATTCTAGGCTTTATCCAGCTTTAAGTTTGAATTCGATAATCCAAAACCTCAACAAACATTATTTTAATAATGAGTTAAGCATACCATTTAGTTGGGATAGTGCCATTTCAAATCCTTTTGCCGATACATTTGCATGTATGGATTTAGCCAAATTTTCAAACTTGAAGACATATGTTCCACAATGTCTGGATATTTCTGGGAAAATTCGAATTGATGGGCCAATTGATCGAGCTATGTCAGAAGAAGAAAGAGTACTCATCGGATATAACTATTTGATAACCTCATCACCCATTCCCAAACAGATAATGTTCGTTGGTGTTGGAATTCATCTCCTGGATAGTATTGTTATTCCAACAAGCAAGAAATCGTTCCAATTGGGAGTATTTAACGAGGTTATTCGTATGAATGGGGCAGATGCAGACTCAAGCAGCATTTCTCTTTGTGAAGTACTCATGGAATTCAAACAAATGTGGAATACGCATCGAGATTTTGTTTCATTTCTGCCATTGAATCTTCCCAGTAGACCCTTTGTGCACGATTTAACAAAGGTTGACTTCTTAAACAACATAACCACCACAACAAGTAATAACCCAAGTGGCGGAAAATACTTCCATGAAGCACATGTTATCAATTCTTCCAAAGGAAGTCACTATGATTGGAGATTCTTTAAACGATTAGATTATACTTCCTATGAACGCACTGCCATCCTTCATCATCTCTCTCGAGCCTGGCTACATTTTGCCAAATCGATAGGGCTTCGAACCTGGCTTGCCCATGGAACATTGTTGGGCTGGTACTGGAATGGGATGAACTTGCCCTGGGACAACGATCTAGATGTGCAAGTGCCTATAGCGGATATGTCACTGCTTGTGAAGTACAACCTGACGCTTGTTTATGATTTGTATGACGAGAGTGATTTGAGCTTGGGTAGTGCGGGGTATTATCTAGATGTAAACCCTACATTTTCTGATCGTAATTCAGGTGTGGGTGGTGATACTATTGATGCTAGGTTTATTGATGTGACTAGCGGGATGTATGTTGATATAACTGCATTAGCGTATAATGAGGATGCGATTCTGGCGTCGTTAGTTAAACTGGGTGGAATTAGGAGTAAGGAATTCAGACAAGTACTAGATAATGATTATTTGGAAAAGTACGGGTGTAGTACGATTGATCAAGAAAGTTTTATGGTTTCGTTAGAAACGAGAAAGGAGGAACTTTGGTATCTGAAGAATTTGTTCAATTGTCGAGATAATCATTATTATGTATTGGAAGATTTATATCCTTTACGTGAGACATTGTTTGAAGGTGTTAGAGCTTTGATTCCTGCTAACTATAAGAGGATTCTTCAACGGGAATATCCCCATGGACTTCGTGCAAGAAAGTATGGGGAATATGTGTATAGACCAGTTATGAGACTTTGGGTGCACAAGAGTATTTGTAAGAGGGATGAAATTGGAAATGAATGTTTCGATAAAGAGACACTTTTGGAAGCAGAGTATACCAAAGAGATGACGCAGTTGCATAAGAAGGAAATGTTGAGAAGAGATAGAATATATTACTCTGTTGAAGATGAGTTGCCATCATTCAGAATCAATCCTTCAATTTTACGAAGGTCTAAACATAACTTCCCCAATTCCTGAATTCTCATTATGAAACAAAAACTATGAGATGATAGATCCTCCTTAGTACGTTGTTTCATAGTTTGATAAGACTTGAATGAATCATTAACATATTTCCACCGTGCAGAAGCGAGTGACAAGGTTGAAATGGAATGGTTGTGCCACATATATAATCCCTTTGCAAGTCTTATACGACTTGTGTTTGAAGCACCAACAATGTGTGAGTCAGACTTGTTTGGAGGGAGCTCTTTACAAATCCAATTATTTATTCTTTTTAAAAAATGCTTTGTTATACCCATTCACCTCAAAGCTTTTGCGATGTGTTTGGATTTAGATATCTCTCTGAAAATTTACTATGAGTTCAAATTGGTTAACTATACTTTGACTTCTACTATGTTTGTTGGAATTAATTATTGTCAAGATGAAATCAAACAAATTCCAAGCTGACAATGGCGTAGCATCATTTTTATGGTTTGTGACACCCATGATATTATCATTTGTGTGATCTGTTTATTGTTCAATTGTGGTCATTTCATTATTAGTATTTGTATTATACCTATTTGGAGATCTCCTTTATCGCAGCCTAATTACTACCGGCCAATTCCCCTTCATTTGTCATCTTGCACTATAGTTTAGAGTTTAGACACTCTTTCTTTAGATACACTCATTAGGTAATATTAGACAGTTTACTTGTTATTGATTGCCCATTAATTAACCATTCTACTAAAACAACATAGAAGCACTTTTAATATTATTGAATTTATTACTTAAAGATAAAATACTTCGTTATTGTCATTTTTGTCAAGTTTTAGTTTAATATTGACTCGATGCGTTTTCACGGCACAACCTTATTTCAAAGTTGAACTGAAAGGCCAAAAGAGTTCGAACGTGATCTATTCTTTTTTTGAAGAAGTGAATGATTAGGCACCAGAGTTACTATGTATGGTTGAAGAGAAATACCAGATAAGTTAGAGATCCTAGCCATTCTGGGAGGCCATCGGTTGTTGATTAAGTGTTGGAATTGTTATTATACGTCATTTCTAATGCTTTGACATTCTAATAATAATGTCGCTACCAGTTGGGCCCTTTTAATCTCACATAAAGCGTTAGATCAACCTGCTTATAAGTATCGGATTTCTCTATAGCCATCAACTACCCACTAATATCGTAATCGCCCCTTCATTATCTCCCTTTGATGTTTGATTTACAATATTATTCTAACTATGAACAAATATACTCTAAAAGATAGTACAATATAAAGCAATATCATATAAAATAGATAGCTAAAGTAATATAATATCAAATATATATAAAAAAACAAAATAGATAATATAAATAAATTCAACAACGTCTAAAAACAACTTCCCACAACAAGATTACTAAAAACACGTAATAATCCAACATATATATAATAACCATTTCTTTTAGAGGGAATGTTCAACCAGGATCCTCTTCAAGAGCCTTCTCGGTAATTGCCATACTAAAACAATTGACAGTCCCGCCTGTGATATTAGTTTCAAATGTGTGTAGTTTGAATTTATCACCCTTTTGGTGCTGCGATCAAATCTTTTGGATAGAATTGGAACTTCGGTAGTTTCAGAGACAATTAACTTTCTTTCAAGGATACGTTCCTTGATTGCAGATTTCAGATATTCGGGCTTTTTCGGTTTTGGAGGACGTGGTGCTTTCCCTGTCTTTGTTCCCAGTTTCTGTTTCTCTGTTGTTGACAAATCCTTACTTTCAGCTGTTTGACTCTTAGATGATAAAACCCTTTTATAAAAGGATGCATTCTCGTCCTCAACAAATATATCCATCGAATAGTACCATTTATCGTAACTGTAAATTGCTTTGATCAGATTGTCATCAGTGTGGTCAGTATTGTGAATAAGTTCGTTGTCATTATTCATCTTATTGTTAACACCGTTTCTGGAGTTGTTGCTGTAACTGTTGCTGTAACTGTTGCTGTAGTTGTTGCTGTAGTTGTTGTTGTTAATGTTGTCGGTAGTTTCAGTCAGCTTAGTTTGTTTTCTGATTTTTGAAGTCGTCTTCTTGATCTTTCTCTTTGCTGTGGGTTTAACAGCTTTGAATGAAGATTCGATTAAGTTAGAAGCTTTTTGAAGATTCGATTAAGTTAGAAGCTTTTTGAAGATTCGATTAAGGCAGAAGCTTTTGAATGCATTTTAATGATATTAATTGTGTGTTAGTAATGACAAGCTAGAAGAAGAATAATAATAAATTGAGTTTGAAAACTTTGGGATTTTTTGCAACCAATTTAAGTTCTTTGCTGGTGCCAAACTTTTTTGAGTAATTTGCATTTGCAACCAAGGTTAATTTTTTTTTAAGTTAGGAAACAAATTGTTCAAATTAGAAAGTGCCACAAAACTTACATTCTAACACTGTTGAATGGATAGCCTATATTCATTTGATAATTTATTTCGGTTATATATTCTGACTATTGAAATGTTCTATTGAAAATGAATACAAGCCATGATATACAAATTTAAAGTAATGTTGTGCCTCATTGGGTAACTCAAATAAGTCTTGTCATTAGCCCACTGTAAATCTATGAGTGAATCTACTTCTCAGTCTGTTAGTTTTATCTGGGAAAAGTTTCATGACTTTGCTGCTAGTGAGAGTGTGATTTCGAGTAACAAAGGTGGAATGGTCCTGTCTTATTCTCATATTTATATTTAGATATTTCATCTAATATATAGAGATATAAGAATAGTATATTCACTTCACTATGGGTTCTGAGGTATATAAAATCTATTGAGTTATAGCACTTCAAAAATAAAAATCAATTATTTAACGTGCATTTGAAAAGGTTAGAGCCAATTCAATTGAATTTATTTTGCCCGGCTGCCGGAGCAGTTACAGCTACCAATATACTATCTGCTTGTCCATAATACAAAAACCATTGTCCGTGAACAACACCAACCCTTCACAAAATACAACATTATTAACCAATTCTCTCTTGTTGCGTTTCGGGAACAATATTCTAATCTTGACATTGGTCATTTGGCTATATCGTCATAATTTATCAACATTTGACAAGCGCTATAGCTTCTTCTTTCTAATTCTGGCATGCCATGAGTTGCACAATTGTATACCATGACATACAGGCCATCATCTAGAAATTTTTCATGTTTGTGACCAAGAACAATAACTTTTTCCTGTTTAAGAACAGGTTGGAGTAATACTAGTAACATTTTTTTAGTTTAAGTTCAACTAAAGAGAATAGATTTGTACGCCGGATTTCTGTGCCAATTCTATGACAATTGTTTTTGATCATCGTTTGACCAGATATTTGCTCTTGATGGTGTCTACAGTTAACATGGTTATGGAGAAGATATGCACTGCAATATTTACAATGGAAAATTGAATGTCTGGTTCGTTTTTTTCTAATTAAATAAGAAGTTAACAAATTGGTAAGTCCGGAATAAAGTTCCTCCTAAACATGTCTAATTAAAGGTTAATTAATTTGCAATCAATATGTAAGTAAGAAGGAGGTGGATGGTTGGTTGGTTGAATTTATTCTTTTTTCTTCTTTCTCTTTTTATGGTGTCAACTGTAAGAGTAAAAATTTAACACATATTCCAAAACACCTTTTATAAAAACTTCTTGTTTGTTTGTTTGTTTTCTCTGTTATCATAGTAGAGTTAGATATGACTGATGAAGTAAGCGAGATGCCACCTGTTCCAATATCAAAAGATTCTGAATCAATTGACAATAAGGAGAATTCAAAACAAGAAGATGCAACAACAACTACTGAAGTTATGGAAGGAGAATCTGACAAGCCACCTCCAGTACCTCCTAAAGATAAGCCATTAATGACCAGCATCTCCGAGGAAGGGAATCAAACTATCACATTTTCGTTAACTGATAATGTTTCACGAATCTCGGCAATTCGACAAGTTGAAATATATTCATCCCCACAATTAAATGAAGTATCTGATTTATTTGTTAATAACACGATTGGTACAGATACTGTTAGGTCAAGAATCGATTCCTTAAAAGAACAAGGCAATTTATCTGATGAATTGAATTACTGGATAAGATATGTTGACGATTATAGTAATCAATTCTTAAGAAAGGAAACTGGGGTTAAAGAATTAGAAGAATATATCCTTAAGGGAATTCCTGTCGATGTTCGTTATTTAGTATATTTAAAAACTTTACAAGTTCGTTTTAAATTAAATCCAAAAGAATCCTTTGTTAGTTTTCTTAATCGTGCAAAGAATTCCAACTGCAACAAGGATCAATTTATTGAACAGTTGTCTTTGGATAGCAATGCAAAAGAGGTATTGATGGTTTTAAATTACTATGTCAATGACTTAACTAGTAACAACAACTCGGGTTCATTGAATTCCCTCTCTGCTGATGAGTCAGGAAATGACAATCAACTTGATGCGGCTGTAACTGGTGGCACTGCAGTTAATAACAAAGCACCATTCAATAAATCCTTGATTCATATTTCCAAGTATTTATCAACCATTCCAAAATTTACCCAAGAAGAAATCCTTTATGTCTTGTTAAAGTTTAATAAGTTATTTTTGAACTTGATTAAAGATGAATTCTTTTATAAAATCAATCGAACATTAGAAGATGAATTACCAGACGAATTTAACCGTATAAGTGTTCATGGAATTAATTTGAATATTTTTTACAGGAACCTCCTATGTAATTTCTTCGACGGGGTTTTTAAACCAGATGAATGCTTAAAGATTCTTGACTTGGTTGTATTTGAAGGATTTGATTTTATATTGAGATTGATAGCTTGGGCGTTTGCTGCAAATAAAGAGAAAATTGGTCAATTGGATGGTGACGATCTTCTCAAGTTCATTCATTCTCAAGAGTTCTTATCCAAATTAACTATTGATTTCCAAGGAATTTTGAATCAAGAACCTCAAATTATCAAATATGAAAATGAGTTCCATTTAATTCATGCCAATTCCCTTAGCAATAATACGAATGAATTGGCTAATTTAAGAGAAATTAACGAAGAATTGTTAATCAAGCTAAATGAACTAAAGACTAGTATTGATAACTTGCAAACGACTCATAATGAAATCTTGGGTCAAAGCGATCAATATCAAACAGAATTACTAAATGCTAAAGAAGAAAATGAACTTCTTTCAACTGCAAGAGAAGAATTGCAACTTAAATATGAAAATTTGACAATGAAAGAAAATCTTAAGAATACTATTAAAGCTAACAAAGATTTTCAACAAAGAAATAAAGAATTGGAACAACAAGTTGAAGAAGTGAGAAAATCAGTTGAGAAAAAGAAGGCTAGACTTGCAAAACTTCTTCCCAAGAAACTGGCAACTCCTTCTCCTCCTCCTGCTGCAGCGGCTGATAATGATAAGGGAGCTGGTTCTATTGATGAAGCATCAGTAGAGAAAAAAACAGAACAAGAGATGAAGGATGAAGAGGATGAAACAAACACCACAATAGCTTCTACCTAGTAGTCTCCAGTACTGATATTTATATAGTTGGATTAATCTCTTTTGTTTATATATGTTTGTGTTATAGATCGAAACCTCTGACGCGTAGACGCTTTCGCGCTTCAGGCGTTTCCGAGTTCCTGTATTTCTCTTCTACCATCTGAATACTCAGCTTTAATACTTATCGATTCGATGTTGCTTGTTGTAATGATTTGTTCCAGAAATTCCGCGAAAACCTCAGCGAATTCTTCTGAGTTGATCAGATCGCTAGGTATTTTAATCAAGTAAGATGTCAGCTGCGACTTCCTCTACCTTTGAGCTACTATCACCTAGATTTTGTGAGAAAGGACTGAAATCGAACAGTCAAAGCTTACGCGCTACAGCTGGGAGACCTCAAAATTCCATTATCAATCCAATCCTATTATTTATTTGAGCTTAACATAACTTTTTTACAGTATTGGATAAATGACTAGTTGAGTACTCTGGCTCGTGTTTCATTGTATGATTTGTTACAAAAGGAGGTAATTATCGTAAATATTTCCCGTTATATGAAACTCTATTAAGAAATTAACGTATGATTTTTATAAACATCCGTCGTTAAACAGAGTGCAACCGTAGAACAAAAAAGTTAAAACCGTTCGATCGATGGAGTCGCACCACTACGAAAAAAGCGAAAAAGCGAAAAGCTGCACCATCATCAGAATCAGCAACAAATCTCGAATATCCAAGAAAATTTGGACCCCGACTATATTGCTCCCAGTCGATGCACACATTGCAAATTTAATTTGACGATTATAACTATAATAGCAACAAAAGTATAAAGCTGTATTTAAATTTTCATAGAAGCCCCATTTTTCTTTCGTTCTTTCATTCTTCCTAAGCAATTTTTCGTTTTTCAGATTCATATAAATGTCCTCCAATCATAAAGTAGAAGTTGTTGATGACCATTTAAGTGTTGGTATAGTTGGTGCCGGATTAGTCGGTTGTTTGGCTGCTTTAGCATTTGCAAAGAAAGGATTCAGTGTCACCTTGTTCGAATTAAGACCAGACATGAGAACTACTTCAGACCAATCAAAGAAGAACTTAAGATCTATCAACTTAGCTGTTAGTAATAGAGGTATCCGTGCCTTGAAATATGTTGATGAAGAAATGGCAAATCGTATTCTTGATCATATTATTCCTATGAAGGGAAGAATGATTCATGATTTGACTGGGGAAAAGCAAGAATCTCAATTATATGGATTACATGGAGAATGCATAAATTCCATTGACAGGCAATTTTTAAATGAATGTTTATTAGATGAATTGGAAAGGGCTGAAGTTAGAGTTTTATTCAATCATAAATTGGTTAAATTGGATGATGTACCTCATGAAGATAAAGCACCAGCCGTGACATTTTTTGATTCCAAAATACGTGAAACAAAGACTTACCAATTTGATTTTATTGTGGGGGCAGATGGAGCCCATTCTCAATTCAGATATCAGTTGCAAAAAACCATGAAGATGGACTATTCTCAGAAATATATTGATATGCAGTATTTGGAACTTTATATTCCACCAAATAATGATCCTAAAGCTGAAAGCAAATTTCACATTGATCCAAGTCATTTACATATCTGGCCAAGACACAATTTTATGTTGATTGCATTAGCTAACAAGGATGGTTCATTCACTTCCACCTTCTTCAGTCCTTGGTCAGTTATTGAATCAATTAAATCAAGTGAAGAATTTGTCGAGTTTTTCAAATCAAACTTCCCCGATGCGTTTGAACTAATGGGTAAAGAACACTTGGAATCGGCTTACAAATCAAATCCAAGAGGGACCCTTATGCAAGTTAGTGCATATCCTTATCATAGTCCAAATGGGAGAGCAATCATTATTGGTGATGCTGCTCATTCAATGGTTCCATTTTATGGACAGGGTATGAATTGTGGATTTGAAGATGTTAGAGTATTGTTGGAATTATTTGATGAAACTCAGGATCTCAAGCAAGCTTTCATCCAATATTCAAGTCAAAGAAAGAAAGATCTTGATGCTATTTGTAAATTAGCTCTTGACAATTATTATGAAATGTCATCAAAGGTCACCAATGTATGGTACTTAATTAGAAAGAAGTTAGATTATACATTGGGTAGATATGCCAATGAAAGATTGTTCCAATGGTTACCTTTGTACACCATGATTTCATTTAGAGATGACATTCCATACTCGAAAGCTGTTGCTATTGAAAAGAGACAAGCCAAGATTTTAACAAGAATTCAATATGGTGTAACTGCAACTCTTGTAATAGCTGGGTTAGCAAAATTAGGTCAGGTGTATCATAAACTCCACAAAGATTAAGGAAATGTTTATGAATTTAATCAAACAATTCTTGTAAATTAGTTTGCCTTTATAGATGTTCTTAAAAATTAATATGACGAAAAATATACTCTACCTTAATTGGTTTACAAAATCTTAACAGAGATAATTCTCTTTTAGTTTGATTTATTGCCCTTGTTTTGCATTGATTTTTAGTTACGGAAAACCTGGTAATAAAGCAGGTTTTCTTGCATTAATTCTCAAAATTGGAACTTTCATATACTTGCTATCAGATATGAATAGAATAGAATTCAAATACAGCTAAGTTATTAGAAATTGGTTGCAAACAAGTTCGTTCAGTCATTAATCGTGTAAACATTTGTCATTTTTTCAAAAGTCTCTGTCGCGACGCAGGTACTTGTAAAAAAACAGCAGGAAAATTAATCTTCAAAATTTTTCCAACCAACCAGTGAAGGTTAATACCAAATCAGTCTTGATAGAAACCTCCCAAACCAAACACTTCAAAGCACAAAATTATAATGACTTCTGCCGCCTTATCAGCATACCGTAATGCCCTCAGAGCAACAAGGATAGCCTTTCGTCAAGACATACCCATCCTCCAAGCTGCAAGATCCCAAGTCAAAGAACAAATGGTTGCTAATCGTTTATTACAAGATAAACACGAGATCGAAGAAGCTATAGGGAAACTTACCGAAGTTAACAAATTTTTAATTTCTAATGTCGTACAAGGTGAAAAACAAGAGGACGGGAAATATTTCTTGAATTTCCATGAAAAGACTGAATTGGGAGATAATGAAACTATTAAACAGGGACATAAAAACAAATTGGGTTCATTATCAGGAAAGAAAACTTCTTGTTTAGAAAAGTAAATGAGATGGCTAGTATGTAACTCTTGTAAATATAATTGCTATAGAATATATAAATAATAGAAATGGTTGTCGCAATATTTAAACAAAAAGTTGCGATGGTGACTCAGAAAAATTTCAAATGTACATGTTATAAATTATCAACAAAGCGGCAATTGGATCGTTCTATTGTAAATGCAGTAACATTGGTTTATTCCTTCATAAAGATATGTCAGCACCAGATCCAGGAAAAAGAGATGTAATCATCTCTAAGAGCTTATCATATCTCTTACGTCATGGAGCATTGAAGGAAAAATTAACAATTGATGAGCTAGGATATGTTAAGATCTCAGAACTTTTGGCTCATTCAAGATTAAAATCAAATAAAGTGACTCGTGAAGACATTGAGAGAATAGTCGCTAACAACGACAAGAAACGATTCACGATTAGTGAAGATGGACAATATATCTGTGCCAATCAAGGGCATTCAATTCAAAAGATCACTAATGATAATTTGATTCCATTAACATATGAAGAGTTAGACAACTTGCAAGTTTATCATGGAACGTATAAGAAGAAATTACCCTTAATCAAAGCATCTGGAGGTTTAAGTAGAATGCAAAGAAATCATATTCATTTTACATGTAAAGAATATAATACAATTTCTGGTATCAAGAGAAATGCCAATGTCTTGGTTTTTATCGATGTTCGGAAATGTTTGGATGATGGTATTAAATTTTATAAATCTGTAAATGATGTGATCTTGACTGAAGGTAATGAACAAGGAATTATACCTTGGGAAAACGTGATAAAAATTGTTGATGTACAAGGACACGAATTAGATGTTAGCGAGATCTAGAAGCAAGATCCAGACCTTTTCGGAATGATGAAGATCTTCCGGGTGCTTTTCCACTACTATCCGAAGTGTTGTATTAGTTTTACACAATAACCATTTGGAAACAATTGAAACTCTTCGTTTGCTTCAAGCGAACAGAGAATTTAGATTGTTATATGAAGCAGTTGCTTATCTTTCAAACACTGAATCAAAGATTGTTTGTATTCAAAAAAGGCAAATTGTGCGCATAACGAATCCCACTATTCAAAGAAATATTGATGTTGTTTGATTCTATTGATTATTATTCCCTTTATATAGCTCAAAGATAATATAAATTACTTAGCATTTGATATATTTTAACAAACTAAAGTTCTGGACCCCCTGTTTCTGTATGTAAATTCTTGGCAGTAGTACGTACCCTACACATTGAGAGTACGTATATGAAGTTTCTACCCTGAATTGGGTTAATTGACTCTCCTCCTGTTTCAAATATGAATTCAATCAATGTCATGGATTAATTAATTTTTTTTTGTTGCCTAACGAAGCTGAAAACTAAAAAAGAAAACTTTGACATTCTAATTTATCATTGCTATTAATATATCGATTTATGTATCGCCGAAAAACTGGCCGTTGTGGACATAAACAGACATGTTTTGATGTTGTTAGGTCTATGATTAATTCGGTAAATTAAGAGATTCTGTCATATTACAAAAAGCTTAACTTGATAGAAAATGTCTATTGGCACAACAACAAAAACTCTTGACCTATTTTTTTGTATTACGTCGATAATTTCGAGATGAGCATATTCAGTCACACTTTGACTACCAATATAGGCGAAATGTAACGTTGATACGAATTTAAATGATGACTCCCCCATTTAATTAGTCCAAACTTCTCTAATTGCTAGCTATTATTATTCATCCTCAAATAAAGTTTTCTTCGTAATGAACAAAAAAAAAAGAAAGAAAAAGGAGGCACAATATTAAATTTCCACATACGATGTCGTACTTGATTCTAGAACAATAAAAAGAATCAACATTTAACATCCATACATCAATACAAATCTTGCAATTTTTGCTGCAAATTACCAGAATAATAATTAATTTTTTTTTTATTATTTTTCCATTCAATAAAAATTTAATTAATATTACATGAATGGGTGGAAGTGGGTGACAAGTTCCTTATTGTGTTTGATTCAATACACTGGTAAATGATGTTTTCCATTAAAACTCCCTTGATTTATGTTTTATAGTAAACTTCCATGTAATTATCTTTCTTTTTCAAGACTCTTTCATAATAAATTTTTTTAATAAATGTTATGGATCTTATGACTTTATGAACCAACCAATACCAACCGATAATCCATCTACTGCTACTACTCCTTCTCCTAAAGGTAAAGCCACAGTTGGTTCTACTACAGCCTCTCCATCTATATTGGTTCCTAGATCACCTAGCTGTGATTCATCATCCACCAATAACTCTCACATAAGTTCCCACACTACCACTAACACCCACACTGACGCCCACGGCCACACCCACATCCACACTACCAATACTACTTCACGTTCCTTCCTGAGTAGCTCACTTCCTTCATCCAATTCATTTTTATATTCTCCAAAGCCAGTCGCAGTTAAAATGACGTCTTCTTCTTCTTCTTCCTCACTCGATGATAATAAAATTTGTCAATGGTATTGCTGTTCCTGTGGTCAATCGTATGGATCAGTCATATATAAGCACCAACATGAAGACGTGCGACAAGAACAAGAAACAGAAGAAGATGGCCTAGGCGAAGATACATATATGCAACGGCGTCCACCTACACTCCGAGAGACGAGTTCTTCGAACTACATTATCGATAACCTAAGATATTATAGTCAAGTCGTGTATCGAGATCACCTTCCAACAAATTTATTCCAGAATTCGGCAGACATGGAATGCGAACAATATTCATCGTTGTCGTCGACTTCACAACAACAATTACAACAAGAACAACTACGACGCCAACCAAGTAGATCACTATCAGATTACACAGAATGTAAACAGCCAATACCGATACTTGCCAATCATCCAATGTTTGTAAATCATTCAATAACAGCCCCAGCTTGTGGACAGGGATTATCACCTATAAGTCTAGATGGAACTAGTTACCAAGATGATAATGTAATTGTTAACATACCTTCTCGCTTTACCTGCCATCGATGTGATCATATGATGTGTCCATACTGTCCAAAGTTAAGATTGAAAGATTTACGCTGAGCAAAGCAAACGTTTTCCTTATTTATTACTGAGTGGCTTTTTGATAGAGAAAAAAAAGATGAGAGATATTGTTTTAACTGACCTGGGAGGGGGAAGAGGGGGAAATTTTGTGTAGTTGAAAATCGTCAACAGAACTTAACACAAATAGAGCTTGTTGAACGTGAAAAGTTATATGGAGCATAATGAATATGTGTGAATCGTTGGTAATACTTCACTAAATTCATTTTAGTCACTGATTTCCTGCTAGGTGTTTTCAGTATGTCCATTGCCAATACGAATTCGCCTTCTCGTTCCCCATATTGTTTTGTGAATACAATATTTCCTCGGTATATTTATTTAATAGTTAATCTCTAATTTTAATGAATTAATGAATACTTCAAGTTATAGATCATGCTATTTAATCGATCACTCTTTTCTTAGTAATCATGCAGGGTACTAATGATTGTGCCTTGCTAAATACTAATCCAGAACAATACAGTGAGCACTACAATAATTGTTGAGATCAAAATTACGCACAGCGATTTATCCTGCAAGGGGATGGATTTTTCAATTACAATGGGATTTCATTGCACAATCACGGAAAACAAAGAAAGTGTTCCCATTCCAAATATGTGGCCAGAACCCAATAGATGTTATTGATATATTTCACCTGTGGCCCTGGTAGTATAAATAACATTTCTATTATACAATTCTTAAATTCAATATACTACTACTTCTATAAATTTTTAATTTCATTATTTTCTATTTAATGACTTTCGTTTCAACCATTTATCTCTACTGCCCACGATCTTCTTTTCGGCTTTAGGAACGACCTTTCCAACTTTGTTTTGATGCAGTTGTACTTGAACATATACCCCTTTCGCCTTTTCAACTGCCAAATTTTTCCTTTGTTTTACTTCTTTCAATTTGGAAATCAATTTAACTCTCTTGTCTTCTTCAACGTCTAAGCGAATATGTTTTCCCTTTTTAACAACACTTGATTCTTGTTTTTGCAGTATACCACTAGTTATATCTTCAAGTATATCATCAGGTAAATAGTCCGGTATTTCCTCGTCTTGTGCAATCTCTTGTTCTTGTTGTGCTAGCTTTTCTTGTTCAGCTTTTCGTTGTTGTTGTTGAGCAGCATTACGTAAATCCAATTCACGTCTCTTTTCACGCTGAATTGCCTTTTGTTGTTCTAGTTGTTCACGTTTTTGCTTTTCGGTCTCAAGAATGGCTTGTTTACTTTTGGAGGTACTTTCTTCTTCAGGTGCTTCATCGGAATCCGATTCGTCTGATGATCCCTCTTCGTCTACTTCGGAAGATATCGCTACGGGTTCAAGGATTGGTTGTTGTATTTCTACGACATCGTCGTCATCTTCCTCTGAGAATTTTATCTTCTTTGATTGGGTTCTTGTGATAGCCATGCTTGTAATCGATTGGTTAATTAGATAAAAAACTCCCTCATCCCGATTTTTTTTCATTTTAGCTCATCGTAAATTTTTGTGTGGGAAAGGTTACTCATTGGGAAAAAAGATTACAACTGTGACTGAAGTAGCTGCAAACTACGTTTCATTCTATAAACCTAGTTGCTTACACCTATTGAATCAAACTATTTACCCCAAACGTCCTCCATCTCTTTCTATTCACATCAAATATAAATCTCTCCACCAAATTTTGCCGAATTATATAATTTAAGGTCTCCTTCTGAACCTCTAATCCATGAATAACCAAACATTTGACACGTTTAAATCCATTACATAATTTGATCAAATTAATTCCATCGATCTTTTCATTAAAACTAAAATCAAGGTAACTTAACTGATGGTGCTTGAGTGTATTTAAATCGTTGGTTATTTGCATAGTTGAATCACTATCAATGTTCATTTCATTAAGATACAAATGCGTAAGTTTCTTGCATGATTTCAATATTTGAGAAATCTTGATTAGCTGAGGTGAATATTTTGAGAAAGATATATATTTCCCATTTCCAATATTTAAATTAGTCAACTCCCCCCCGCAAATTCCTAGTAATTTGATTAATCCATGCAGCGAAAGGTTATGATTATATAAATCTAATTTTGAAAGTTGTTGGAATTGACCAATTTCGTTGATTTCAGTCAACGTAATCATTGAATGTGGATTCCCTCCTTCGCGAAATATTAGTTCTTTCAATGAGAATCCCGGGTTAAAGTTTTTCAATAGGATTAGGAATGTAAAGAATGATAAATTGGAATTATTCTCAAGATTAATTTTTGTCAAATTGTTGCAACGAACTAAGAACTCTCCAAATTCAGATAATTTATCATTAAACTCATGAGAAACAACAGTTAATTCCTTCAATTTTGGGAAATTCAAATCTAGCATTCTAATTGTTGATATCTTGGTTGGATGATTCACCAATGCTAATGATTGCAATTTATACTCATCCAACGCCTGATCCTTCAATTTTTGGAAAATCCTGTCCCTTCTAGGATAGTTAGTTTCGGTTGGGTGTATAACTATAACTTGAAAATCGGTTATGCTCTTGAATTGATTCAATAATAGTTTACATCCATATGTCATATCTTCGTTTATGGTTAATTTCAAACTTTGAAGATTCTGGAAGTTCTTGACTTTCCAACTCAGTTTAATCAATTGTTCTAATAATAATGTAATTGTTACGTTTCTATCAACTAGTTCCAATCGCTCAATTGAAATCGGTTGAACAATCATTGCTTCAATAATTTTGGGTAATGACGATGCATGAATTGAATTGAACTTGATAAAAAACCTCTTCAGATTCATTTTCTTGAGTAACCTGTATGCAAAGTTAAATTCATTCAATGTGATGTTTTGTCTAAAGTTAATTCGTGAATTGTATAAGTCAGGTATGGAGATTAAACCAAAATACCATGTCTTACACACCAAATGACACTGCAAAATCTCTGTAACCTCCAAATTCTTGAAAACTTCCCCAATTAATTCAATCGGCAAATACAAAAACGGATCTATCGCTTTCCTGGTCTTCTTTACGATAACCTTCTGTTTATCCTCCTCGGCCTTTCGTTTCATCTTCAATTCCGAATTTAACTTGCGATACTGAGTTTTCAAATTCGAATATAAATTCTCAGACACCTGAATTTCAAACTCTTTCTTAGCCTTGTCAATAATATATATCCCAGTTTGATAACATCGATACGCTTCCACTACTTTTTTCATCGCATATAATAGTTTCCCACGTCTTAAGTAGCCTTTGCAACCTACGGGGTCGATCTCCGTCAATTTCTTAGCATCCAATAAAGCATTTTCAATCTGCCCTAGTCTCTCGTATGTAGCTGCACGTTGATCAAGCAATGATGGTAGTTTGGGATGGACTATGGGACCCATAATTGGGGTTTCGAAAAGACCATAATGTGTTTTTCGTATTGCTTTGAGTTGGGCAGGAGCGATGCTAGAGAGTTGATGGATTAGCTTATTGAAGATACTTAATGCTTTGACGTAATCCTGTGATTTGAAGTAGAGGATGGCTAACTCTGTCTTATCCTTTATTAATTGAGCATCTGTCATGTGATATCATTGGCTTTTTAGAATTACCCTGCTGATTGGAAACAGACGTACGACTTACCTGTTTCAAAAAGTTGATTAGAATTGTTGTTGTTGTTGCTGTAAATAAAAATCTGTGAGTTTTTTTTCGAATCACAAAACACGTAAATCTCTTCGAACAAATGTAGCTTTGGTCAGCCAGATCCGTCTTCTACAGCTTTAGGTATTCAGCAAAAACGCGTCTTTTGACACTTTTACCAAAGGTAGAGAAAGTTATAGTAAGTAGGAAATGTCGTTGTTTGCACGTACGATTGAGATTCTTATAGTATCTGTCATTATGACAATCTCAACATTTTTAGTTGGATTGATACCCTTAAAATTGAACTTATCAAAACAGCAATTGAACAACTTAAGCTTGTTCAGTATGGGAATTTTAATAGGTACCTCAATAATAATAATCTTGCCAGAAGGAATTGAGATGTTGTCAGGAGCATTGAAAAACAGTGATGATATTTCGAAGTATACTGGACTCCCAATCTTGGTTGGATTTGTATTGATGTATATCTTGGAAAACTCATCATGGATATCACATTCCAAAGCTGGCACTGAGTATCCTGGAATCACTAATGCTAGTATTTTACAATCGATTACAGATTCTTCTATAACGATTGGTTTGGTAGTTCATGGTTTGGTAGATGGAATCTCCTTGGGATCGTCATTCATCAAAGACGAACAAATGTTCAAAGTGTTGATCTTTTTAGCAATTATCGTTCATAAATTGCCTACCGTATTTAGTTTGGTATCGATATTGATTCGCGAAGGTATCAGCGATAGTTTTTTGTATTGGCATTTATGTTTATTTGCCCTCCTGACCCCAATTGCCTCAATTGTGACATTCGCCATAGTGGCGACTTTTAATAATGAAAATCAATTCATAATTGGGGTATTATTGTTGTTTTCGGGAGGCACATTTCTATATGTCGTAAATCACGTTATGGGTGAGATTATAAATTACAATCGACATGATGCTCGTTTTCCAATTAGTTCAGGTAGTGATACTACGTTAGATCCACTTCCGCCTCGCTCACATTCTAAATTGACAACAAGAGAATTAGGTCTATCATTATTGGGAATATTGATTCCTTCAGTACTCAGTATTGTACTTCATGAATAACAAATTATGTAATTTATTTAGTTCTAGTTAAATAGAAAGGTTTAAAAATAAGGTCTGATTGGGCCTAATAGTATTGGCTACTGGTTGTATCTTCAGTCTCTCTCTCGATGGTATCAGCTCCAGCATCTTCGTGATCATCGTATTGTTCGATTCCTGTACTATCGTCACCATAATATCCACCAAAGTCATCCCCGTGTCCTTCGTATGCCTGGGGTGGAGTATGTGGCTTTTCATCGCCACTATTTTCATCCTCCTCGTTGTCGCCATCATGAAGCTGATCTTTTTCGTTTTCGTCATCATAAACCAAAGCTTCCTCGTTCTCCAAATCAGAAGCAAAATCGATATTTGGTACCTCAAAAAGGTCCTCATCACGACGATCAAGCTGCAACTCGCTCAATTTATCAACCATAACTTTTTGCATTGCTGGCCAATTCAAACTATAGGTGTCATTATCACCAACGACCGCGGAAGAAGCTTCGTGGTTATATTGACGTAGATTTGAACTTGACACTTCATTAGCTTTTAATCGGTTTAATCCAATATATGAATTCTGGTGAGAATTGGACCGTGACCGACTAGGCAAGTTGGCATTTTCCTTCAACGAAGACTCTGGTTCTATAATTTCAACTGTACCACCAGAACTTGCAGTTTTTCCAGAAACTAGGTCCAGGTCAAAATATGGATTTGCTTCAGTGTTCCAGGGGACCCTATCATCCTTAAATTTCTTAAATGCGGCAGAATTGTCCTCCTGTTGACTATTCAAATATTGATCAACATTAAATCGGAAATTACCTGAACTCTTTGCCTTCCTGACTCTGAGTCTGACATCTTCGGCGGAATTTTTCTTCAACTTCGTAAACAGATGTGGTCTTGATGGTTGATATTGCCTTTCATCCGAATCATCGTCGACTAAAGTAGTAGAATCATCGAGTATCTTAGTTGCCAACTGCAGCGAAGAAGAACTAGAAACTGGCTTTCTTCTAGGAGCTCCTACTTGATCGGAAATGTTTAATTGACCTTTACTACTAATTGAGTACCCTTTAGTCTTCAAGATACTCGAAATACTCTTCTTTGTTGCTAGACTTCCAGAAGCTGAATTGTGTCGCTTGATTCCCGGTGGGTGACGTTTTTGTAGTGACGATTTGGGCAACCCCTTGTGTGCCAGCAAACTCTTATGCACTTCGCTATGAATACTATACCCGATTCTATTATTAGCCGATGTTATTAATCTACCACGTAATACTGTAATAGCTTTATCCAAGGCAAATTCAACACCACAATTATTGTGAATTATTGAGACTTTTGGCCAAGCTGCTCGAGCTCCGCGACAAAAGAAGTCCAACAAGAACTCGGTATCTGGATTTTTGAATAAATCAATCAAATCGAGGATCTTATAGTGGTGCATAATAGTGATATCTCCACTATATTGCTGCGACAAAATGGAAATCACCTTTGTTACTAACTCTTTACCAATATCCAACTCTCCCAACATTTGTAAATAATGAACAATTTCCGAGGTAACGAAATCATACACACTATTTAAGCCATGCTTTAGCTTATGATTAAACTCACTTTCAACATCGCCCCCAATGGTATTGACTGAAACTCTCATAACTGAAACAACGTGTGGATTGACTTGGCATGCTACGATATGATCTACATTAAACATTTCTGAAAGCCTGGTGATTGGTAAATCATTCTCAACTGACCCATCAGTATACTTGGTGGAAACATCATTATTCCATTCGTGAACTTCATTGGTTTTGGGATTCTTCTCGTATATAATAGTGGAAGGAAACACTCCAGGAAGCGAACAACTTGCACAGACAGCTGACCAAATTAAACAATTTGGTGCAGTTAGATAATTCAATAACTTGCTTTGTTCATGTATAGTACCTGGAGAAACACTAATGTTTAAAATCTTACCTGTTCTATTATAAGCTTCTCTAAAAGTTAAGTCACCCAAGAATTTCATCATGGTTCGTTGTAAACCAACCATATCAAAAAAGGTACCATATTTAATGAAATGCCCTAAATAATGCAATAATTGCTTAAATTTAGGTAAGTCTTCTATATCTTCTTGATCTGCCACTTCAAAGATATCCCAGACTTCCCTGTGAAATCTAGTTAACATGTCCAAAGTTGCCTCGTAAGTGTATGAACACAAGATACTCGCCATAATTGAACCAGCTGAAGATCCACTAATGATACGAGGAAGTATATTATTCTCAAATAAAGTGGTCAAAACTCCAATATGGAAAACCCCAAAAGTGGCTCCACCAGATAAAACCAATGCCGTTCTTCCGATATTCTTTCTCGTTTGAATTAACATTCCCAAGAGGTACCTATCATCTAAATCGACTTCTTGGCTATTAAGCAAATAATTCAAACTGGTTTTGCATTCTTGAATATATTCTTCAATCAATTTCTTTGTACCAACATATGAATGTCTATATAAATGACTATCGCCCATATTACCAAGATTTCTAACCCATTTTGTTCTAATCAAGTATAGCAACAACTTATAATCTCCGGCTAATCTGGCATTCCTCATCTCATTCAAACTGTTATAGACCAATTCATAATCATACAACAGTGATCTTGGGTCTGACTTCCAAGCATTGTTACCCATCAATTCATCCAACTTCAATGATATTTCCAACCATGCTTGATAACTAGTGGCTAGTTCTTGCTGTTGTAATAAATGTCTAATAAGTAGATTTTTCTCAGTGGGACCTCCAAACAATCTATTTATAATTGGAATTGATCTCAACCAGCTATCATGATATTTTTCTTGTTCTTGTGCAGCTTGGGGCTTAAGTTCATTGTATTCATCAAATAGCCTTTGGGTGATTTCATTTGCTTGTATTTGCACTTGTTTTATTGGAACAAGAGCTAAACTTTTACTCATTTAGAAAAGGTTACTTACTGTTTTGAATTATGCTAAGAGAATATTAGAGAAACAAATTGTGTAAGTGATTGTTGGTTTATTTATATAAATTCTTAAGAAAAAAAAAAAAACGAAAAGAAACATCTGAATTTCATTTTGCATATGAAATTAAAGTTTTATTTATGCGGGGGCGGCTTGTTTGTTTGATAAGATTTTAAACGTTGATTAATTATGGTTCAGCTCTCCCCCCCCCCCGCGCCTTAACGTATGGTCGTGTACTTTCGTGCTAACAAAACGTTCCAAATGATCAAATCAACAGAAAAGGGGCTGCAAACTATGATGATCAAATTTGCAGAACAACTTTTACCATAACCATTGGGGCTTGCATTGAACGAGATCAATGAACTATGATAACTAGGGATTAGAAGTAGTTTCCCTTTGGTTTTACATGTGAGTACCTGAGATTTCACAATAGTATTTTGACTAATTGGTAGGGGATAAGCAAGCAGTTAATTAATCACATGACAGCGACTTCAACTGGGTTGTCTATTGAAAGTATGGTATTTTAGTATTGATTTAGAACGAGAATTTAGTTTACATTCATATGAACTGGTAAAAAAAAATGAAACTCTTTGAGTTGGTTCTTGATCTATCTTTAGCATGTAAGAAATCCCTACTCATCGAATGTGAAGAACTCTTTTTTGCTATATTACATTATTTGCAGCCATTTTACAGTAAACTTTTTTTCTTGAAGAACAATTTCACTGTTTTAATCTTTTAGTTTTCTTTGAACAAGCACTGACGAACTCCAGAAGCTTTCTAAAATGAAACGCAAATTTGTTACTAATCCTGTTCATTAATTAATGAAGTCAATACTTTGTTGGTTTGTTGCGTTAGAGATCAACTCACCGAACCAATTAAGAACGCGTATTTCGTTAAAATATTGCGCCGCACAACAATCACGCGATTTGAACATGCCAAAAACTCAACAGCGATGGTAGCGCTGAGGATATAACCTCGCCTGGCTAGCTCAATCGGTAGAGCGTTTGACTCTTAAGTTAGACATCAAAAGGTTGCGGGTTCGACCCCCGCGTCGGGCTTCAATTGAAGCTTGTTCACGACCGAGCTTTTATTTTTTTGCAGAAATTGTTTGAGGATAGCAGACTATGAACTTTACAGAATTCTCCTGGTCGAAATTCATCGAGAAGCTCATCGCTGCTTTATTCATGCCTGGTTGTGTGTAGATCTTTCACTTTCGGGTCCAGACTGACGCTTTGTCGATGTGAACGATTGAAAGAATTGCACACTAATTTCTAGGCTCTATGATTTAACGCCTGAGTCATGCCAAAATTGTTACTATGACATTCACAAGCCATTGTCCAATTAAAAGATGAAATACCTACAAATGAACCACCTTTTTAAAGTCATTGCAAATGAAAACCCCCCAAACACTCGACAAATTGGGAGGCTTTTATCTCATTAATATTTCCAAGGCGACTTCGGAAGTGCCCACTTTATCAATCAAATACTTGTCAAATGAGGAATTTTAGGTTTCTCCTGGAACGGATTCAGACGTTGTCAACAAATATTCAGATTGATATAAGGAGACCAATGGTATCTTGATTATTCTATAGTAAGAATACGTAACTCGCAATCAATATTGAAGGTGGGATATCGCGGACAATCTTCCTAATTTCGATAACTTTTCCCCTATCAAACTTCAGCGACTTGAAGCTTGGACTATTCTTGTCACCTCATTTTGGAAATCTAAAACAACCCAACAGACCTTAAATATCTATGATGAAGAAAATGTCCTTATTATACGAAACAAATACATCAGCTGTTGCCCGAAGCCCATAATTACCTTTTTTGGAACCCGATGAAGTGTTTTTTACCACTCCCGAGAGTTAGAGTTAGTGGCGTGTAGAAGCCTTTCACTTACAGGTTGGACACATCTGTTCAACTTAGACCCGGACCTACGCGGGACCTATTTTGTTAATTTACAGCAGACAAAGAATCAATTCTCCGACAGTGTTGAATATTCTATGGCTCAAAAGTTGGCCATTTGATACACTATAGACAAGTTCAACTGCGTGTTCGTTGTCATCACCTCAATCCAGAATATGATTTTGCCAGACATGAATACTCCACTTCTTCTTCTGCCAACCATCCTGGAAGTATTTCCATCGACAAAAGCACATCACATAAATGCATCATTATTAGCATTGAATTAAACAGATGGTTTATGGAAAGTCAATCCGACGTTCAAACCTAAACAATAATCTTTTTAAACGAGTATTTGCTCACATCACAGATGGATCCTGAATGTAATGCTACGAGAACGTCCTTCACTAGTGTTTTGCTGGTAATTTATTAGTGTACGAGTGAAGCAGATATATGATTACACAATAATATAAAACAGACTGATCCCGATTGTATGGAGAGTCTTCACAAGGTGAATGTGGGTGAACAGAGATATCATTCTGAACGTCTCCGTGACTTTTGTGCCGCACCATTATAGATTGTTACTTTATTAATCATATCTATTGCGGGTAAAAACCTGCGCGAACGTTCTGGCAAAAGTTATTGCGTTTGAAGATAATGTTACGGACTTTGCCGAATTCAAATATGGGTAGCCTACGTTCTCCAGTTTACCTTTTTTGTTTCATAATTGAATCAAGTTTGTTCCTAAGATTTTGTGTTACTTAGCTTTTTCCTCTATGCTGCATTTCCGTATATTATCATTTATAAGCATCAGATAGAGGACACATAAAATATCTAGAACATGGCCGTATAACGCAGCATATTGTTTGGAGCAGCAGAGAAGGATCCGTCAGACAGTTTTTGACCCTAAAACTCCATTACACAACAAACAACATCAAATTTTACACAAATATTGCAAGAAACCACATAAAACACCTTTAAGAAATTATATTACCATTGACGTCAGGGGTTTATTTATACTTGATAAAAGTTTCAGTTTCAATATATAAATTATTCAGAAGTTAGTCGAAACATCCGGCCATATATTTTTTTAACTTTTTTTTTTCTTAAAATGACATATACAGAAAAAACTACATAAAGAGAAAAATATATACGCCTCCATGACTAGGTTTAGAGGGGAACCTTTATGACTTTAAGTGGTTCAAATTACCTTTTATAGGCTTACTGTGTAATCTCATGTGACACTCTCCCGCAACTGGACATACTTACTAAAAGAAACCAACTTTCCTATGTATTTTTCTGGGTTATTAACCGTTTATGTGACTTTTGTACTGACGTGGGGAACTTAGTATGTATGTGGAAGGAAGGGGAAAGCAGAAACAAAGCGAACGAACAATATATTAGCGCAGTCGTCGTTCCACTTTCGAGATGATGTCCCTTACATATCCATTAATCTGGTTGATTTCTTTTGACTTTAGACATGGGTTTCCGAGGATGTAATCAATGGGTAGTGACTTATTTGACCGGTTATGCCATATATTGAGAGACTCTGGACAATGAAAGATATGGTGAATTAAATTGTCTTTGTTAGGACTGTCACAAAAGGAGCAAGGTCCCCTGTCACGTAGTGATTCCGAGTACAATGGCCATTGGTAATTACCTAAAGCAAAAGTATGAAAATGGGAAAGACAACCAAGTGGGTGTTTGTTCTCATGATTGACCTTTTTACAAAATGTTGACCATTGAGATGGAAGTCTATTTCCGTGTCTCTTCCACACTGTGGGAATAATGGGGAGTTTCAGACGCCGCTTTTTGGACGTTTGACAGAAAGAAATTTCAGCCACTGATTGTTGCTCTAAGTCCACTATGTGCTGTAAAGAATCTGGTCTTTTTTTATGGAAATCGATGTATATTGATCCGCTTATACTCTATAAACTGCGAATACATATAAACTGCAACAATATACACGGCTGTAAGACTTGAAGTATGGGCGGCACCTCTTAGACTATGAGGAGGAAATGCACTTTTCGCACAGCATGTGGGACCCGATTTTTCGATAGCTTGACCAGCGGCTTTTTGTATCTACCGACCTCCATACCCACCAAAGCCCCCTGTTCTTGACCTCGTTGCTTAGCAACTTAACTACTGGGATAATACCCTACTCCGTGACCATACTACACCCTAAATCGGATCAATTCGAGGATCGAACCGGTGACGAGAAGTTGAACCACGCCGCATAATGACTGGCACTAGGCGGAAATTACATTTTGTATGTAAGAATGGATGTTTTCTTTTTCCATAGCTTCGTTCCTCATGGCCCAATGGTCAAGGCGTCTGGCTACGAAATGTAACCACTTCTCGGTTGGAACCAGAAGATTCCAGGTTCGACTCCTGGTGGGGAAGCTTTTTTTTCTACTCAGGTTGAAATGGACTTGTAAACTTAAATCGAGCATATTTGGGAAGTTGGTAACTGGGTGTATAGAGAAAACTATTATGATCCGACAGTTAACCAATTCCTGAAAATTCTTTTCAATTTTTTGATACCGAAAAAGCAATCATCTAGTGTACGACAATTTCGTAAAACTGATTATCACTCAAGTAATAAAATAACCATGTATGCTGTGAAATAAAACTAAAAACATAAAATACACGACTGAAAGTTTTCTTACGAATCTATTATATGTAAAAGTCACCAGAATACGTTGGAAATTGGCTCTTCCAGTCCATCCTAACTTTATTCTGTTGACTACAAGTATTAATAGCTAGCTGTATAATCCTTACCCAGAGAAGGTCGAGCCAATTACAATGTTTTTACAAACCCTGCTAGAAATTTTGCTATCTATTAAAGGAATATGATATTATGGCTAATATGGTTACTATTTTCTACTTTTTTGATTCTCTTGCACCTTTCCGTGTTATTTGTTTTCATTATTGAAATTTAGAACAAAAAACTTCCTGATAATGAGAGCAGGATGGGTCAAAATAATAAATGAAATTACTTTGTTACCCGAGTTCTATAAACACTATATTACAAGTTTAAAGGCTTCATCAGTAATTGAACAAAATAACTCGATAGCCCAAAGACGTGACAGAGTAAATGCTAGTATGTGGAGAAAATGGCTGCAAACCATGCAACAAATGTCACATCTTGAGAGACATTCAAAACACGACATAAATAGTCCATCGCATTCAAGAATATTTTTTTTCTTTTAATTTCTAATTTTCAAATCACTCGACCGTTTCATCTTATTCAAAAAAGTTCAACATAATATTGTTGACATTCCTAGTTAAGTAAGTGTGTTCGTTTGGCAGTCAAGGTGATTTCATACCATAGAAATATACGGAGGCTAACTTCAAACTCCAAATTTATCAACAAAGTCCTATTACTGAAACGATTTATTAAAGGAGCATCTCTATCAATTAACGAAACAGCAATGCAAGAAGGCCACATATTCACAGGGAATGAAATTGCGTTTGCCACGGTCAACCATTTGACTACTGAATCAGCTAGACCTTTGGTTACATTAGCTACTCAAACCGGAGGTAGATATCTTTTTGGGAAATTATGTGAAGGATCACAAAGGGTGATGGGTTCTTATAAAATGCGTCATGGGAATGTACGAGGACTTTTCATGTCGGGAACTATCAATTCATGGGCGGATATTGGTGGTCTTCCGGGGTATTTATTGACTACATCTGATTCCAATAAGAAAGAGATTAATATTATGGGTAATCGAGATTTACTTAGGTATATGATTGCAACTTGGAGACAATTTGTGTTTAGAAAAGGGATAAAGATTAATGTGGTTGAGACTGAAACTGAACCAATATATACCGACAAAGATATTAATGTTTTCCATGTTAAAATCCCAAGAGAGGAGCCTTCTCACACAATTCATCATGAAACTCTCAAAATCCATCATAGTGCTTTGGAAAAACTTACATCAATGATGTTCCCATTAGATACCAGTGACGTCAATAGTTCAGATCCCGATTCTTATAAAAATATTGATGCTAGTCTTCATCAATACGTTGACTTACCCCCAGCTCCAGAACTATATCAATCACAAGAATCCTATTCGTATATTGTAAGAATCTTACCATCACCTGGAAAATTTGATAGAGAGAAAGCGATTGCGCTTGGATTGAAACCAGGCCCAGTCTTTAGAGAATTGCAACGTGGGAATGAGGTAAAGAATGAAAAGGGGGAAACTATTTATCCTCATCAAGTTTTAGGTGAAAGCAGAGTTTACAAGAAAGTGCTAGTTATCGATATTCCAAACAATGCATACTATGAAAATACAGTTAAATCTGACGAATGGTTTATCAAAAGTGATGAAAGAGGACATGAAGATATCGGACTAGTATATCATTACTTGGGTGACGAGGTTGATTATGATTTAGAGAAATATACTTCCGATTTCTTGAATAAATTCCCTGCAGATACTCGACATGTTATCAGTCATTCTTCAATTACAAATAACACTATATTGAACGTTCGTTCCGTATATAATAATTTGATTTTGAAGTCAGTAATGGATGAAAACTACAATGTTCCGGAACTGGAAAATTACAAGCCATTAGATCCAAATGATAGAATAACCAGACTTCACTCTCTCCAAAAATTCACTATCAAACACGAAGGAATTTCTCCTAATTACCATTCTGTCATAAGAAAGGGTAGCAAAGAAATTTATGAACAAGAAGTAGTACCAACTTTACAAGACAAAATTCCCATGAAGTCATTTTCAGAATTTAGTAAAGTTAATTATCTCGCAGACAAGAATTCTCCACTCAAGGATCAAGTTCAAATTTTAACCATAGGTACTGGTTCATCTCTACCTACAATCAGTAGAAATGTCATTTCCCTGTTGGTTCGTATTCCATATCAAAAAGAAAAAGGTGGTGATATAATATATAGAAGTGTTTTATTAGATGGTGGAGAAAATACACTTGGGAATCTTCAAAGAATGGTTGATTCTCAACAATCACGAGAAATCTTTAAAGAATTGTCTTTAATCTTCTTGAGTCATTTACATGCTGATCATCATTTAGGTATTGCATCAATGATTAATGAGTGGTTTGAAGTAAATCATAACAATGAAGATGCAAGATTGCATTTAGTTGTTCCATATGATTACATTGGATTCATACAAGATTGGTATTCGCTAGAAAAGAATTATAATAAGTTTTATAATCCTGACAAGCTTCGTGTGTTTAATGTTGAACAATTTTTACGTCAACCTGTTGGTCATGTTAAAAGAATGAACTTGCAAGAATTCGAAGCTCAATTTGATGCCAGAACCAATTCTCAACCACCGAGAGTGAGTGTTATAGTGGAGAAAGAGAAAATTGATGAAATGTACAAATATATTGGATTGAATGAGCTTAGATTTGTGAGAGCAGTGCATTGCCCATTTTCTTATAGTTCTATTATGGATTATAAGCTTAATGAAGATGAAAACTTTATTGTATCATATTCTGGTGATACCAGGCCAAACCCAATCTTTGCTATAGAAGGTTATGGAACTGATTTATTAATCCATGAAGCAACGTTTGGTAATGATTATGCGAAGGATGCAGTTGAAAAGAAACATTCAACCATGATTGAAGCTGTATATACTGGTCTTAGTATGAATTGTTCCAAATTAATTCTTACTCATTTCAGTTCGAGATTTGCCAATAGCAATAGCTCAATCAGCAGATGTAAGATGGACGAAGCGGTACATCATGTTGATCAATATTTGCAGCATGAAAGAAGACATCCAAATATTTTTAATTTTGATATAACTTCTAACCCTACGAAGTTTACCAAGACATTTATGAATATAGACATGTGTTTTGCCTATGATTTGATGCATGTAAGATTTGGTGATATTCATTCACAAGAACAACATTGGGATTTATTTGACGAACTCTTTATCCCAGGTATGAATGAACGAGAAGCAGATGAGAGTTTTGAAGAAGAAGGATTACCTTCTAAGAATTTGCCTGCAAAAAGAAGGAAAATAGTTGATCAATGGTATTAAAAGTAATGAGTGTATAGATACTTCTTGTGGATAGATTTGTTATACATATACTGTGATAGATGTGTAACGCTAATTATAGAGAGAGTCAGTTATCAGATATTCAAAACTCTAATGTAAATATTGAGATTTTTTTTTTGCAATCGAAAAGCGCGTTTTGCCAAAATGAACAAAAAAAAATTCAATACGCGTAAAGTATCAACCCCATCTTCCAAGGCATATACATTCCTTTCAAGATCATGATTCAAAAGGAGAGCTTTCCCTTAATCCTACAACATAGCTGGTTAGCTAATGAAATCATCCATTCCATGAAATCAACACCATATTCAAACAACCTCATCAAGAAAAACTTCCAACCCACTTTACTCAAGGTGTCTCCCATCTTACGAATCTGTAAATTTCTTAATATCACCAAATCAAATAATGTAACAATTATCCTTGCAGATTCAACCCATCGGATTCTTGCTTATTTCCCCTTTACACCAACCATTGTTGATTTTGAAAATAGATATCGACAACGAATAACATTTCACACCATCAACAATTTGATTGATGTTAAGCGGGCAAACTTAAAGTTTATTAATCAGAATGAGTTAGAGAATGACTATGGGTTTAATAATGGACTGGGTAGATTGTCAATTGCCGTACTTGAGGTTATTGAATTTGAATTGTTTCAACGTGATCCTATTCTGTTTACGGCTACTGTTGAGAATGGCATTAAATTTGTGTATGATGATGTGAGATATGAACAGATGTGTAAGAGTGATATGACATTACAGTTCGATGACTTGATGCAGTGTTGAATTGAGCGGTGGGCTTGCTATGGTATATACCCTTGGAATTTTACATTGTACAAAGTTAGCAAAGCTAGTTTAAATTTGGCAGCATTTTTCCTTTCCCGAATAGACAATGAACTCTGAATTTTTTTTTTGCAGCCCAATTGAAATTTATCAACCATTAAGTTTCATTAGCAAATTAAGAGTTAAAATGGCATCCAACCAAGAAAGTGAGTCCATGACAGAAGCTGGTGAGCCTAATGCCTCCGTAGATCACCATTCAGTCCACAGTGGTGAGGCTGTTGCCATTCTTGATTCAGCAAAAGTTCATACTATAAGAGAAGAACTCGAACGTCAATTAGATGATTTGGCAGACAATGCAATGCATTATTCAGCAGATATTGAAAATGACGACAATACTCATGCTATTGTTTCTGTTCCACGCCTGCGAGATGTCGTTTTACAAGAGTACAATTATGGTCTTTTTTCTTGTTTAAGAAGATTATTCAGACCACGTCAATATGAAGAAAGGCAACCATTGATTCCTGTATATCATGTAGGTACATCTCCAATTGATAGACGTGTTGAACTTGAATTTGCAAATGGGATTCCAGGATGGTTATTTGGTAGAATAAGACGTCAATATCCCAATCAAGTATCCTTTATGATGGCAACCTTTCTAACATTTGGCTTGATCATTTTGATAATTGGATTTTACCTTACTGGGAATCTAGGACTTTTGAAAAGTGTCGCTAGAGCCATAGCCTGTCAATTGATTGCCGGGTTCCAACCAACTGGTTTACCATCCTTCTGTGATTAAAAGAGGATTATTCGCTAGATTCTGCGTGTGTAATAGTTTCTTTTACTTTTTGCATTAATGTTCCATTAGATTTGTGATATATACAAGGGAAATGAAGAATATCAATTATTTTTACAATTTTACTTTTCTCTTCTATCTTTAACCTTCTCCTTATTGACATGTTTATGGGTTCTAGTCTTCATGAACTTCTTAAGACCCCACATGGATTGAGTATGCTTGTTGGATTTGGATTTACCTCTACCACCACCATGAGGATGGTCATGAGCATTCATGGCAACCCCTCTAGTCATTGGTCTAAACCCTCTATATCTTGCTCTACCGGCCTTACCATACATGGTTAATTGATGTTCCTTATTGGACACTATACCCAAAGTAGCATGACATTGCAAGTTGACATAACGATGTTCACCAGAACTTAATTTAATAATTGCTTTACCAGTCTTTGTGTTCTTAGAAAGAATCTTGGCAAAAGTACCAGCAGATCTAATCAATTGAGCTCTTCCGCCGGGACGTAACCCAACACTATGGACAATTGATCCAACAGGTAACATATGAATAGGTAAACAATTACCTCTCTGTAAAGTTCTAGCTGATAATAATGCATCATCGATTTCACCATTGTTGAACTTTTGCATTTCTTGAACAAAGTCCTGTGGAATACCTGCTCTAAAGGACTCAACAACATCACCCGCTCTCAAACCTTGAGTGGCTAAAATGTATGATAAATCCCCAGAAGAATTGTGTTTAAGTAATGCAATATGACCTGATCTATTTGGATCATATTCAATTCTAACCACAGTTTGTTTACCTGGTCTCAAACGGTATGAATCAACAAGTCTTGCTCTTTGTTTATGACCCCCACCTCTACCACGAATTGTAATTTTACCAAGATTATTTCTACCAGCAGTCTTCTTTTTAACTACAGTTAATTCTCTAACTGGTTTACCTGGATGTAAATGTTCATGTATAGGTTTACTATAGTGGGTAGAACCTGGGAATGCATGACCTCTAGCTAAAGATTTCATTTTAATCTGTTTTCTGGCTAATTCTCTTTGTTTCATGTGTTTGAGATGTTCTATTTCCAATTCGGTGTGTTCTGGTTCTGTTGGTCCAGTTGCTAATGAAGGAGATGAAACTGATGCTCCTGCAACAGTGGAACTAAAACGTAATAACCCAGTGGTAAGGGGTTTGGTGGTAGACAACCTAGCTTGACCTACCAAGCTTTTGCTTAGCCAAGTTATCATTTGTGGTGGGGTGTGGTGATTAGTTTTGGTAAGCTAGGTATCTATCGATTTTTCAATATATTTGAAGGAAGTGAAAAAAATTTTGATAATTTGGGTCGTGTAAATTAGTCAACTTTTAAGTATACAGTTTACTTAACCACTCTGTGTAAATACGAGTACTAACAAATTTCAATCAACCAATTGAAACTCACCAGAAAAAAGAGATCCCACTGAGTGTAAAGTCAGCTTGTTTGTTAACTCACAGTGTGCGAATCGGGCTTGATACAATTTTTGATCACTTATACACTACCTCACTAAAAACTAACTCACTAACATTTTCCAACAAAAAGTTTTTCAACATACAATATAACTGAAGATTACCATCCTTCAGCTAACTCAAACCTCATTTAAAGTATAGACAAAGATGATGGCTTCTCGTGTATTCACCCGTTCATTGGCTGCTTCTGCCAAGTCTGTCAAGCCACCAATTCAATTATACGGTCTTGACGGTACTTATGCCAATGCCTTATATACTGCCACTGTTCAAGAATCAAACATGGAAACTTCTTACAAGGCTTTAGGTAAGATCGACCAAGCCATTAAGTCCGATTCCAGATTATCTACTGTCTTCACCAACCCAGCTTTAACCAAGGACGACAGAGTTGCTATTGCTAAGGGAATTTCTCAAGTGTTAAACTTGGACAAGACTACCGGTAACTTCTTGACCGTCTTGGCTGAAAACAACAGATTAAACAACTTTGGTTCAATTTATGAAAAGTTCGGTTTATTAAACGATGCTCACAATGGTGTCGTTGAAGCCAAGGTCACTTCTGCTAAGCCTTTAGATTCTAAGATCTTAAAGAAATTACAACAATCTATTGGTAAGTCATCCTTTGTTGGTGAAGGTAAGACCTTGAAATTGACTAATAATGTCAACCCAGAAATCTTGGGCGGTTTAGTAGTTGAAGTCGGTGACAAGACTGTTGATTTATCTATTGCTAGTAAGGTTGCCAGATTAAACCAAACTTTAAGAGAAACCTTGTAAGGACGGGAATCTTCACCATAAACACCATTTGATTCATTTCCTTATCAAAAGATTGAGACGTTTGAAAGAGGGAGTATTGAAGAGTAGGAATTATACTTAACGGGGTGAATCGAAGTGGAAGCGTTAATTGAAGAAAAATTATTCAACCAAAATATTCAATCGAGTTAAATTCTTAGAAGAGACGTTTCCCCTTTTTGTATGATTGACTTCCTTTTGAGTGTATCCTGTTTTTTCCATATTGCTCTTTTTATGTTTCTTTTGACTATACAGTATATATCATTTTATACATTTATTTATTCCTATTTATTTATAGGATGAAATTTCATATAATAAATATAAAAAAGAATTAGCATCAAATAGTAGGCCCTTATCATCAATAGAATATCATTCTAACTAATTTTGTTACCTTGTTTGGCAGGTTATCGATATTTGTATTTGGAGTCTCAACATGTGCTACCAGTCGTCAATAATTAAAGTTTTGCTTCACCCAAAAAAAAAAGGTTTAAATAGTGGCTATGTTTATACTGTTACGATCAAATCATCAATACCCTTCTAGATGGTCCCCAAAGGCTTACGAACATTTGTCAATGTATTGACAACTGTCACGGTCGCGTTGAATGTATTTGTATACTATTATCCGGATATAGTTAACAGTAATGGCCAATGCGATTGGCATCATCCGTCAGGTGATATTATCAAAACCAAGTTTGACTTTTTGAACACGATATTACCTCCAAATGTGGTCCAAACATTAGCACTCAATTTCCCTAAATTAAGACTCCTGGATAAAGAGGTATCCCCTTTTGAGTCAATTCATATGTTAACATTCGGAGATCCTCAAATCAATGGTAATTGGCCATCAACAAAATATGTTAAAAGATTGGATAATTACGGTAATGATTACTATCTAGGCCATATATATAACATCATGAAGAAGAGATTGAATCCAAGTCATGTTGCAGTCATGGGAGATTTATTTTCGTCACAATGGATCTATGATTCCGAATTCTTCAATAGAACCTATAGATATGTCGAACGATTATTTCCTCGCCCAATGGAGTATAAACAAACAGTTATAGATACATATATCAAACACGAAGACTTCGATTGGCAGGGCTGGTTAAATGAAGAAAGAGCATTGGACCATTTGGACAGATTTAAATCCCGTGTATATGACAATGTATACGATTGGGTTCATCAAGATCGTAAGTCTCCAAATTTCGATAATCCATTATTTATAAATTTAACAGGGAATCATGACATTGGATATAGTGGCGATGCTACTTGGCAACATATGTGTCGTTTCCATAAATTATTTGGTCAAAATAACTACGTTGTAAACTATAATCGTGGCACTCCTCAAGAATGGCGATTAGTAGTATTAGATTCATTAACATTGGAGGGCCCGGCACTTCAACCAGAGTTTATTGAATATACCCAATCATTTTTGGACCATTTACGAGACTTGGAAAATCCAACATTTAAAGGTGCAACAGTTTTGCTTACTCATATACCAATGTATAAAGCTGCTGGTTTATGCCATGATGGTCCAGAACATATCTATTACGAAAATTATGAACGTGAACCATACAAGAATGGGAAACTTAGGTCTCAGAATCACTTATCCTACAACATGACGCAACGAGTCCTTGATATTGTTTTCCCTAACCATGATCAAAATGGGATTATCCTTACGGGACACGATCATGTCGGATGTGATGATTGGTATAATTATGTAAATGGAGAATGGGTTGCTTCGAAACAGAAAATCAGTAATGAACGGAATCCAGTTAGGGAAATTGTGGTTAGGGCGATGATGGGTGAATTTCTGGGACAGACTGGGATTATGACTGGGAATTTTAATGAGAAGTGGCAGTTTGAGTTTAGCTATTGTTCATTTGTCGTACAGCATGTGTGGTGGGCAAGTAAAGTGACGCTTTTTCTTACTATTCTTCTAAAATCAATCATCTTGTTGCTTGGAAAATGAGAGTGAGCTAGCAGTTAAATATATAAACGTTTAAAATATTACAAGTTATAAAAATATATAAATGTCTGTTTACAAAAGGTCTTATTTATCCAGTAGCTTCGGTTGGTTGCACTGGTTGTTCCTTTTCAGCTTCGTCTTGAGAAGCCCTTGGCTCTTATTTGGTTTCTTCCTTTGGTTCTTCAGTAACATCACTTACTTCTTTCTTTTGTTCTTGTTGCACATCTATGCTAGTTTCCAACTCTGGTTCCTCTTTGGATCCTTCGTCCTTTAATCCATCGTCCTTAGTTTCTTTTTTGGCTTCTTCCTGTAATCCATCGACCTTAGTTTCTTCTTCTTTTGCTTCTTCAGCTTTTGTACCATCTTCCTTGGCTTCACCTTCTTCTTCGTTTACCTCCTCTTGTTTAGTTTCTTCTTCCTTCACTTCTTCTTTCTTGACCGCTTCTCCCTCCTCTTTGATGAACTCTTCAACTTCAGCCTTGGCGCCTTCAATACTTGCTTCTGGCGAAATTTGAATTCTCTTCACCTTCAAAATCCCATCAACAAAAACCCAATGAGATCTCTTAATTCCTGATGGAGACTTCTTTGCACCCAATACCCCAATCAATTCCTTTCCAGGATCAGATAATAATGAATATTCCAACTTTTGCTTCGTTTGGAAATTCTTTTGTGCCTTTGGCAAATCAGCACTCAATCCAAATACAGCAACTTTATTGTCCTTCAAAAATTGATAATTTCTTTGGAATCCACAAGCTTGCCTAGTACATCCAGGAGTTGATGCCTTGGGATAGGCAAATATAACTACATATTTTGATGTTTTTGCAACTTGAGCCAAGTCAATTTCTTGTTCATCTTGGTTTAATAATCTAATTTCGGGAATTTTGTCACCGATTTGCAATTCATTCGAAGAAGTGGAGGCAGCAGTGGACTTTGGTGTCTTGATGATTGTTGTTTTTGCTTTTTTTGGAAGTGGTAATTCTTCTTTAGCAGATTCAGGGGCTGGTCTAGCAGCGACTCTAGCAGAACGACGTAATTCAGGCATGTTTGTACGGGGGTAATTGAGGTTACAAGTTAAATAGAGATTGGGCAAGAGAAGCACAAATTTAAGGAACGTTTTTCAATCTGGGGGGAAATGGAAAAAGTGAAAATTTTAAGCTTTCTTTGGGATTTAACTAGGGGGAGGATGTCAATTTCAGGCAAAAAAGGGGGTAACCAGCAGAAGAGTAGAGAGAGCGATACCAGGTTAGGAATTTTTTCTTCTATGTGATGGCGGGATGAATGGTGGGGGAGTGTACAGAATTGACCAGTTCCAACAAGGAAAAGCAAAACAATTAAAATTAGTGTGGGGGCAGGCAACGTATGAATATTGCAATTTTGTTTATATTGTCAAAAAGTGACGCGATGCACGAATTAGAGTTCTAGAAGCACGTCCACAATTTTGACAGTATCTTAATGCTATGCTTAACCTCAGTTTGTAATTTTGAGATATTCTCATTTATTTCTATGTTTGGTAGAATCTCTCTAAAAGCTTTCGTAGAAATGATGTATATACCGAATCCAGGGTGTTACCCAATTGTGGCTCTGACTTTGGATAGTGGATAAAGTTATCCACAACATAAATTGCTCGTATCTTCGGTAGAAAGTTAATATATTAACTTGAATGTAAAGCTGACTGCCTTAATATCATAGACCTAAAGTATCTAGGACATGATCAACCAGATATTGGCTCACCACAGTGTTCTCTAATAGCTGATTTGATTAATTTCGAAGTACATCTCGGAAGTTGGAGCATTTGGAATTATCACGTGGATTAACCGGAATTAGTTTGTTGCTTTTTTTTTGCTTTTTCAAGTTCCTTTTACTTGGGTTGTAAACAAGTGAAGAAGTGCCAGAGCCGTATATATATATATAAGATAATCCATCAAGTTGGAATCATCATGGCAGTTGCTGAAGATACAAAGCTGGAATCTAATACTCCACTAGCATCTACTCCTATCGCTATAACGACAACAGAGCCAGAAACCAACAATCAAAATGATCAATCATCAAATCAACAAATCAAGTTCAAAGAACTGGATATAATAATTGGCTGCAAAGTATACGTATCAAAGGATGGTGAATTCCGACTGGCAGAAATCTTACAAGAACATATGAAAAAGGGTAAAAGGGTTTTTTATGTGCATTATCAAGAGTTTAACAAGAGATTAGACGAATGGATAAATGCTGACCGAATTGATTTCACCCGAAGTATAGTTTTCCCAGAAATAAAGGCCGATAAGGATGATAAGAAGGAAGCAAAGAACAAGAAGAAATCAAACAGGCTGAAGGCACAACTAGCTACCAAATTAACCAGCCAGAGGTCTGTCAATCTAGATAATGAAACATCGACCTCTGCGCCAGATACACCTGCACCCATGGCAGATGATGAAATGGATTTAGAAAATTTGAATGTTCAAGGGTTGAAAAGACCAGGAGAGGAAGTTTCTCGAGAAGATGAACTTAAGAAATTAAGGGTTGGTGGATCGATGACTCAGAATCATCTGGAAGTTGCTCGTGTTCGTAATTTATCAACGGTGATTTTGGGCGAGCATATCATTGAACCGTGGTATTTCTCACCATATCCTATAGAATTAACTGAAGAAGACGAGATATATATTTGTCATTTTACATTGTCATATTTTGGATCGCGGAAGCAATTTGAAAGATTTAGATCTAAATGTTCTATGAAACATCCTCCTGGAAATGAAATTTATCGAGATTCAAAAGTAAGTTTTTGGGAAATTGATGGTAGAAAACAGAGGACATGGTGTAGAAACTTATGTTTATTAAGTAAACTATTTCTAGATCATAAAACCTTGTATTATGATGTTGATCCATTTTTGTTTTATGTTATGACTGTCAGAACTGATCAAGGCCATCATTTGGTTGGCTATTTTTCGAAAGAAAAAGAAAGTGCCGATGGGTATAATGTTGCATGTATTTTGACGTTACCTTGTTATCAGAAAAAGGGTTATGGGAAACTCCTTATCCAATTTTCATACATGTTATCTAGTGTTGAACATAAAGTTGGATCTCCTGAAAAACCATTATCCGATTTGGGATTATTATCTTATAGAGCCTATTGGACGGATACATTAGTTAAATTATTGGTAGAGAGGAATAATCCAAGTTTATACCGTAAGAACAACCCTAATGAAATTGAAGAATCAACATCTGCTGACGGATCACCCGCACCACCATCATCCCAAACTGGACGACAAGGAAATGCAAGCGAGATTACAATTGAAGAAATTTCGGCAATAACATGTATGACAACGACTGATATCTTGCATACATTATCAACATTGCAGATTTTGAGATATTATAAAGGACAACATATCATTGTGATAACTGATCAAATTATGAACTTGTATGAAAAATTAATTAAGAAGGTTAAAGACAAGAAGAAGCATGAGTTGGATCCTAGATTATTGAGTTGGACGCCACCAACATTTACTGCTAACCAATTGAGATTTGGATGGTAATGGTATACTGCTAGTTACATAATGTATGAGCACCATCACCGTGTCTATGATGAGTTGTTGTGTATTATTTGAATAGATTAAGTACGATTAATGAATATATTACGGTTTGAAATTGTACGTTTCATCTATGCATTTGTATCACCCCAAATCTTTATACTTTTATCACCTTCGCATGTAATCAATCTTAGACCCAGTATATCAAACGTTGATGCATATATAGTTGATTCTAATGATCCTTGGACCGGAGGGGAATTCCCTGATTGTACCAACTTCCCATTAATGTAATCATGAAATTCCATTTTCCCATCATCATAGCCAGCAAATAGAGTATTTGTAACATGATTTATAGACAAGCTATTTATAATCTTACTCTTTGTATCTGATTGCTTTTCAAATTCATTCAATAATTGACCTTTAGGCAACAACCATTGTTTTATGTTCCCATTAGAATCTCCTGAAACAAAAGTCATCTCTTCCCTATGCATCTTCATATCTCTAATACTCTTAGAATGATGGGTCAAACAAATTTCGGTCGTCGCCTTTCTTAAATCCCACAACCTAATCGTCCCATCCATCGAGCTCGAAATCACTTGCGGATCAATCATCTGACTCTCAATTGACGTCACATCATTCGAATGCCCCACCATCGTCATAACCTCACTTCTAGACCGAATATCCCATACTCTAATCACAGAATCACGACCACCACTAATCAAAACATCCAACCCCGGATGTAGACTTAGCGCAAACACACCACCCACATGTCCATGATAGTTTCGAATCTGGCACCCTTCTTCCGCGTTCGTACGTTCCAAATCCCAACATCGGATCGTCTTATCCTCAGATCCTGAAAAAAGATATGGGAATCGATTCGAGATTGCAAGTGAACGTACTCCCATTATGTGACCCGTAAGGGTGGCTTTTACTTGTGATGATGCCAAGTCCCATATTTTGATCGTGGAGTCGGATGAGCCTGTAACGTACCATGAATTAGTTATTTCATCTATGGCGATGGAGCGAACCCATCCTTGGTGAGCACCAGCGAGTGTTCGGATGAGTTTCCAATTACTTTGAGATGCTGTGCTTTTGCTCGAAGCGGGTTGCATGGGTGTCATGTCGTTGTTTGGGGTGTTGTCGTTGTTATCCTCATCTACGAAGTCTGTGTATTGGTTTGTCATGTTGGAGTTGTTATGATTTTTGAATATATAGTCAAGCTTTACATTATTGTACATGGCTTCTGCCATTGTATCTTCTTCTGGTATTATATCATCGTCATTGTATGGAATAGGTATATATGATGTCATTGTGATCTGACCTGTAGGAAAAGAGAAAGAATTTGGGGTTTATAAAAAGCTTTGCTCATCGTGGAAAAAAAAACAGGACTCGAGAGTTTTTTAAGACATTGGCAAATGTTGGAATTGATTAAGCAATTGTATGCGATTTTAACCAATTCAACTAAAGTGTATAAGATCATTCAAGTGATACCAATATCAGACGACTCCAATGGCATTATAATTGCAGAAGATGAAACCACTTTGGAAATTGGTATCACCAAAATCACGTACTTGAAATTATTCAAACAATGTCATGATTACTGGTTACAATTGTCAGAAATTGTCACCGACTGTGAAGCATACATCTCGCAGTTGGAGGACACAGACAGGCTACATGAGTTATATCTTATGACATTGGGATATTTGATAACATCTAATGAACATACCACGATGGTTCGTATGCATGAACTATTAGTGTATATATTATACCAATTTGATTCGACAATACTTATCAAAGAATTAGATATTATTTCGTCAATACTATGCTGTCGCCTAAAGAGAATCAACAAGAGTTCGTCATTATGGCATTGGTTAAAGAAATTAACTATTGTGTGTATTTATCACAACTATCAACAATCAATAGCACTATATCAACGCACCATGCAAAGAGCATTCAAGAGTTGTGAAGTACATTTTGCCAATTATTACGCTAATAATTACATACGATGGGTCATTAGAGTTAATCGTATATTGAGTCTAGACGAACATAATAAGATCGTTTATGATCATTTAGTCAATGCGTGCCGATCAAAATTGTCTGATTGTTCATTATGGAATACGCTAAATTCATATTATAAGGTCACAAATTTAAAATTTGTACAAGATGATTATAATCGCTTGAGCGATTTGTTAAACACGAGTTTAGGTTTACAAATCAAGCCAATTGAATACATTCATGAAAGCAACTTTGTCATCGATCATCGTGATGTCATATGGGAAGAATTTGAATGGTTAATCAAAGTTGATTGTTCAGTGGTAACTCCGTTTAAAATGTTGATTCATTCAACCGATGATAAGGAGTTGTCAACCAGAATGAAACAGAATTTGATGCAATCACGACCATCTGTATCTTTCATAGATTGAAACAGAAAGATGTATAAAGCAGTTAACGTATAGTAATTAAGTAATTATAACCGTATACATACATATTGTTAAGTATTATTTCGGCATTGGTCCGAAGAAAAAAGAACTCCATAATTAAAACACCAAAAAAAAAGAATCGTTCTACTTTACGCCATACAATTACTAATATTAAACCACTTGATTTATCACAAATCTCCACCCCCACCCTCACTAGCGATGCTAAAGATTCGTCAGTTACAGAAGAAGAAACAGGAAGAAGCAGCAGCAGCTCGTGAAGCAAACGGCACCCAACAATCACCTGCATCAACCAACTCAACCACATCTTCATCAACCTCCACCTCTAGAGTAAGTGCAGCTCAATTACGCGTTCAAAAAGACCTTACCGAACTAGATCTTCCCAAATCGATTAAAATAACATTTCCCAACCCATCTAATTTCTTTAATTTCAATCTCAGTATAGTTCCACAAGAAGGATATTACAAAAATGGAAAATTCCAATTCAAGATTGAAATCAACAATAATTTCCCTATTGATCCACCAAAAATCAAATGTTTGAATAAGATTTATCATCCAAATATAGATTTAGAAGGGAATATATGTCTTAACATCTTAAGAGAAGACTGGTCCCCTGTGTTGAGTTTGAATTCAGTATTGATTGGATTGAATTTCTTGTTTTTGGAACCAAACCCAAATGATCCATTGAATAAAGATGCTGCTAATATGTTGGTTAAAGATAAAAGACAATTTGAAAGAAATGTACAAAATTCAATGAGAGGCGGGTTTATCGATCTGGTATATTATGATGATGTTTTTAGATATTAGACCCATGACCCACATCTCCTACTTGAAGACTGCTGTTTGCATGATGTATGTATTATAGAGAAAATATATCTACTATAGAGAGAAAATATGCCATATTCAATTCCATACACGGATCGAATTATCAGTACCTCCACTAATAAACAAACATCTCATTCGTTGTTGGATATCCTTTAGTAGTTCTTCCGGTGACGTGTCATTATGGTCCACTACCACTTTGCCATTCTCTCTTGGTTGGTCGCCGCCCCCATTTTGTTGCACAGTATTACTCTCTTTCCGTTTAAGTAATCTAGCAAAATCAATGGAGCTAATAAACCCTTCATGTCCTTGTAATGTTCTCACATTATCTATCTTGCCTGATATATTTAATGTTGATAAATCCCATACTTTTATAGTTTTATCATCACTTCCACTAAAGAAGAATCTCCCATTAGGATGTATCGTTAACGTTTTAACCCAAGACAGATGCCCCACTATATCAGAAATCAACCATCCTTGTGAATTATTATATTGAGAAGGTTGTGGTGGTCTATGCGGTGATAATATAGGTGGAGGCAATAACCATAATTTAATTGTATTATCTCTACTTGCTGTTAAACAATATTTGAAACCTAATGACGATGAATAAACTGGATTCGCAATCAATTCCGACGGTATCGTGGGGAATAAATCTATATTCAGCTTTAAGTATGAATCGATATGATGATTTGAATGCATGGGTAAGAATTTAACTGTTTCAACAACATGGGTATGACCAATAAGTACAGCTAATCCAATTCTTGAATTTATATGAGATAATCTTGCTGATTGATCGTTTGAACAAGTTAATATAAAATCTCCCAAAGAAGAATTATTTGTTTCCTTTAATACACGTAACAGAATAGTTGAATTAATTGAAATAACATCTAAATCTCGTACCCAATCACTATGTCCAACAAAACTATTAATACAAATCCCATTAATCAAATCCCAAATTTTGATTGTTTTATCTCGAGATACCGAATACAAAATGGTTGTATTCACACTACTAAATTTAATTGACGATATAGTGTGTTCATGACCTGTTAAAGTTCTAATATAATTATAATTTGTCCCATCCCAAATTTTGATTGATAAATCCGATGAACAAGATGCAAAAATATATGTTGGTTTATTATGTGAAGAGGATGCAGATAAGTTGACAGGTTCCAATGACCATTCAATTTCATTTACGGCTTTTGTATGTGCTTTCATAATCTTTTCAGGTATAGTATTCTCATCACCAGCTATACTCCAAACATATATCGACCCATCATTACATCCACAATATATGTTTGGTAAGACAGGATGAATCTTTATGGTATTTATTAATTGATTAGATTGGGTTATGAATGATTTGGAACATGTCAGTGGTAACCAGTTTATTCTATCTTTAGATATAGTAACTTGAATATTAGGATTATTGGAAACATCAAGTATTGATCGCAAATTATGAATCTCGGATTCTAAGTCAATGATTTTCTTTTGAAGTCGTAATACCGAAGACCATTTCTTTTCTAAGTAGTTGGAGACTATATCGCTGTTGTTGTTTGATCGGTCTACATCTAGTATAGTTCTTAATTGGTCTAGTAGGTTGCTATTATTGTCGTCATCACCATTGTTGTTGTTTATCATAGGTTGTAGATATTGAATGATTGATTTATTCAATTCTATCTGTTGTCGCTCTGTGAGTATCTGAGATCGAATCATCTGTATCTCTCTTTTAGTCTATGTATATATCTCTATATGTATCTCTCTCCGGTCTCTATAATATTGTATGTATGATAGTTATGTTTCAGTTACTAATTGAAGAGGTGAATTCACTTTATAACTTTTCTTTTTTTCTTCTGCTTTGTTTTTTTTTTGATTATCAGTTGGAAAATTTGACACATCCATATAAACCATTTAATTAAGTACTAACCAGCAAAGGTGCTTTTAATGAGTGCTTCAATGTTTACAAATAAGATGATAGTGGTAATGGTGAAGGTGGTGGCGATGACTGTGTAGTAGAAACTATATTTATTCCTTTTTGATGATTGTATAATACCCAATTTACTAATTGAGATAAGCCAGTAATAGGTGTCGCTACAAAGTAAACACAGTTACTTACATATAAAGTAAATATTAGATGTAAAAGAAGAAACGTCTACATGGTAGCAGTTTATGTTCCGACAAAGATTCAATTGAGAGAATTCTAGAATCAATTCACGTAAGATTGTTTCTAGTAAATGATATTCAAACGTACTTTGTTAGCCGTCTCGCTTCAGGACAATACGGGCAAATTTAAAACAAGGTATTTATTGAGTTTTGACGATTGGATCCACCATTATTTTCAATGGGTTGCAAATTGGAAACTTTTGGTATAGCCAAGATACCAAACAATTCATAAATTTACAAGAAAGTGCACCACTACGGTAGGATATCAATGTAAAAATTTATTGTCTATTATCCAACCCAACTACGTTTTAATTCTATGGAGTTCCTTTCAATGCTGCAAATCTAGCTTTTAAAGCATCAAATTCATCTTGTTGTTTCTTAACCTCTGACTTCTTGGGGGTGGGTTTAGGTTTTGCTTCCGAATCAGCTGCAATTGGTGGTTCCAATTCGGCAGTCTCTTTAATCCCACCTCCACTTCCACTACCACTATCATCATCATCTTCATCTCCTTCATCTTCACTGACCACATAATCTTTCAACCCCGAAAATGGCGCATCATAAGTCTTGGCAATCTCACATAAATAAAGATTAACCAATGTTTCCAGAGGAGGATCAATTGAACATCGTTTAACTATCTTTTCTGGGACTTTGCCATCCCCATTTTCCAATGCATTCTTACCAAACTCTTGACCATATTTGAATATAAAAATATCTTTAATCGTACTCAACTCTTTCAATTCAGTATGACTAGCACTATATATAATCGATTCGACAGCCTCCAATAAATTCTCATCACATTTTTGGGAATTCAAAATAATTGAAATACGAGCTAATAATAATTCACAGTACAATTCCAAATATTCTAATAGTTCGATATATATATCGTCTCTAATTATATTTTCGACTCTAATTAATGCACTCAGTTCTTTACCTTGTTGTAAGAGATCAGCCAATTGACGTCTTTGTTGTTTTGTTAATGCGTGTTTCTTTTCTTGAATGAATTTTAATTTACTAATTGCCATCTTTAATGATGTCTTTAACCTGATTGGGTTAAGATGCGGAGGAACATTTGGATGTGCCATGTTTGAATTTACTTAGTGCTTGTTCCTTTTTGCTATAAAGTTTTCTGATATAATGTGGCAATTGTATGTGTGGAGAAAGAATCAAGAAATCTCACCTTATTTCAAGATATTTGAATTTTTCCAGTGGGGAGGGGGGCAGTTCCTGTTGAAACGAGAGAACGCACACACATTACACTATCTAAATACCAAATAAAGAAGCTGAATATTATATATATATTCCTAAATCGAGTAAGAGAGAGAGAGCGACTTACGACATTAATTATCTAAAACTATAGTATGATCATGAGCAGGAGCTCCTTTAACCAATATTTCTTCATCATCTTCATCAAAATTAGCACCAATATTATCAATACTCTTTGTAACTCTTTTCAAAGTACAACATTGAATTTCTTTAATCCATTCATCTTGTAAAATTTCATCCAAAGTAGCTCTTCTTCTAGGATCAACTTGCAACATCTTAAATATTATTGGTCTAGATGCATGGGGTAACAATCTCATCAATCTATAAGGACCATGTATTTGTTTATGTTGAGATTGTTTCTTCTTTGGTGCAGCAGTACCATTTTCTTCAGCTTCTTTTTCCTTTTGTTGTTGTTGTGCTTCTAATTGACGTTGTCTTTGTTGTTCCTCAAATAATTGTTGTTGGTAGATTGGATCTCGTTTTCTTTCTTCCATCCATTTAATCTTCATTTCATTCTTGATATTTTCATATTCTTGTAATTTGACATCGATAACTCTTAATTGAGACATTATACTATCTATTTGTTCCTCTGATAATATTTCCACGTTTTCCAATTTAGAATCTCGTCTTCCAATTTCACCAGGTTGTGGTGGTTGCTCTAGTTGTTCCTGCTGTTGTTGTTGTGCTTGTTGTACTTCTGGTGTTTCAGAAAGTCGATCGTGATCCATTGCAGAATCATCATCACCAACATCATCATCACGAGTAGCAGCCTCACCAGCATCACCACAATCCCCTTCCTCTTCTTCTCGTCTCTTCTTTTCTTCTTCCAACTTCTTCTTCTTATTCAGTCTGACAATTATATTCTTTAATTTTCTTTGCTGTAATAACAATTTATGACATTCGTTACTTAGATAATAATCGTGCCAATTATCATCACTCATACAATAAAGTTTAAAACTATTATCTTTTTCAGCATTGGGTATCTTCCAAGGAAATCTCTTCAAAGTCATACAACAATATATAATTGCAATTGACCAGAGGTCAACTGGTTGTGGATTATATGAACCAGGAGATTTTAAAACTTCAGGCGCCAAATAAGGATCGGAACCAACTATCCCATGACATGGATGAATTGAATCCTTGGAGTTTCCATATTGATCATAAGGATATTTGAAAATCACTGCACTTCCAAAATCAATAATTTTTAATATTCCATCGATTGTTATAACACAATTATCTAATTTTAAATCTCGATGAGCCAACCCTAAACTATGCAAATAATTAACACCCTCTAATATTTGTTTTAAACAACAATTGACTTCTGCTCTTGACATATTTCCACTCATAACGACGGCAAAGAAATCAATCGGAGCATATTCCATAATCTCAAAATATCGATTATTTTCATGGATTATATCAATTGTTTTAATAATATTTGGATGTTTTAATGTTGAACCAATACAATATTCAGCAGTACATTTTCTAGTATAATCTTTCAAAGATTCAGTTGATCGTCTAGGTCTGAATTCTTTAACTGCAAAAGTTTTGGAATCGCTAGGTCTAGTGATTAATTTAACTGATCCACCTGCTCCACTACCCAATTCTTTTCCAATCTTTCCATATTTTTTAACCAAGGGAGAATTGTCATCAGTAAATGGATCACGATTAGTAGTTACAGAATGGGATGCATTGTGTAATAATTGTGAGGAGGTTTGATTGATTAAATTAGCCAATGATGTACTTGAATGCTCGCGTGATTGCAATCCACTTCCAGGACCACTATTTGAACCACCACCACCATTACCACCCACTCCAAGAGCAGCTCCAATACCACCGCCACTCAAAAGGGTTGGAGAATGTAATTGATTATTATATGTGTTTGTTATATTTCGTGGATTTGATTGTTTTTTGGTTGGTTTAAAGAATCGTTTCAAATCAACCATAGAGCTTGTCTTTGTACTTGGTTGGTCTTCAGTCATTTGAGGGGAATGTAATGCAGAAAGACTTTGACGAGGTGATGGAGATGTGGGTGGAACTGGTTGCGACAGCAGTTGGGGCAGAGTTACTTGTTGTGCAGGAGGATGTTGTTGTTGTTGGTTATGATGATTATGATGTGGTGTAGTATCTGCTGAATTGGAAACAGTTGGTGAAGTTAATGAGTCGTCTGATTCATGTTTACCAATGTGAAATCCAAGAAATCTTCGATTGGAACTTGAAGGAGAAAGTGATTCATTCTCAGGTTTATGTTTGGAGAATAGCTTAAGTTTGTGTTTATCAGGCATGATAGTTGTGAATGATGGATGCTTTGTCAGAAGGGGTTGGATTATTATTATTTGATAATAAATAGAATCGTCAAAGATAAAAGGACGAGTGGAATTGGGAATAAAAGGTTTTAATTGATAGTATGGATTGTCTTGTTCTTAATTTATAACTGAGTCTTTGTCTTTTCTATATCAATCACCTTTTTTTCAAATACACTGTAACACTATAAATGATTTTATTAAGTATGTGAAATGTGTGTGTGTAGTTTTTAAAGGGAATTCTTTTTTTCTCTATGTTGATTTCAACAGTTGTAATTAATTGTTATATATATATTAACTAAAGCGGTTGGGAAAACGAAAAGTTTATACTAGACTGAATATTGCAATCGTTAGTTCAAAATCAATGGGAATACATATATGTAGTATATATATATATAATACTACCCACCAGTTGATAAGTTATGCAGGTAGTGTATGCTATGGGGGGACCAAACTTTATATATCTTGCAATTGAAACTTTGCTATATTAGTCCGTTTTTAATTTTTATTCTTGGTTTTATTACTGTTGTATTTGGCGATTTACCCCCAGTCACTTTACCCTTTTTGCACTTTTAATAATTAATTCTTCACTCTTCTTCTCTTCTCCAACAATACTTCTTGTTATATATCTATATCTATATACAATATAGCAGGTGGTAGAGTGGTTAAGAAAAAGGAAAAAACAGAGTAAGGCTGTAATTATATACATACACTCTATTTATGGAGAGTGGCTTTTTGTGTCAGCTTTCTTCATTGAAAATCAATTTTGTTTCAATTCTTATTGGAAGGAAAAAAATGTTTAAATAATAGAACAACTGCCAAGTATAGTATTGAAGAATGGATGTTATGACACTGTTTGTGCATAAACACAGCTTGTGTATTTATGTTTGTCAAAAGGGCAATTGTTGTTGTTGGTATAAATTTACAAGTGAAATAAATACCTGCTCTGTGTAATAAATATAGCACTTGAGCCAGCAACACCGTAAACCCTTTTTGACTTTGTGATGAGTTAAGTGTTTTCTAATTGCTGAAGTCACTGGGTAACCCAATCTTAGGATTTGGTACACACACGAAAAAATCTCTCTGTGAGATCAAAGTGAAAAGTTTCACAGGAAAACCGTACTAGAAACATTTATAGAATTAACTAGCTATATACATATATATGAAAACCTTGTCTTTACTATCTATTAGAAGATTATTTGATAACGATCCTATTTTAACCCTTTTGTTACTAATCATGAAAGGATGTTTCTATACTGACGAGCTTGTACCATCTGAATGCTAACATATCATCAGTAAGGTTGTTGCTAAAATTAACTTTTTGACGTTTTTTTTTTTGCAACAATTTCACTATCAAGTAACATGATTTATCATTGAAAGAAAATTTGACTGGATGTTCGGTTATCATCAGTTGAAAAGATGATGGCTAAGAAAATATCAATTGCTACCATTTCTTGCTAATAACAAGGTCATAGAGTAGTCCTTAACTACCGAAAGTTGCGGAGAGTAAAATCTCGTCTGAATCTTTATGATAATTAATTAACCAAATTAGTTGCTAATTATATTTGCGGAATAATAGTCTGGAACTTTCAGCTTTTGTCTAAGTGAACAATTTGAAAATCTTTGAACCCATAATGTTTCCACACAAAACGGCAAATCGTAGAAAGCTTTCCAGATAGTAAGAGAGAGAGAGCCAAAGTTGGAACAGTAAGTATCTTCAATGAAGTCAGAAACGGAGGAGTGATGTCTTGAAGTTTGCTTTGACCAATAAAACAAAGCAAACTTCCATTACTATTAGAGTTATGGTAAAAGTTTAGTTTATGAAACAAGGCACCTCCATGAATAAATCTTCCAAATAAGGTTTGGATTTGAAAGAAGTCCTCCGATTGGACCAAGAGGCCAACAATACAGTCGTAAACATTAGTTTGCCCGTTTTGGTATGTTGTTAGATTATGCTCTGTTCAGTTCTGTTCATCTGTCTTTCGTTTTTCTAGATTTTCGGCTTGTCGTGTTTTTCTATGAGCCCGATGTTATAAACGGTTGAAAATTTCAACCACAATTTGCAATCCTAATTAACTGTTGCAACAGTATTTTACTCTAATCACTTCATTAAAACAAAAGGCTGCTATTCGATTCTTTCTTTATTAAACAATTATACAAATAAATATACCTCTCTATTTCAAAGCAGTACCTCTAACATGCTTCTGTCTTTCTGGTACATAAGGTTTACTGCCTTTCTTACTATGTCTTCTTTCATTATCTTCTCTTTTCTTAATACTTTCAATCTCTATACGTTTAATTTCTTGTGCTTTCTTCACTACCTTAGGAACATGACGATGTCTTGCAATACGTTTAATTTCTGGCATATGTTTAAATCTTTCCTTCAATGCATTATCATATTCTAACTTAGATCTTTGTCTGGCTGATTTAATATTAGCCCTATCAGAAGCATTTGTTCTCCAAACTCTGACATTAGTATCATCTGAACCACTTAAAATATATCTAGCATCAGTACTAAACTTGACCGAGAAGATTCTTTGCATTCTTGATGTATGATAAATGTCACGTGAATGTCCCAGTCTTGTTCTAAAAATTCGAAGTGTCTTATCATAGGATCCAGTAACTAATTCTTCACCAGTGGGTGAGAAATCGACATCCATAACTGCTGCAACATGGTCTTTATAAATATTTAACGAATGACTTAAATTTCTCATATCCCAAAGATAAGCATTATGATCTTCACTACCGGTTACAAAATTAAACGCTTCCATTGGATTCCAACTAATACAATTAGTTCTTAAAGATGTAACGACTTTCTGAATTGGAGAGTTTGTTCTTATATCATATAATACAATGGAATTATCTGAACCTGCTGAAGCAATTATATTTGTTTCTGTTTTATTAAATTTAACAGTATTAATATTATCAGCACCCCATGATAAATCCGAAATATATTTGGAACGATTAATATCCCATAATTGAATAGTAGCACCACCAGTTACAAACAAATCATCTTCACGATGATGATCTATCCCTTTAAATGCATGTTCCCCTAAAAACGACTTAATTAACCCTTGCTTCTTACTAGTATAAACTTCATCATCAGTAACGGTATGATCAAATTCCTCACTATGGACTGACCACAATTTAATAGTCTTATCATCACCACAACTCAACATCATTTCTCCCCTTGGAGTTACACATAACCCACTAACTAACCCATAGTGGGCTTTAAAACTGACAGTTTCCATTCTACTAGTCAAATTCCAATACTTAATGACCCCATCACCAGAACCACTCGCCATTTGATTAGTAGACTTAAAGTTCTTGGCTATGACATATACACCATCTCTGTGACCATCACCTAATTGACCAATAAATGGTTGAGCAAACATTCGTTCCATTTTGGTGGCAGTTAAGGCCTTGGTATATTCACGAGCACGTTCAAAGGGGTGCAATGCTGGGTTTAAATTACGGGGGAGAGCTGATTCTTGGGTGTTCCTTACTGGGACATATGTATCTGAGGATCTACTGATTGTTTTTATCTTCATGGTTTAGTGAATTTGGTGGTATTTGGTTAGAGGTTTTCTTACGTTTTCGTAATTTTTTTTTTTGGGTAATCTCATCTCATTGCGATTAAAATAATGGATCAGAAACTTTTCCAAACACTAAAAGATTCTCAGAAGAATATCATTTCAGTAGATACAATAGAAGAATTTAATATATATATATCCTGATGGGAATGGGAAGCATAACTATTGATTAATAAATGTTTTGACATTAACTCACCTTCTTTGGTTTTCATTGGTTCTTCTATCATTAGTTATTGAATCGTTTGTTAGTGCAAAACGGACAACTGTAACTAACAATGTAATATAACCTTGAAGAACAAAAAGTTTTATTCAACGTGTTCTAGCTTTACTTAATTGTAAAATCATAAGTTTAGGCCATTTCACTACATTAATTAAAGGTTCATTGTCGCATGCTGGGGAAGAAACTGAGATATATACATCAACTCTAGACTTTGCCTATGTTACCTTTCTCAGAACAATCACAAGTTTGTATCTCTAAATACTAAGAATCGCTATATTACTATGGAAATCCATATCACATGACTTGTTCATTTTATTTTTTTTTTAGTTGTTGAAAAGAAAAACAATTATCTGCGATTTTATCAATTGAATAGAAATTGCTCGATAATTTTGCACAAAAAATGTAAATTTGAACTTTAATAGTAAGTGTAACTTCGTGAGATGTAAGTTGTTATGGTAATAAATACTAGAATAATACATGAAACATTCGTTAATCTTTTTCAAGGCGTCCTATATATCTATGTGTATCATACGATTCGAGCAGAATTTCAGATAAAAAAAGAGGGTTTTTGTGTTGAAATATATTATGGAATAATCAAAACCAGGAAGTGGCTTAACCTTCTAATTAAGCGAATACAAATATCTCATAATGGATGGGGGACTTAATTGTATAATTGTGTGTTTGATATGTGGCTATGGTTGTTTGTTACAACTATGATGCCATGGCTTCTGATTTGTTAGTGCTAATTATTATCCAAAGTTACCTTCCACCTATTAGATAGATGGGTATTCAATTCCGCCCTCGGTATATATTTTGAAAGAGAACGAGAATATACAGGTATAGAATTCCCCTTGTTTATGAATCTAAGTCCCATAGAGCACATGGATGAGTCGTACATTGAACGTTTAGTTAGGTCTGATATATATATATGTATATATATACTTAATAACTGTTAAAATTTGCAACAAAAAAGTGAAAGTGTATCACGTAATATTTTGTAAATTAAACGGAGATATTCACATTCCATACTTTCCATGATAAATCCGATGATGATGATGATGATTTGTTCGCCTGTTGTTAACTACACTAAAAGAAAAAAGAAGGCTTTATGTATAATTTCTTTTTTTGCTTGTTTTGAGCATAATAACCAAGTTTATATTATCATTAGATGATACTATATTAGCTATATCACAAAGTGTGTATATATACAATGTTTAGTATTATACATCTATTCTCCTTTAATATGAAATACTCATGGTAACATATAAAGGATTTTTTTGTGAACTTTTTTTTATTTCTTATTTTTGTTGTTCAAAGTCTGATTTATAACATTCATATCCTTTTATTTTTTTTTCTCCTTTATATAAACCCAATTTCATCACCTGGTTTCCTTATTTTTTTTTACAACCATTTTTTCATCCTTTATATACCTTACTATACTCCAGTGTATTTTAGCATTCTTATATATACAGTTTTTTAGTATATATATAATAGGGGAAATATCTTACAAGTTTACTAATACATATATTTGTAATCTTTATTTTGACTGCTATAAGAGGAAAAACTAGAGAGGAAAAACACAACCCCATTATATCTACGACGAATTACCAAATGGAAGATTCACGAGAATCATCATTCATAAAGCAATCGTCAACATCTGCTTCACCACCCAATGATCACTTGATTCCAAACATATCATCAACTGTTCCATCATTTTCTGTATCTATGTCATCTACCCCAATAGATCATCATCATCATCATTTGGCAGCAACAACCAGTAATGATGCAATCACAGGTAAACCTAAACGACAAAGAAGAAGTTATAGCTGTGGTCCATGTAAGTTATTGAAGATTAAATGTGACTTACAAATCCCTTGTTCATCATGTAAGAAATTCAAGCGCATTGGGAGATGTATGCTTGAACCACCACAACCTCCATCTCAAGAGGAATTGAATAAAATAAAACAACGGAAATCTAGAACTAATATTAAGAAGTTAAAATTAGGTACTAGTCCTAGTAGTGCATCTAATGTCATTACCCCAACGACGACTGATTCCACGATTGTTCAAACATTTAATAGTAATCGTGATATACCTACTTTAATAAACTCATTTCAAGCAGTTTCAAAAAATCCAATAACCAAAAAGAAAAAGAAAACCTTTCCAATGAATCATAATTCTGGTCATTCACGTTTACAACCGGAACCAATAGATACTAAAGCAAAACCACCTATTGCCTTTATCACTTCACAATTTGGGCAAAATATCTCTCCCCTGCCACTGCAATTACAACAGATTCCCGAAAATGTAACTAACCAAGATAATTTACTTGAACGTCTCTTGTATCAGGATTCATCGAGAATATATGAATTAACAATGGTTGATATTAGAAGAATTAAAAGATTGTTACCACATAATTTCCAGATATGTGAACAATTATTTCAAGGATATGTATCATCCTTAAGTGGAATCATGTCCGATTTACAAGATTTATCTGAAATGAAATTTCAATCAAGACTAATTTATAATCGTATATTAAGTATCAATGATGAAATGAATTTGACTAGCTCCATTTCGTTCAACATGATTGAACTAAGACACTTGTCCTTGTTGTTTTTAGTATTGGCTAATGGATTTTATTTGCGAGAGTTTGATGATTTAAAGAATTTCTTATTTGAAACAACAATTTTTAAACCGAAAGAGGATATTATAAATGATTGGATTAAAATTAGTAAATTCATTAAATTAAAGATCTTGTCGTATGATACATTGACTGATATAATATATTTGATTGATTGGTATTTAATAATCAAAAATTATTATCTTTTCTGTAATTCAATTGTTGATAATTATTTGGAATTTAATAACTTATTAAATTATATTGTGTTGAATAATGATTTTATTGAACTATTAGAAGACCCAGCGAGAGAACTGACTCCAGATATAGATGAAAGTGATCTGGAACAAGACGAAACAACACAGAAACATGGAAAAGTACAGAAACAACAACAGCAACAACAACAAGATGATGATCATGACGACGACGATGATGATGATAATTTACAATATCCCACAAGCAAAGAATTTAAATTGTTAGCTAAATACTGGATTCAAGTAAAATTAGTTGAAATTGAATTTACATTTTTCCAATTCAAAGGTTCTTTATTGGTTTCAAATCAATTGAAAAATACATTAATACCGCATGAAAAGTTATTGGCATTAATCTATCCCAATGAAACTAGACCATTGAATAAATTTGCGATCACCATTTGGGGTTTATATTATAGGCAATCGAAGAAACTTACTAGTTCAATACGAGACATTATTAAGAATTATTTACAGTTGTACAGCAATGTTGGTGAAATACTTCAGGGAGATTTGCAAGATTTCTCTCGTAGTCTTCTCAGGGGAGGTAATAGCAAAATTATTACGGATGCTGATTTAGAGTTATTGATTAAGAATCAACAAGTTGGAGTATTGTTTATTAGATGGTTGGCATTTATTAGAATTGAATCCAATTATTTCCCAAGTTTAAGATATTTTTCATATTTCACTACGATGATTAATTTGTTTAATCATTTTAATATTGTCGACGATAATGTTCAGGGACAATTGTTATTGATTTTGGTAGAGAGATATCCCCTTTTTTATATCAGGAATTTTTATCAATGCTTGGTTTATCAAGGAGTTTTCCTAGTTATATTAACCAATTGGATCAATTTATCTCAGAATTATAAGATTAGTTTGATTCATTTTTATAATATTATTCTGCAACAATTTAAATTTACAATGAGGAAGTTTTTAAAATATAGAAACAAATTTAATCATTTGCGACTTTATCAATTAACTTATGATCTATTAATTGAGATCTACACACTTGTCGAAATGCCATTACAACAACCACTAGATCCTTCAGCCGTAAGAATTATTAACACTACCCCATTGAACTATGCCAGCTTGCCTGATTTAGTCACTCACTTACGAACAATAATCCATCCTGAACATTGGGAATTGTTAATGAACTTTTATTTTGGTTCACAAGATAATTTTGTTAGATACATTGAAAAAATATGGGATTTATTTGAGTTTTTAAAAGTTGATGATGATGATGATGACAAGAAGAATGATGCCGGTGGGCATAAAGATATTTTAATTACTTCAAAATTGAAATTTAATGATGAATTGATTCAATCGTTGGTTGGAAGTTTAACTGGGTTCATATTTGATAACGAAGTTGTTAATGACTATATAAAAACTTGTGTTGATCCAAATTTTTAATGCTAGTTAGAAGGTGAGGGGGTTATATAGAGGTTATGCATATTTATACTTGTTTGCAGCCAATTGAAAAATGTATTATGTAACTTTTAATGACTTTCATTTTACACGCATGTATAGTTAGATATATATATATATTAGTTTGTGACGGGACGTTTGGTCTTTCAGTAAATGAATCACTGGATTCGTTATCAATTCACTCATTTCCACCTGTTACCAAAACAAAAGGTTCCATGGAAATGAATATTTCCTCGGGATTTATCATTGAAAAGGAAGTCTAACTTCAATAAAATCCATTGTAAGAAACAATGTTGGAGCAATACTTATACGGCATGTTCTTTTCCAGAGGTGGTTTGATTGGGAAACTGTTTCTCGTGGCTGGGTGTCTACATAGAAATACACTTACGCGTTAATAATCCTTGAAATTTCATATTATTAGACGATTAGTATAGAATTTAACATTTACTTTTGGGGGAGGTTTGATTTTTCCGTATTGTTTTGAAAAAATAATTGGCTTAAATAAGCGAATTGGTTAAGGACGATCATTGGTTAGTAAATTAAGTTCTTTGGCATTTTTATAAACAATTTTTTCAATGTACGGAGATTGTTTATTTTTCGGATAGTGAAAATGCATTTTAATTATTTAAATTCCATAGCCGAAGTTATGGGCTATGATAACTGTACTTGCTTACTGGATAACTTGCAATATTTTCGAATAGTTGTGAATTTTGTTTGCCTCGGAATAATTGACGGAGGAACAAAATAGTATAAATCCTGCCGTTTTAGTTTGCTTAGAAGGAGACCAAGCTAGATTGTGATCTGGGAAGATGCAAAAAAATAGTAGAAATCTGTGATCTGGGAACCAAAAAGAATGTGAATTACCAATTAATTACATAGTATTGTTGAATGGACAGCTATTATTTTTCTTCTCTCGTAATACTCACGATAAAACTATACAATTACCCTAAACTATATAGAAGAGCCACATTCATTGGTCAGAATTTAATGTCCCTCAAAGTATTTGTTTAATTAGTATACAATATAAACAAATAAATTGTTTGCATTTTTTTACTTGGCATTGTTCGTTGATAAAACTTTTCACCAATTAGCTCTTCACAAATAATATAAAATACTTTCGTAAATTCTACTAAAGAAACTCATATACAAAGAATTCTACACACAAATGCGGAAAATCCCTTTTTTATAGGTGATTTTGCCACTCGATTACTCTGCCATATAGACACAAAGCCAGCCAGGTTTTTCTTTTGGTTGGTCCCTGAATTCTTATTGTTGGAAATATTATTCTGGTTGATGCCTTGTTGTTTTTGTGATAAATTGAGAACAATTCCCTCTGGAAGGTTACAAATACAAAGACCTATTTAGACAAGGAATCAAAGGAGGAGAGCGGAGATCTGATGTTGTTGATTTCTTTTTGACGAAGTATAAATATCTAGCTACAGAAACGATCAGCATCAATGAACAGTTCACGGCTGAGCTTTCTTGAAACTAGCACAAACGATATTTTTTAACCCCCCAACACCGAGCCTTACTACAAATTCTATTTTGAGATAACTGAGTAAATGACAACTTCAAACAAACAATGTATTTCCCAACTAATTTTTAGGTAATACGTGAATTTCATCGCATTGAGGCGCATGGTTATCTTTTGTTGGATGTTATTTGACATTCAAGTCACAGGTCAGCTGACGCAGTTGATCAAACGAACTTGAATACCTCTCAATGTACACTTGCATATATTGTTTAATCAATTAAACTTAAATGACTGTTTCTTGACTATGTCTTGAAGTTTTCGTAATTTGTAATTGTGGTGTATTGGTTGTACCTTCCAACAATACGAACAATGTGGACAGCTTTGGATACTAAAAAATTTTAAAACTAAGCGAGAAGTGCATGAGGCGGTGGCTATTTATTTCAACAATAAAAGTCAGCTTTATTTCAGTTAGTCTATTGTTCTCTACTGTCCCTGAGGTTATATATTTCAATCATTATAAATACTGCATCATATTCCCTCCTTTTCGTAGACGGTTGATTTATTCTCCTCATCTTTCAAACAAACAATTTTCACCTAGTTAACTATGCACATTAATTTGTTCTTGTGCGCATTATCAACCTTATTGGTAATCACAACTGCAAAGAATCAATATACGATACCCAAAATTGACTTCAATGTTCGTAGAGGGGATTCCAGAGATAATTTATCACCTAGACATGAGTCAACTCCAAGATTAGTTAGGAGAGATACTCCTGATGGTTCAGTAGAAATGGTCATCAATAATCAACAAACATTCTATGAAGCAGTTCTAGAAATAGGGTCCAACAGGGACAAAGTCGGTGTTTTGGTTGATACAGGCTCTTCCGACTTATGGGTCATGTCCCATGATGTTGATTGTTTTGCACAGCGTATTTCACTGAGCAGCAAAAGAGATCATCAATTGCAATCATCACGAAATAGACCATTCTTGGGTGAAGGTACAGGAGTCAAACCATATACTAAAAACAATGTCAAACGTGAAAATCCATCAAAAACAGAAATTGAAAGAGCTGTTGGTTTTGGAGATCATAAAGATAGTGACAATAGTGTATGTACCAAATTGGGTTCATTCAATACTGAGGGCTCTAGTTCTTTTAACCAAAATACCTCCATCCCTTATTTCTATATTGAATATGCTGATAATACAGCAGCATTGGGTGTTTGGGGATACGATAATGTCGATATTGGTGGAGTCCAGGTTAATGATTTGTCATTTGCCGTGGCTAACCAAAGTTCATCAGACGTTGGTGTTTTAGGTATTGGGTTACCTGGGTTGGAAACAACCCACCATACTTATGAAAATTTGCCTCTTAAAATGAGAAACCAAGGTTTAATTCATAAAAATTTATACTCCTTATATTTGAATGATTATGAAACAAATTCAGGAACAATTTTATTTGGAGCCATTGATCATGCTAAATTCCAAGGTAATTTAGAAACACTTCCAATTACATCCCCTAGCGGAAATTCTGAACCACTTAGAATCATGGTGGATGTTGAATCAATTGATTTCACTGATGGATCAGAATCCACTGCGATCGAGTCTTCTTCAGAAAAGGTCGTTCTTGATTCAGGATCAACTTTGTCATATGTCTTCCCAAGTGTCTTAAGCGCGATAGGATCTGCCGTGGGCGCGAGGTACTCAAGTAGTCTTGGTGCTTATTATATCTCTTGCAATGTTCCTTCCAAACAAGTTCTTGATATCCAGTTTGGTTCCAAAATCATTAAAGTCCCCGTTCGGGATTTAATTTTGGAATTAGGTGGTGGCCGTTGTGCGTTGGGGGTTTTGGCTCAAAGTTCATCTTCTCCATATATGGTATTTGGGGATAATATTTTACGTAATGCATATGTTGTTTTGAATCTTGAAGATTTTGAAGTATCTTTGGCTCAAGTTAGATATAGTAAAGAAGAAGATATTGAGGTCATAAGCGACACTGTTCCAACTACTGGTGGTCGTACTTTTGATGATCCAACAAGTACCGTTGAGGATAAACCAAGAACTACCAGTGATAGTGATGATGATGGTGATTCTGAAACTCATACTTCGGTTGATGATGATTTTGGATTTGAAACAACTTCATCTGATTTTAGTTCTACGACAAGAACATCTAGAAGTTCCACAACATTAAGTGTTGGCGATGATAATAGTAGTAGTAGTAGTAACGATGGATCTTCAAGTGATTCTTCCAGTGGTGCACATGTTGTTCTTTCCAATGGCGTATATGCTGTCGTTGGTTTTGTTTTGGTTACTGTCTTAATGTAAGTTGCTTCAAGTCATTCGGGATTTTAATACTTCTTTCTTTTATTCAATTTACCTTGAGAAACATGTTGATTATGTAGCGGATAGATATTCGGTTGTATATACTTTTAAACATGAAATGCAAATGCCTTATTTCCACCTTGTTGAATGTAGGTCTTGTAATTGTCGGGGAAGTAGTTTCCTTTCCCAAGTAAAAGTGATCTCTCAATCAGAGGATCCTTATGTCCTCAGCATTTCAACAGATCATTTTTCTGGATTTGAAGTAGTGACACACAGTGTTGTATTTAAGGATATAAAACCATTACCTACATGATTGGCTTCAGATTTCTTGGTTTTTATTTGCACATAATATTCGAGGAATATTATGCTCGTAAATAGTTTGGATGACGTCTGCGGCACAATAACTTAACTTCTAATATGTTGGCTGGAGTTTGGTGGTTACAAATTTGCCAAGAAACTGAAAAGAGGTTCACAACTGTTACATAACATTATGGACTTATTAGATTCAGATATGTATTTTAAGGTTTATGTTGTTATGCTGATTAAGATCGTTTTCATAGTTCGAAATAAATTGTTAAACTTACGTTAGAATACAAAGTGGTTAAACTTACGTTAGAGTACAAAGTTGTTAAACTTACGTTAGAGTATAAGGTTGTTAATCAGTTCATGGTCGAATTCTATGACATATAATCTGTCCAGAAAGAGCTTTATTTATGCCTCTTGAGTTAACGACTTGTTTCTGGTTAGTGTTCCAATTCTGTCAGAATCAGTTCCTGCGCGCATGGCTGCAAAAAAAACAAAAGGAGGCTTCCTGTTTTATCAACACATCTCAACCCCATAGAGTTTGATTTTCAATATGATATACTATTTATCTTAATTCCTAAACAGAATCTTCTTTACAATGGTTTATTAATTTTAAATGTTGTTTCTAAATTGCAGTGAAACCAAAGTTTGACCTTAAATATAAATATAAAAGAAGAGTTGGTTAAGAAAGACATGCTGCAAGAATCTGGGGCAATTTAATTGCAAATGATCGAAAATGTTCAGTGCATAAACTTTTCCAATTGAATTAAATTCATGTTTCTTCCTCTTGATTAATTACAAGAAAATGATGGATTTACAGAGTTCTCGTTCTTCAATTCAATCAAATATCTTTGGAAACGATTACTTCAACAGTAAAGAAAACATAAATATCTAGGAACGGCGTTTCAAACCCTAATTCCGAATACGCAATCACTGAACACAATGGCACAGCTGAGCTGACACTTTGATGAAAAAACAATTCCGACTTGAACGATGATACAAACACCAACTACAGCAACTCCAACCATAGTTCTACCAGAGTTAATGTTTCGAAAAGAAGAAATCCACATACAAACAACCTTTGCCTATTCTGTTACCAAGAAATAGCTTCTGTCACTCGGAACTGCCGATTGTCTTGATATGAGAAATCTCGAGTTAAACCTCAAGAAGAGCTTTCGATGTGCTGATTATATGTGGGATTATTTGAGGTTTTTGGAATTTTTGATAGGTTATGTATAAGAGTATGTCCATCTTTGATGTATTGTTCCATTCCATGAATATCATTTTTAGCCAATGAGCTTTAGAATAGAACTATGCATTATAATTCTAAATTTTTAGATTTACTTTAGGATCAGATACTCTGCTTACTTGAGAAACGTTTAACTAGTCTACCTGGGTACTACGAAAATAAATGTTCTGGGCTCCAAAAGAAGTCTAGAATGCGAATACCAAGTGGGGTATCGCATTAAACTAATTTAAGAAATTCTCACTAGCACCGTGTTCTAGTATTTTCTTTAATTTAAACTGTGAGTTTCATATGTATGCGGTACTTTTGTTTAAATGTATTCGATAGATCCATCGCAAACCATTTAATTTGAGTCAATTTTTGATTTTTACATTATGCAGAACACACGTCAAACAGAGATTGCTTTAAGTTTTTGACCCAATTTCTTTCTGTTTGTGATCTTTTTCTTAAAGACTTCGCCTCAACATGAGATCAGATTGAGCCCTGTTAATCTACGTTATCTTCGTTCAACAATGAGGGCTCTGTTCTTTATGCGAAATTTGGAATGAGAATAGAATTCCCCTCTTGCACATTTTTATGTTAAAGTTATACGAGAAATCTAGCCAAAACCTAAAGCTAATATCGCTCTCTAAATTTAGAAAGGGTCATGACTTCATGAATTCTGGGAAAGGGAAGTGGGGATAATACAATTTGAGTCATCCATCAATCGGGCTTTTAAAATAAACGAAGCGAAAATACAAGAGCTTGTGCAGCAGCATCTGCAGCATGTGCTCATGTCATTTTTTTGGCTGCAACCTTCGGGTGATGCGGACTCCTGCATGGCATTGCCTCTGGCAAATCCCAATCGATCTAAGCCAAAGGCAAGATAATTTTCTTCATATGTAGAGTAAAAGTGAAAAGTAAACTTGATAACCCTGTGTACGAAATTACGAACTTTTATTAAAAAAAATAAGGAAATGAATAGGCCCGGTGGGACGAAAAGATATGATGTTGACGAAAGGGATGGAACAGCGCCCAGTGGAGAAAAAAATATGGAAAATAATGGCAAAGAAAAATAAAGTGTGGATACTTGAACGAGTTTCAAGTTTCTTGAAGCAGATTAACCTTTAGAAAACGTAAGATTTATATCAATGGATAGGTAGTATGGAGAGTATTTGTATATATCTCCTGTTATGTTGACCAAAGTGAGTCATAAGGAGTACATGAAAGCGGAAAAAGAGAGTAGGAGGTCAGGTGTGATGATGGAGTAATCAAAACATGCCTCAGTATTATTGATGACATCATCGTTAGATGGTTATACGAGTTGAATCTTTTTTATTCTATAAAATAATCCTGGGGCTGAAAAAAAAGGGAAACAATTAAGTTCACACCCCCCCTCCGCTTACTGTTAATTGTTCCAATAAATAAAATTATTTAGTTAGAGATGAGCTGCCAAATTTTGATTGTTGTTTTTTTCAACCGTTGCTTTTGATAATTTAAACCCACCAAAAACGGATCAGATCTCTTATAAGCAATCTTTCTATCTTATTCTTCTATCCAAAGAACTAAATATTTATTATTATATTAAAAAAAAAGCTTAAGTTTACAAACTATTGACCTTTTATTTTTATTGACCCGCAGTACCGATTTACGATTTCAAAAAGTAAAGAAACTTTTGAAGAACCTCCCAAAACAAAAACAAGGCTGAGTTTTGAAATTTTTCTTAGCTTTTTTTTTCTTTTATAGAAAACCACTTTAGTTAATTAAATAACAACCCAACCAATGACCAATTATCACTGCTTGTACCTTTATTTTTTTTGCTTAATAATTAGTTCACTTTTTTAAGGATATTACGGTTACTTGAACTGAGAATAATTTGATCTTGAAGATCAAGGAGGCGGATTTCATCTTAGATTCATTATAAATATTTAAGTATCTTATTCGCAGCACTAAGTCTTTTTTACAGCTACCCACACCCTCTCATAAATTCTCACACATAATAGTAATAACAATAATAAGAATGCATATAAATCTTGTCATATTATCAACCTTGTTGGTATTCACATCTGCAAAGAATCAATATAACATACCTAAGATCGACTTCAATATTCGTCGAGGTGATTCCAGAGATAATTTATCACCTAGACATGAGTCAACTCCAAGATTGGTTAGGAGAGATACACCTGATGGTTCAGTAGAAATGGTCATTAACAATAAAGAAACCTTCTATGAAGCTGTTTTAGAAATAGGTTCCAACAAGGATAAAGTTGGTGTTTTGGTTGATACCGGTTCTTCTGACTTATGGGTTATGTCCCATGATGTTGAATGTTTTGTAAGTTCGCTGAATCAGAAGAGACAAGTACACCAAGCAAAACGCACATTTTTTGGTGCTGGTACAGGCGTCCAACCATCAAAGAGACAGATTTCCAAACGTGAAGAAAAACAACCACCAAGCAAGACAGTACAAAACAAAGCTGTTTTTGAAACAACAATTACATTATCTGCTCCAGGTACCTTAGCCCCAGCTCCAGGTTCTAATCCAGCAGCAACTGGCAGTGGTGGTGGTGGTAGTGGTAGTGGTAGTGGCAGCGGAAATGGAAGTGGAAATGATGCATGTACTTCTTTAGGTTCATTCACTACCGAAAGTTCATCATCATTCCATCGAAACTCGACTTCGAGAGTGCCATTCTTCGATATTCAATATGCCGATGGAACAGAAGCTGTGGGTATTTGGGGATATGATAATGTTTTCATTGGGGATATTCAAGTTAATGATTTGTCGTTTGCCATTGCCAATCAAAGTTCTTCAGACGTCAGTGTTTTAGGTATTGGATTACCAGGTTTAGAAACTACTAATCAATTTGGTGTTACCTATGAAAATTTACCTTTGAAAATGAAATCTCAAGGTTTGATTAGTAAAAACTTATATTCCTTGTATTTAAATGACTTCGACACCAATTCTGGTACAGTATTATTTGGTGCTATTGATCATGCTAAATATAGTGGGAACTTGGTCACCCTTCCAATTGAAAAAACTACCGGATCTAGTGACCGCGTAAGAATTCAAATTAAAATCGACTCAATCGATACCAGTGATGGCTCCGGTACTGTTAGTGTCTTGTCTAGTCAAAGTAACGTCTTGTTGGACTCAGGATCAACTTTATCCTATGTCTTTCCAGATGTTCTCCAATCATTAGGTACAAGTTTAGGAGGTGCATTCTCAAGCCGAATTGGTGCCTTTGTCGTTCCATGCAGTTTTCCTGATGATGCGGCTGTTGATCTCAAATTTGGATCCAAGACAATCAATGTACCTGTAAAAGATTTGGTATTACGGGTAAGTAGTACTCAATGTGTCTTGGGAGTTTTAGAGCAAAGTGCAAATTCACCATATATGTTATTTGGAGACAATATATTGCGTAGTGCTTATGTTGTTTTCAATCTTGATGATTTTGAAGTTTCCTTGGCTCAAGTTAGATATTCTGATAAGGAAGATATTGAGGTAATTAAAGATACAGTTCCAACTAGTGGTGCTAGTGAAGATGAAGATACTAATAATAAGAAGTCAGCAGGTACGCGTGTTGGCGTTTCTAATTTGGTATCATTACTTGTCGCTAGTATTCTCGTTCTTGTTTTGGTGTAAGGCATATGTTTGTAGTTTAGTATCTATTTAGTTTATTTAATTTTGGATAAGTTTATGTCTTGTACTAACACTGAACAATTCTGGTTAGAAATAGATGCTTAACTAGCGTGGTCTATTTAGGAATGGATTCATCTTTTATTTTATATTAGTGTTGAATCGAACGGCATAACTCTGCAATATTTCGGAATTGTTGCCACTTACTCCGAGTGGCTAGAAAATATCCTTATCCGAACTGTGGAAAATTCCCCCTATGCGGTAAGATTTTCTGATTAATAAATTAGACAACATTTATTTTGTAATACAGAAAGCTTACCTTGTAGTGCCAACATTAAAAGGCAAGTAATGGTACAACATTTGTTAAGTGTGACCGATTCGATGACTTGAACATTCGATTTTTTCAGCGATGATCTCATTAATATTTTTTATGCATGGAAATTCAAATTTCTTTTCCGGAACAATGCCAAACAATGAAAGTAAAATTGGTTGCATCATTTAAAGAATGACTGCAAAAAAATAGTTAATTTTGAAAGTAATAAACCTTACGATGACGAATATGAGATCATAAATTCATATATATATATATTTGTACATATTCGTGCCTGTTCTTGTAAACATATATAGTTCTAACTAAACAATGTTTAATCTATTTATATACCTTATCCTCGTCCCTCTAATATCCGCCCAGGGCATATTCAAACTCAATTTCCAAGCCCAACGACCTACAAATTCACATTCCCAATACCCAAAACGAGACAACAAACAAGACGGTGGGATTTTGGCAATGTCAATGGAAAACCTCCAAGTCCGCTACCTTGCCGAACTCAAACTTGGGTCTAGTGGACAGCCAGTCAAAGTTGCTGTTGATACCGGATCGTCGGATCTTTGGGTCATGCAACATGATGTACAATGTGATGCTAAACCAAAATCTTGTTTAGACTTTGGTTGGTTTAATCAAGAAATATCGGATACGTTTGTTAAGAATGATAGTTTCCCATTTCGGATTAATTATGTTGATGATAGTTGTGCTCTTGGAACTTGGGGCCATGATTATGTCAATATTGGGGGCCGAATCATATCTAACGTTTCATTTGGTGTTGTAAATAAGACATCATCAAATATTGGGATATTGGGTTTAGGATATCCCGAGGGGGAAGTTACGAGAAAATATGGGCATTTTTATGAGAATTTACCATTGAAATTAAAAAATCAAGGAATAATTAATAAGAATATGTATTCTATTTATATGAATTCACGAGATGCTGCAAGTGGAATGATTTTATTTGGGGCAATTGATCATGCCAAATATGTTGGAGAATTGACAAAGTTGGATATACCAAACCCCGGCAAATCGTTACCTAGATTGAATGTATATGTTGATGAAATTATAATTGATTCATTGAAATATGGCAAATTTAGTACTAGTTCTTCAGTTAAAGTTCTTTTGGATACTGGAGCAAGTTATAGTTATTTACCAGAATCAATTGTTGATTCAATTGGAAAAACGTTAAATGGGATTCAAAAATCGAATGGATATTGGGAAATTGATTGCGGCATAAATAGTGAAATTAAATTACAACTTGGATTTAAGAATCAAAGGATCAATATTCCGATTGGGGATTTATTAATAAGAAATGGAAATACTTGTACCTTGGGAATATTCGCAGAAGAAATTGCTGATGGATTGACTATATTTGGTGATAATATTTTGAGAAGTATGTATGTTGTGTTTGATTTAGACGATGATCAAATCATGTTGGCTCCAGTTAAGTATACTACAGAGGAAGATATTGAGATTGTGGGTATAGGGAGTGTTGTTGCGGATGATATGTACAACAATGACGATGAAGTAGGGGGGATTGCAAAAGAAACAGAAGAGAAATCCTTAGCTGTTAGAAATCAAATGTCGATAGGGTTGATTTCTATGATTTTGGCATTATACACAATGGTTATCGTGTAGAAATATAGTGTATAAATTTGATAGAGAATAAATTTATAGAGAGAATATAAAATAGGTTCATAGTAAATTGCTATGACAAAGAATAATGGAAGGTTATGTGAAACAAGTATAAAAAAGTTTTCAATAGCACATTTCTATAAATGGTATTTTGAAGTATGATTTATGTGAACAGTACTATAGAAGCTTCTAGAATGTTCTATATACTAATGCATAGCAAAGTATCGTAGAAGAAATGTAAGGTTGACTAGAATAGAAAAAGTAGATTGTGAGTTGCGTCAATTAGTCATTCATAGCCACAGTGATTTACAGTGCACATGACTAACAAGGTCATTGACATTTTTTTCATAAACAATCCATTAACTATACTTTGTTACATATTATTCTATAGCTTAATCATTTGATTGTGTATATATATCATGTCTATATATAATATATACAACATACATTTCTTAGTCATTAGTCATGCAACTACCATTCTAAACACATCGTATAAAAGTATTCTTGTATTATACCATCACTCTCGAGTCTCAATTGCTTATTGTTCCATTTCACAATTTTTTTCTTTATAGATTCTTTCATAAAGCAATTTCAACCAAAGCACAGATGGAAAAAAATGATTTAAAAAAAATGCTTCGGAATTAACTTTTCGTAACATTATTAATCAAAAATACACTATATTATCTAACAAGGTTTATATTCACATATTTACTAGATGTCTACACCTAATAATAACAATACCAATAACAATAATAACAACAACACCAATGTTAACAATGATTCAAACACCAACAGTAATGACAATTCAGGTGATTCACATGATGCAAACTTATTTGATAGAATCTTAGACACTCTATTGCTGGCGCAGCGAAGATTAAACCATAGGCAACCGCAACAATCAGAACTGAACCAATCTGATACAGTATCAACTGAGCGTATAGATCATCTGCATCCACGTCAACAGCAGCAGCAACAGCAACAACAACAACATTCAGAATCACATCATAATCATCCGCCAGCGTCTGAACCACAAAGCACTACAGCGGATACCACATCTCCTGAAGGTCAGCCACAAAACACTGAAGATGACCCAAATCAAGCAATCATAATAACAGTAAACTACGTCTTTTCAGACCAAAATCAACCAAATAATCCAAATAGAGCTGGTTCTTTGGTCATGTCATTACCGAACAATGCAGCAAATAGAGATCCAAGAGTAATTCAAGAATTTATAAGATTGGCGACTCAAATGGCTTATAGTTCTATTTTAACGGGATTACATACTCAACCAGGTATAACTGTAAAAACATTCACGTCATTCCCTGGAGTTGAATTGTCAGAGTTGGGTGAAAGCAAAACTTGTTCAATATGTTTTGAATTGTTTGACGCAATTAAAGAAGAAAACCCTTCTGGACAAGAGAAAGATGAGTCGGATCATACTGTATCGCATAAGAAAAGACGTCTAGCAGATCTGTCGGGATTAAGTACCGCAAGTTCATCCAACCTTCGTCGTGACTCGGTTTCTAGTGAAGCACAAGAACAGCAAGAACAAAGACCCATGTTCCTTTCGGAATATACTGAAGATTTTGGACATATACCCGTTAAAATGCCATGTGGACATATTTTTGGTAAAGACTGTTTATGTGAATGGCTAAAGGGACATGTCACCTGTCCATTGTGTCGATTTTCGGTGGCTGAACAAGATGAGCAAGCTGCTGCTGCTGCCGCATCTTCCCAGAGAAGAAGACAAACAAATCAACATCCGCTGACATTAACTATATTTACTCTCCCAACTGATTCTCCATTGGCAGCCCCAGGTCCATTTACAAATGTCACCATTCAAAACAACATTCATGATGATCCGGTTACTCCGCTCGGGGCTGATGATCAACAACCAGAAACTGCCAATCCTCCATCTGATTCCCAAAGTCCTGAGACTTCAACTGCATCACAGCATGATACACTTGTGTCAACACCGCCACCACCACCACCGCCACCGCCACCAGGAGCAGCCTCCCTGCCTAATCTTCATACTTTTGGAATAGATCATTCCCCAGAAACAGTAAACGCCGCACCAGTAAGAAGATTTGTTAGATCATCTGGCGAAACTTCTTGGAGAGAAGATAATTCATTGAGTGAACCGTTATCCCGTGTTATAGGACTTTTGAGAAGACAACGAAGACTCCAAAGAGATTCTCCTTCTTCGTCTGTACCGCCATCACGACCACAATCCAATCCATTATTCCCCAGTGGCGTTTCTAGTAGAAGAAATGAGAGTGGTGAAGTTACGACAAGAGCTCTCAACCATAATACTGATGAGAATTCGGATGATGGGCTGCTGTTATTTGAAGGATTGGAATTGAGGAGTTTGTTCAATGATACCCCATTATCTAGACAGGATGAACAAGATACCAATGAACAAAGTCGTGAGGAAGGTAATGAAAATCATGAAGAGAGTGGTCATGAGGAAAATCATTGAAAATTCTAAGGATGTTTGGCTAATTTGTGTACATTCGTCATGCATGCATTTATTAATTCATTCATTTTAGGCATTTTTCTAGGCATTATTTATTATGTATGTAGAGAGACGTACTTATGAATCTTATATATTTATATCATTCACTTTTCTATATCCATTTAACCAAAGAACTTGGCATATTTGGCTTTTTCATTCGCTTTTTGTTGTTCCAATAGCTTTTCAGCCCTTTCTTTACCTTGGTGAATTAATTTATCTTCAGGTATCAACTTTGTTGCTTTTTCCAAATCGTCGATTGCTTGTTTATACTTTTTTGTTTCAATATAACTTGAACCTCTTCTGAAGTATGCTTTTGCCTTTTCTTGATCCGAGATATTTGTCAAATCTAACAAATATGTACTGTAATTTATGGCCCTTGAATAATCCTTCAATTGTAAACAAACCAAACTTAAATTGAGATATAATTTCTTTTTCAAACCAAGATATTTATTATACCAGTCTGGTTCTTGATCTTGATCAGGAATATATTCCAATACATATCTCAAACATTTCTTATATTTCAAAAACGCCAGTTGTTTATCTCCATCTTTAAACAATAACGTCCCACTGGTTTTTATCTTCTCCGACGCGAGGTACACCGATTCCGAGGATTCCTTGTCTATATGTACATCATCATCAGGATATTCTTCATAAATATCTCCTCCTCGAGTATCATAACTAGCATTATAAATCGGGATTTCCATTCCTTGCTTCCATTCACCACAATCGGATATCACCACTTTATCAATGGGCAAAAATTCCTTATCGGTTCTTGTTTGTTCAATTTCTCGAATTACTGATTTCCCATGGATAACTCTTCCAAACACCGAATGTTTCCCAGATAAATGAGGTTGCGGGAATGTTGTGATAAAGAATTGCGACCCATTGGAATTTTGCTCATCCCCTTGAACATTCGCCATACATATTTTAAATGGTTCATCCAATTTTTCTTCGAGGTTTTCAGAGGGGATGGTGCCGTTGGTGGTGACATTGCCCGTACCAATTAACAATTTTTTTAGCGAGGTTGAGTTACCGTTTTCAATATCTCCTGCTTGAATGACAAAGTTCTTAATTACTCGGTGGAAAATGTTGCTTTTGTAGCTGGGAGAATCGGGAGTCGATGGTTGACAGAGGTTGAGGAAATTTTCTGTCGATTTGGGTGCAAGATCGTCGTATAATTCCAAGACTATTCTACCGATCTTTGTTTCATTGATAGTGATGTCGAGGTATGCTTTGGGCCTAACGTGTTCTATCTGCATTTGTGATTGGGAACGAGTAAGTTGTCTGTGTATTTCAAGGGGGAATTGGTTGATAAACGAGTCTGATGAGATGAAAAATTTGGAAGGCTATTTGATGCGCACCAATTAAAGAAACAAAAAAAAATTTAGCAGTCATTTGCCCTGAGAGAATGATCGACATATTCATTGGCAACATGTTAAGGACAAAGAAGAGACTAGCGTGCCAGAATATACGTAGATATTATTCTAGTGGGAACTACGAACTGCTTATCCATAATGCTCAAGAAAACGTTAATCAATTGTTAGAAAAGAACGATCATTCATCATATATACTTGCCCAATATATTCCCGAACCAGCCAGAAATGCATTTCTAGCCATTAGAGCATTCAATCTTGAGGTGAATAAGATAAATATTGGTGGGAAGAATATGTCCTCAATTGCATCGCAAGCTTCTATGCAAATGTCCAATACTTTGGGATCTACTACTGCTGATTTGAAATTTAAATTTTGGAGCGATTTGTTGAATAAAGTATTCATTGAGTATGAGGATGATAAGGATATTGGAGAGCCAATTGCATTATTGTTGAGAGATGCACTTCGAAATGATTTGAATTTGGATATAAGTTATTTCAATCAGTTCTTGAATACACGTCGTCATTTTCTTAAATCAGGCGGTGTGTTTAATACAGTGAATGATATTTGTAGTTATGGTGAAGGAACATATTCTCAATTGAATTATTTAACTCAGGGATTGTTGTTATCTCCAAGTATATCGCCATCTGCAATTAAATTACTTGAATATTCCCCCGGTTTACAGTCCAAGATCAGTGATATTGCTGCTCATATTGGTCAAGCAACGGCTATTGGATCTATGATCTTAGGATTGAATTATTATGGATCCAAGAGAAACCAAGTCATATTACCAATTGATATAATGACTAAGTTTGACTTATCACAAGAATCAGTCTTAAGATTATGTCAGGGTCACATAAAAGATAAAGGCCAACAATTGGAAATTAGAGAGAAGTTAAAGAATGTAGTTTATGAAACTGCTATAACTGCAAATGATCATATCTTGACTGCTAGAGACAAGTTACTGAAATCACGAGAAGAGATTAGGGAAATTGTAAAGCAAAATCCGAATGATCAATTATTGAATAAACACAGCAAGAAATGGAGAAAAGACCTTCCCGATGTTGTATTTACTCCCTTTATGGTGTCGATCCCAACTACATTGTATTTGAATAAGTTGGAGAAGTATGATTTTGATGTTTTCCATACAAAGTTGCAACAAAAGGAATGGAGATTACCATGGACTTCATTCAAGAGTTATTATCAACGAACTATATAAGAGATGTTGTATAATTATCTCATTGAATATTTAACTGGTGTATAAATGTAGGATAGAAAAAAAACGTTTGTTTGCGGTCTGCGGTTTTTTTCTCGTGGTCCTAATTCGGAATATCCTTAAACTGTAAAATTATTTGGAAAATTTCATTTAGGATTACAGTTTTTCTAAAAACTGCAAATACTAAATCCGCATTTTCCCCAGATCTCTGAATGTAAAATCTCTTACAAAAAATAGACAAAAGAATAGTTGAAAGTCAGACCGAATCTCGTTTATTAGATTGATTAATTATACCAAGATGGGTGTTTATTCTTATTTGAATTGTCCAATGTCACGAATTAGATCATGTTGAAAATCAGTATCTAATAGTGCAGGCTTCAGAATTTGATTTAGAGTGACAAAGATAGTTTAAATCCTTTAGGAGATGGTTATATGTTTATGTCTTCCAAAGTTAACCACGCCTCCCAAAGTGCTCTGCGTGGTGAAATAGAACGCGCACTCTGAAATATACGTGATAAATAGACCACGTATCAACTAATCTACATGAGTTGTCCACTATCCTGTTTCCTGTTAATGAACTGTGGTGATTTAACGTACAGATTTATAAAAATATATCAAAGTACAGATCGTTATTGGTCAATCAAATAAGGTTTTCGTTCTTCAATGTTTCTTCTTTTAAAGTTGCATAAGAGAAGATCTTAAACAGTTAGAAGAAATAATAAACATAATCAATTTGAAAATAAATGGTAAGATAGCATTCCTAGAAATATTTTTGTTCGGTTTCTTCCAATCCGTCTACTCCCCAACTTTTTTAAAAGCATTGCTTCTTTGCTTTCACTGGACTCAATCTATTACGCGACTCAGTGATGACATGTTTCACCGTAGAAAATGTACTTTCAACCGCAGCAGAAGTACCAGGAATGGTCAAATACCGTCTTGCCAAGATACTGAGAATTGGATATTTCTTCTTATTCAGTTTCTAATATTCAAGAGGGTCTCTGTCTGAAGTTTCATTCTTCTCTTTTAAGTATGTTTCATACTCCTCTTCGGTTGCTTGGTTTTCATACCAACTGAATAAATTCGGAACACTTGGTTGTAAAACGATTAAAGATGGTCGAGCATTTGTAATTGAGCATTTGATTCTCCGATATTCGTCTTCAGACAAACCAGCAACATCAGTATCCATTCCCATGTAGTGCGCAAGAATACCGAAAATCTTTATGGTGTTTTAATCTAGGGTCAAGGACAACACTTAAATGGAACGGTTAAAGCAGGACTTCAACTCCTACAACCAATACCAAGCAAAGACCTTAATTTAAACTAATTCCTGTATTCTAAATATCATTCCAATTCTCAACATTAAATATCCAAAGAAAATCTCTAGTTCTATTTACTTACAAAAATAAAACTAAGTTTGGAGAAATTTTTCATTTTCTTAGTGTAAAGAGGTTTATTGTGAAGAAATCAACTAGAAATACGAGCGGGTTTCATCCGGGTAAGGCAATATCAAGACCCAACCCTGCGGGTCGGGTGCTGGCACCAGACTCGTAACCTAACTCATTTTCATAGCTTCAGCATTTTTACACTGGGGTGGCGGGTTTGACTCAAAAAACCAGATTTTTGGATATGAGTCTCACATCCCTGATCCCAATTAGTCAAATTGAAAAACTTGTTTTATCTATCAAACAGTATTAGATTCTTTTCTTATCACTTTTGACCGTGAACATTTTTCTTTCGCACACAAAAAAATATTATGGCTGCAAATTTCAAACATGGGAGTTTACCGCCAATAGATAATTGCATCCCAAAGTTTACAAATTCAATTCCTTTTTCTATTTCTTCTTCTTTATCATTACCGTTTACAAGCAACTAAGACAATTAATACAATCAAAATGTTAATAATGTTTTCCGAATTCATTCAATCACCCACTCAAGCTGTTGCTTCGGCAGCAAAGAGAAAGATAAAGATCAAATTCAGAGAACACAAGATTAACAATAATATCAATACAATCAATAATAACAATTTTAACATTACTTCAGAAAGCGGAACACACAACCGACCCAGAAAAGGAAACTTTACTACCGTTCCAAACAGTGCCAAACAAGAAGAAAACCTCTCATTACTGAAATCAAACGAAAAATTAGAAGAGAAATTTAAAGTAAATTCTGTCAACTTGATAACCGCTAACTCTTCTAACTTTCAACCAACCTTACCCTTCATAAATAAGACAATATATGAAAGTTGTGAATTAGAGGAAGAACTCCCAGAAATTGAAACCCTCACAAACCTCCAAGAAGACTTCCAATTAATGAAATCAAACAAAGGATTGGAAGAAGAGTTTGTAGAAAATCCGTCTAATTTATTTATCCCCGAGTCTAGAAAACCAACCCAACCTAACTTTACAAATGATTTCAAATATGAACGTTCTGAATTAAATGCAGAATTCCCAGAAATCGAGACCTTTTGCAAATTTGTAGTTGTAACCCATTGACTTGATTGTCTCTAGAATATTTGTAGACATGCCTCTGGAAGCTGTTCCTTATGTTGGAAAATCGTCTATTTTGAATACTGTTCGAAAATATCCACCTCCAATTGTCAATCATTGTGTGTGAGTGAAGCCATACGGTCATACTAAATAAGATCCAAAAAGGAAATAAAAGAAATGGTCCCGCGAGAATGGATTTATTTTGCCACTCGCATTGTAGATTGCTGATATTCAATAATATTGATTGTGCTCCTTATTTACGTCAGCCATTTGAGGAACACTGCAAAATATAGGATGAGTTCAAATATCCCAAATATCTTGGTTGGATTTCTTTGGAAATACTCTTAAGTATAGCAAAATATAAGGAGACGAACTTCATAGAAATAAGAAGCATGGCAACTAAGTAATTTTATTGAGCCATAACAATCTCATAATGCAAACTATAAAACCTGCAAGTACAACAATTTCAATTGAAATGAAATGAATATGTCAACACTGAAAAAGAACTAAAATCTTTTTTGCAACCTCACGTGACTCAAAGTGAAAAATTTTCTTGATACAATTATACAAGTTTTTAGATATACCAAAAAATTGGTGACCAGCAAGAAAGGTCCCTTGGCCCAGTTGGTTAAGGCGTGGTGCTAATAACGCCAAGATCAGCAGTTCGATCCTGCTAGGGACCATTTCCTTTTAATATTTTTGGCTAATTCTGTGTTCGAATCTGTTTTTATGCTTAAACAATTTGGTTGTGTGTATTGAAAGGTAAAATTGTGTATTTTTTTGAACGAATGACCGGCGTTGCAATTTGGTCAACTTGGGGAATAAATATTGAAGAAGAGACTCAACTACCTGGATTCTTTTCTTAGGTAGGAAGGTGAAGCGAATCGTTGAGCAATTGGTTGTATTAATAGCTGGTAAGACAACTGAGTGGATTACCTTGAAAGAACAGCTTAGATAAGTTGGTCGATACTCTTTATCCATGAATTCGCTCATGTGTCGCATCCCTTCCACAATTCAGTAATATCATTTGCTAACTTCCAAAACAAGCTTATTTTGTCGAAGACCAAACTTAGATTAATATCTCGGGGAGAAGTAGCTTGCTTGTTTTAGATATGGTCAGCCATAAACGAATTGAGAGCAGTAAGTAAGATTATATGAATCACTGATGAAACCTGGTTCTTCTCCTCCTACTTAGTTTTCTATACAAATCTTGAACTGTTATTCCTTCACTGGATGATTGTTATGTCTTTAAAGTGCGGATTACTATCACATTTAGTTGTGACATCATATAACTTCCTTGATTAGAACTATTCGTTAAAGATCTTAGACATCATTCGTGTCTTTTATATTCCAGTCACTAGCTTTGCATTGAATTTTTTTGCAAATAAGCTATATTTTTCCAATTAGACAAGAAATGGATCATGGCAGTAGCGGACTCGTCATTTTGTTCAAACGAAATCCAATCAGTACCAATTTTCTCTTATTGCGTTACGGGTGCAATACTCTAATCTTGACATTCGTCCTTTGGCTACATCGTCATAATTTATCAACATTTGAGAAACACTATTGCTTCCTCTTTCTAATTTTGTTGTCCATGAGCTGCACAATTGTATACCATGACATGCAAGCCGTCATCTAATTTGATAGGAGCTGGTCCCGATTCAACTAATTTATTATTCATGAGAATACACTGAACTGGCGAAGAGGTATCAATAAGGGTAGTGTCAGAAATGGCAGTGTCCAATTGATCAAATCATCCGAAACAGCAAATATAATTTCGAATCACCCGAAATCATATAATACTTGCCATTAATTAGTCTTTTGTCAGTAGAAATTTCATTTTTTAACTACCAAGACCCGAATTTGAACACATTGAGGATATTGCTGGAGAGGTAATTAATTCTTCGATTTTTAATACCTTTCAAAAACACTGCCTTATTGCCTGATTTGAACTAGTTTGCATCTTTAGAGAGAAAAGGACGGCCGAAACAAGAAATATCAGAAGTGCTATTCCCTTCCAATTACTTAGTAAAGTTGCTCAGCCATATAAGTTTGAGCTATTTGCCGAACCGGACCCGAATTCCTTTAAGAATACTTCCAAAAAAGTCAATTAGCAAACCGTCGATCCACCACTAACTACTTTCAAATCAAGCATAAAGACTGGGAAAGTTTTCTCAAAAATTTAGATACAGCTGAAGGGGAATTCCAAGACCTAGATAAGTTACACAGATTCAATCTTGGACACGGGACATATTGCTGGCGGGAAAAAACTCGATGTCCAATTTGCATCAGACTTATCCAGGGAATAAAGTTTTTGCAACACACTCAATCGCAAGATGTAAGTACACTGCGCTAAAATGGCAGTAATTTGGTCCACTCAATCTCCCCCTCGGACTCAGTATCATATTCTGCAACCGACATGTAACAGCCCAGCAAATGTACTCCATCAATGTTTTCCTCGCAGCAAATGATCTGTATAGAAAGCTTCGACGATCCAAGGAACCTTCCTCAGGTCATGAAATTAATCGATGGATAAAATATCATAAATCGATTTAAGTTGTAGAAGCATACTACCACATGACACCAATTAAAACATTTCGGGGTTTTCAGTTTCTGATTAAACTTTCCCCACCAACGTCTTTTGTTGTTTTATATGAAATGTATGCATATAGATAATTTAATGACCAAATAGATGGTTCTGATGTCTATGTTGGCTGATGTGGTGTTCTGAAGTTGAAATTTGGTGAGAACTTCTTGCCTGCTCTTGAAGTGTCATTGTCCGATCAGTGCTTTCCATCATTCTAAATATCCAGTATGTGAAGTTATAGGCTACCCCCTATAGATTCAAGCTCCACCCTAAGCATCATTTAGATGAAGAGTCGGTAGGGTAATAGGTAGTGTTTTTTTGCGTTTGATATATAGCAGCTCTTCATGTTCACTTAATTTAAAATGAAACCTTTCTGTTTGTCTATTATATCGTTCTAAACTATATACAAAATCATCTTCAATGTGATCATAAATAGTAATTAAAAATAACTTATATTAGATTTTATTGTAATTGCTTAGATGACCTCCACTTGCCATTATATTAATTTTCACAATACAATTCCACTTCTTTCCACATCTCTATGTTTACTCTAAGCTCCCGTAAGTACAGATCTGTTTCCTCTTCGTTGTCTTCAAAGCTTAGTGATTCTCTAGCTTGGGCAATCTGCGATTCTGCTATGTTTATATCGAACTTCTGCTTCTCTAATACTTCTGTTGCTTCTTACCTAACTGTTATGCTGGTATTCAGTCCACGTTCAGCTGTCTTCAATGCCACAACACCGATGTCCTGCACCAGAACCAAAGTTTTCATCGCTTCGACCGCCTTGTTAGCTTCTTCTTCTATCTGGGTATATTTCTTAAGAGCATTTTTCAACGAATTCAATCTTCTCCTAGCACTTTCGTCAAATCTTGCCCGGTAGCGATTTCTTGACTACTTAGCATCATGAATTCCAACGAATAGATCTGTATCAAGCAGCTTGTCATTTCCTAAATCATTCGAAGTTTCCGATAGAATGTTCGAATCTACGGGGGAATCGGGTGGTATATCTTTGATAATTTCCAATAGATTGGATTTGTCTGTTCTATTTCATCATCGTCTCTAATTTCAATGTCAAAGTCAAAAGGTTCCTGCCATCTTCATTGACGATCGTTTCTGAATTTCCAAACCGGTTGACTCATTAGAATTGTTTGTTGTGAGACTAGAGTATATGGCTGGGTAAACTCCTCCACTAGGAACAGAATTCGGATGTAAAGATTGCGATTGGTAGTGTGCAACTCAGCCGAAAAAAGGTTTATCGATTGTGAATGAACAACGCAACAACAACATTACCAAGTCAACGATTGATCAACTATTAATTAATTACCAATAAAAAAAAATTGACAAACACTCAAAACAAATACCTAGATCATTAATACTAACAAAGGGAGAAGTGCTATTTAAATATACTTTAGATGATCAATTCACACATAGCCTCGCCGAGCACGTCTCGACCAATGATTACGACTGCATTGGTTAAAGAGCAAGATATAAATTCCAACTTAATTGCAAATCATAGATCTACTACCCATGCAGTTATCAGCATCGATCCAACTACTTTGGTGATAAATGAATGTATGGCAATGGCATCTGCTATGCGCAAAATGAATAGATGGTCTCAAAGTGGAGTTGCTGCAATACTCGCCGCTGGTGATCTCTTTGGTGGCAACAATTCTGATAATGATGATGAGGACAATGGATTAATAAATAGTTTGGGTATTACATCGAGTGTTCCTCGTAGTAGAGGTGGTACGGCTAGTCGAGATTATTCTAGACAGGGAACTCCAATTGGGGGAAGAAATGGAGGCAGTAGCAGCCATAGATCATCTCATGATAATCCATTATTGGCATCTTTTTTGCAATTAAAGTCAATTCTTTGTGAAGCTAAAACTGTAGATGATGTTGATAGTTTAACTTTGTTACAGCCATTTTTGATGGTAATCAAATCTTCGTCTACTTCAGGTTATATAACTGGATTATCATTAAATGCTATTTCAAAGTTCTTAAAGTATGATATAATTTCCATAAGGTCCAAGAATTTACAAAATTCATTGATTCAAATAATCTCATCATTGACTCATTGTCGGTTTGAAGCAGCAGATCAAAGCACTGATGATGCAATTTTACTCAAAGTGTTAAGATTATTGGAAGACATCATTCAAAGTCATCTATCGGAATTATTACCAAACGAAGTAGTCTCCGAGGTAATTCAAACATGTTTATCATTAGCTTGTAATAAAAAGAGAAGTGAAGTGTTACGAAGGGCAGCTGAAATGGCAATGGTGTCCATTACTATTAGAATTTTTACTAAATTGAGAGATATTGAACCAGAACCGGAATTTGATGACGAATTAAAAACTGATTTTTCGGAAACAAAGTTACCTGAAGATATCATTGGAGGTACTGATATGAATCCATCGGGCATTAGTACTCCTAAGCAAAAAAATTCTGAAGAAGTGGATATGAGTCAACAAAAGGAAAATCAATCGCCACTACAAGTTCAAGAGGGCGTCGGATTTGAGGCTGAATATACAGAAGATTCCTATGGAATCGTTTGCATTAATGAATTTTTAGGAATATTAGTATCAATTATTTCTCCTTCAAACCAGTATCAACATATGGAGAGTACTAGGGTATTTGCTTTGACATTGATTAGCACCGCAATAGAAGTGTCTGGTTTGGTCATTGCTAAGCATTCGGCCTTGATGACTTTAGTGTCTGACCCAATATTCAAGTATACCTTACAAATCATTACAAATACCGATTCCCCTGCGCTTTTGAAAGCTTCCCTCCAACTATTGACCACAATGTCGATTGTCTTGGGGTCACACTTGAAGCCTCAATTTGAATTATCTTTGACATTAATCTTTCAATCTATTTTACCCGAATCAACAGTCAAGAATCAAAGTGACAATATTACCAAAACTAATGTTTCCATGAGAAGCCCACAATCCAAAGAATTGTTGATTGAATCTTTAAGTTTATTGTGGACAAAATCGCCAGTGTTTTTCACTAGTCTTTTCATTGATTATGATTGTGATTTTGAAAAATCGGACTTATCAACCAAATTTTTGGATTTCTTATGCAAGCTTGCCTTGCCAGAATCTGCCGTTGCTACCACCGATAATGTACCACCAATTTGTTTAGAAGGAATTTTGGCTTTTATTGATTGTACAAATGAAAGAGCTAAAACGTTGGCCAAGAATAAGATTGATATATCATTGCATGAATTGATTGAAAAGAGAAAATACAAAACTTCATTTATCAGATGTACCGATATTTTAAATAAAAAACCCCTGGATGGTGTTAAAGCTTTGGCAAGTGAAGGTTTTATTAAGGATGTAAATGACCTCCATGAAGTCGCTGAATTTTTCTTTTCGAAGTCTGGTAGATTGAATAAGAAGGTATTGGGTGAATTCTTGGCAAAACCAAAGAATAGTGAGTTGTTTGGGCATTTCATAGATTTATTTGATTTTGGCGGATTAAGAGTTGATGAAGCGTTGAGAATATTATTAAAAACTTTTAGATTACCTGGGGAATCTCAACAAATTGAAAGAGTGGTTGAAAGATTTGCTGAGAGATATGTTAGTTGCCAAGAAAAGTATAGTCCTGAACAGCATAATAATAAGCGATCTAGTGTGAGTAGTGAGACTTTTGAACAGGTAAGACCTGATCGTGATTCTGTTTTTGTTTTGTCATATTCCATTATTATGTTAAATACAGATTTACATAATCCTCAAGTTAAAAAACAGATGCTTTTGGATGATTATAAACAAAACTTGCGCGGAGTTTATAATGGTAAAGACTTCCCAGAATGGTATCTTGCTAAGATTTATCTGTCAATCAAGGACCGTGAAATTATCATGCCCGAAGAACATCATGGAACGGATAAATGGTTTGATGATGCTTGGAATAATTTAGTTTCGACTCAGGATTTTAGTTCGAGTCACCAACCTCAATACGATTTCAGTACAGCCGAATTATGCCAATTTGATAAAGAGTTGTTTGAAGCAATAGTCGAAAAGTTAATTGATACCATAATTACTGTGTTCAAGGAAGCTTCAGATGATCATATTATTACTAGATTAATGTCTTCCATTGATAAAATTGCTAACATTTGCCTCCAGTATAGATTGGATTCATGTACCGATAAGTTGGTAGATTGCTTGGCAGATTTAAGTTCATTGGCTAATCCGGAAGCAATGCAACTTCTTAATAATGACGATACCATACGTAGTGAAATTCCAATTACCCAAATTAAAATTGAAAAGAAAAATGATGAAATTACAGTTAGTGATTTGGCAGTTTGGTTTGGACGTGATTTTAAGGCACAATTATCTGCAGTTGTTTTATTTAGAACGATTAAAAAGAATGATTGTCGAGTTTCTGATTCTTGGACTAAAGTAATTGAAATTGTCTTACGTTTATTTGAAAATTGTTTGGTCAACCCAAATCTATTTAGTGAATTCCAAAAGAAGATCAAGCTTCCACCATTGCCCAAAGTCAAACCTCGTTATATTATCAAGAAATCAAAACCTTTGAACAATTCTGGTATCTTGTCTACATTTTCCTCGTTTTTGAAAGGATATTCAGATGGACCTCCGGAACCTACCGATTCCGAGATTGAATCAACATTATCTACAATTGATTGTGTTAAATCTCTTAACATTGCCGGCATTTTTGGTATAATTTCAAAAACTGATTCACTGAATTTAAAGCTTTTTGTTGAATTATTATTAAACTCCTTCCCTCAGTATACGGACAAAACTAAGAGGTTTTATGAAACCGAAACTTTATTCTTATTGGAAGTTTGTGTTTGTTTCTGTTTATTGCTCCATGATAAGGTATTGATTGATAAAGTTCTCGAAAAACTTGACCCTGCCGAAATTTCCAAAAGGGGACAATTGAGATTAGTGACCTACAAGTTGTTGTTGATAAGATACAGCGAAGATTCAGCTTTGTTAGTACCAACGATCAAATCATTTGAGAATTTTGATAAGGAACTCATCAGTAAACAAGGTTCACAAATCCTTCAACCATTGTTATCTTTGGTTGACGACGACTCTTGGTGTTGTAAAACCTTGTTAGTTGAAGAAGAATATTGGAAGGCATTGAGAGTGTTTGGTTCAATTCAAGTCTATGCAAATGATGTTCTCCATTTCCTTGAGGGTATCATTTTAAATTCATCGAAAGATATCACTCCAGAAAATTATGTAGCTGTTTTGGGATTATTGGATGAGATTTCTTCGTTGGGTGCAATTGGCGCTCAGTTTGAGCAAGAGAATGATAAATTGGGTAATGTAGTTGTTGATAATACATATTTCCAGGATTTGGTTCAACTTTCAAAAAGATCAATTAAACTAACTACTGAATTGGGACCAGTGGTGAAACGTGAAGAATTCGACGAAAAGGGAATGTCATACTCACTTTTGCAAGCATTAGCACATCAGTGTTTTAACCCATGTCGTGAAGTACGAGAATTTGCTGTGAAATCGCTCCAAATGATAACGCTATCGCTTGAAGTTAATGACAATGTTTCAGCAATAGGCATATTTGAATATGGATTGCTTCCCTTATTAGCAGAATTGACGAAATTAGAGGTTGTCCAAACCGATATCAATGGGTTTTCTAAGACACAATGCGAATCATTTTCTTTGGTTAGTAAGGTATTTTTGAAGCATATTGATGATTTAAAGGACAATGAAACTGATATTGTTTGGATGTCGTTATTGGAAAACTTTGCAAAATTATATGAACTTGAATCCAAAAATGAAAAGTCGGAATTTAGAGAGTCGGGGGCTGAATTATTAAAAAATATGATCCTAGTTTTACAGAATAACGGATCATTAAGTGAAACTAAGGAAGAAATCTGGAAACATACCTGGAGTATTATTGGAGCAATTTATCCGGAATTGAAAAAAGAATTGATTGGCGAGCCGGAAAAGGTACCAGAGAATGTGAATGAAGAACTGAAGCAGGATACTGATCCTCCGATTGATCTTGATGATGAATTTTTACCTGATGAGACTGTACAAGAAGGAAAGATTGAGCAATAATCGAGAAATACGTTTTGGATCTTATAGAAGAATTCTGATATCTAGAATATAGTTTCATAGTAAATGTGTAATATACATGACAGTTTAGAGAGCTATGTGAGCGATACTAGGTTATAAATTATATCTCGTGGAAACTGGTCTTTATGTTGGATCATCCATTCGATTTGGAATACTTTTCAGCCACCCCAGCCTCCCATTTATATCGTAATTCTGATGAGTGAAGTCATAGCTAGTTTCAAATTTGAAATATACCTGAACAGGGATGGAAAGATTTGAAAAACTCTTAAATGGTTTAAACCTACCAGAGCAACTACACAAATCAACAAATATATGAATATGACTTTGGGTAATTATGGGTTTCTGGGGGTTTACCTTGGTTCTTTTGCATGTTATTTACTGGACTATCGTTATTACGTTTTTAATTCAGAATATTCTTTTACAGTGTCACCTTATCGCCTCTTTGTATTTGACTTGAGGTGATTTGCTAAATAGTTCTTCGAGATACGTGGCATGTAGTAATCTAAACAACACATTACAGCACATGAATTCCTGTTAGCAAGATTTCAAATCTATGTTTGCGATACATTTTGCGACAAAGAATGCGACACATCTCACACAAGAATATCAGGAGCAACAAAAAAATTTTAAATCGAGATGAATACAGAGATTTGACAGTCCCCCCCAGCCAACTCACTTCCCCATTGCAAATAACCCTTCCAACATTCAAACATGGTCAACACCAAGTCGTATACAGAAAGAGCAGAAGTCCACCCATCTCCAGTAGCTCAACGTTTGTTTAAGTTAATGGAATCCAAAAAGACAAATTTATGTGCTTCAGTTGATGTAAGAACCACTGCGGAATTTTTAAGTTTAATTGATAATTTAGGTCCATATATTTGTTTAGTTAAGACCCATGTTGATATAATTGATGACTTCTCATATGAAGGTACGATAGTTCCATTATTAGAATTATCCAAAAAACATAATTTCATGATTTTTGAAGATCGTAAATTCGCCGATATTGGAAATACCGTAAAATCACAATATGTCGGTGGTGTTTACAAAATCGCCCAATGGTCCGATATTACAAACGCTCACGGTGTAACTGGTGCTGGTGTCGTTCAAGGTTTGAAACAAGGTGCGTTAGAAACCACTCAAGAACCAAGAGGTTTATTGATGTTGGCTGAATTGTCATCAAAGGGTTCATTAGCATATGGCGAATATTCGGAAAAGACCGTTGAAATTGCTAAATCAGATAAAGAGTTTGTGATTGGTTTCATTGCTCAAAGAGATATGGGTGGATTAGATGAAGGACTTGATTGGATTGTCATGACTCCTGGTGTTGGATTAGATGATAAGGGTGACGGATTGGGACAGCAATATAGAACTGTTGATGAAGTTATAAGTACCGGTACTGATGTTATCATTGTTGGTAGAGGATTGTTTGGTAAGGGTAGAGATCCACATGTGGAAGGTAAGAGATATAGAGAAGCTGGTTGGAATGCTTACTTGAAGAAAATCGGTCGTTTAGAATAGACAAGCTTGTTACAAAAAATGAATAGTATGAAAATAAATAGGTAATTAGTATAGATATATATACACGGTGCAAAAATAAGTTGCTTCTTATGGCTCTAAGACTTGATAATCATCGAAATCATCGGCTAATTTGGTTCTCATGATTTCAAACACTAATAGTGCCACCGAGGTTGCTGGGATTGTTGTCAATGCATTTCTGGCAAATCCCTTATATCCTGCTTGAAACCAATTAATGTTTGCCTTGCGTTTCATTCTGGATACTTGGTGGAAAGTTTCGATGTATGAATTATAATACAATTTAATGAATGGTTTTGATGCATGTCTTGATGCGTTATAAACGTCTAATGCTTCTAATCTTGATAGATGAATCTTTTGAATCTTTGATAAAGGATATTGAACACTTAGCAATGAGAAAGCAGCGGAAGCTCCAGCTAATAAGATAAATGTTGATTTTAAGAGTTTATCCAGCCTGTAACGTTCTAATCTTTCCATTTTTTCATCAACTTGATCTTCATCCCATTTGAAAATTTTCTGCAATCTCTTTTTAATGATTTGTTCACTTTGTTTATAATATTGAATTAAATTATAAGTCAAATTATAACCTTCAGTTTTGACAATTTCAAATGTTGAAAAATAAAAGGCAAATCCAAGTGATTCCTTTATGAATGAAAAGCCATATCCTGCAAAAACACCCACTAATCCAATTTCTCTAAGTTTATGTAATCCAAAATACCAAAGATTTCTATAAGTACCCTCTAACATTTCTGAAACTGTCAGTCTTGTATATATGGCATCAACAGGAGCAGCAGCCAACGATTGCACCGCACCAGCTACAAATCCAGCCCGCCATGTATCAAATGGTGAATACCAATTGAAAAGAACTGGAGGACTATGATAGTGATGCTGTTTATTATAATGGTCTAGAGCTGCCAAATATGTACCATACAAGATCAACCCAGTTGCTGAATTTGCTATTAATGGAGGCAAGATTTGATCAGGGATAAATTTCCAACCTTCCTTTTTAACGACATTAATTAACATGCCAATTGAAGAATGGGTTCTAAATCGATATGGTTTCTCGGAGATATTATCATGCCTATTGGCTAATTCTCTCACTTGTGCTAAGTAATCGAATCGAGATGGTCGAAATAATTTGACTGGTGTACGTAAATATAATGCTTGTAGTTGGTATATTATTGCCCGAATACTTGCTGTTGATATGGTGACTGTTGGGTTACTGCTTTTATTATGAGTGGTGTATATGAAATCAGGTAGTGAATCATTCAAGCTATTATTATGAATTATGGTACCTTGGAATAAATAAGTGGGTATTCGCGATGATTGCGATGTTGTGGATTGCAGTATGTCGGTGGTATCTATCGTCATTTGAAATGATAAATAGAAAAAAATGTATAATAGTAATGTACTTCGAAGGTTGTGATAGGCAGGAATGCGTACTGGAGGTTTATATCATCTAATATCGAAATATATGGCCGTGGGAACTTGTGGTGGTGTTGGTTTGGTTCGGTGGGGGGCCAGTAGGAGGCTTCGATCTAGATCGGTGTTAATGAATATTTTTCATGCTTGCAGACAGATCGAATTGAATTAATCCCTCGTAAAAAAAAGAATTTCTTGTTTATAAGAGAAAACCTGTGAATATCACAACCAATACTACTTATATATATATAAGTATATATTCTATTTGATGAATTTTTACACACATATGTCTCCTCTACTGATCCCTATAAAGTATTATTTCACTTTGTTTAAAGTATCTTCTGGCATCTTCATCAATCAAAACAAGTGATATATATGTTTTTGTTGAGAACTTCTTATTGACGTCTCTATAGGTAGGAGTCAAGTTAAACCCATTCAAGAATAATCTGATCGGGATTGTTTCACCTTTAATTGGAGCACCATCCATAATTTCAAATCTAACAACTGTTTCACTATCAGTTATTTGATTAGGTGGAGCGCCAACTGTTTCTCTTCTAATCAATGATAATTCCATGTGCTTAATTTTTAATCTTACTAATAGGAAATAGATTCTTCCAATGATGACATCTTTCAATGAGAACCGAGATTTGGAATATTCAAATTCGATGTGTAAACAATCTTCAATCCCAACATCCATTTTCACACTATGAGACTCTTTTGAGGAAGAAGAATTTGCTGTAATCGTATTATTATTTGATGAGCGATTAGTTGTCGCAGCATCAGTCTTTAAATCGGTGGTAGTGCTTGTTGAATTTGCAATTGATGAAATTGGCGGGGAAACATAATGAAATACCCACAATTCCTTTTCTCTTGTTATTTCTGAAGAAGATTTTCTCAATACAGTCACTTTGATATAATATCTTAATCGAGCATTTTTACCTCTATAACTTTCGTATTGCTTTTCGACATTTTTAAATTCAAATGGATAAGATTCTGGATGGGTTAATTGAGCTGGTGCTGATAATTCTGTGGCTAACGAAAGGAAATCGGAGGATATTATACCATCAATATTAGTATCAATTGTCCCTAATAGTTGTACTTTGACACCTAAATGTTCAACCTTCTTCCCTTCTCTAGTTCTCAATGTGATGACACCTTTAACTGATTCACCATCTTTATAAATTGGTAATTTCTCTAATCTCCCCTGTGGTGTTTTAACGTCAATATGTTTTCTTGATTCTTCATTGTCCAATCTGATTTCAATATCCAATGGTGCTTTAAAGAATAATGACATGCTGGATACACACTAATAGCGTTTGAATATATATTTTTATATATGTGTGTATGTATGTAAGAGTATAGATTTTCCTATTGAACCCTTACGGACTAGTTTAAGTGTAATTAAGTAATCAATAATTGAGTGTGCGAGTTTGTTAACTAAAAAAAAATTGGCGAAAGAACAAAAAAAAAAATAAAGATGGCAAAGGGGAGAAAAAAAATTCAACAAAAAACTTTTACAACCAACTCCACAATAATACACCACCTCCCCCCACCATTTATAGATATATATACATACACATACACATACATACATTTTATCAATCATCAAACTGGGATATATTAATAACACTAAGGAAAATATTAGTAATTTTTCTGACCTTGTTTTTGCAGCATATAACTAAATGGCCAGTCAATACATTGATGAAATTGCGCCAGACGTAATCACATCCCATGATAATGAATCCACTGCTGATGAACCAATCAAACATTTGGATACAGTCATTGCATTGTATGACTTTCCAGGCACTCAACCTTCTCATTTACCATTAAATCTAGGTGATACAATATACGTCTTATCAAAATCGGCCACTGGTTGGTGGGATGGTGTTTTAATGGCATCTACGGGTGAATGGCATCGTGGTTGGTTCCCACATAATTATGTTAGATCAGTTAATTATGTTCAGCCGGTTTTGAACAAATTAAAAGATAACAAAGAATTGGATTCAATTACGGCAGCTAATACAGCAGCTAATGTTTTAATTCCATCTTTCACCAACCTTCTCCAGAAGAATCTTGGTGATTCGGAAAAAAATAGTCCAGCAAATACAACTAGAAAGAATTCAGTGGTCAGTTTTGCAAGTTCAGAAACTAGTATTCCATCAGATTCAAAGTATAGTCAGCAACAGCAACAACAACAACAACAACAACAACAACAACAGTATTCACTACAACACCAATACCATCAACAAATCACTTCAGACGCTGAAAGTGGTGGTGGTGGTGGAAGAGATTCCACTGTGACAGTAGAAACTGTAGAAATTGATCCACCTTCATCCCAAGTGTCTTCTGTATCTCACACATTGACTGCAGGTGAAATAAATGACGAAATTACGCCCGTGGATATTGATGAGGCAGAACGATTGATTCAAGAATATAAGTCATCATCTCATTGCAGTGTTACATGGATTCCTAAAGTCACTACAAAAGGTGATTATATCTTTTATTGCCAACAGTTAAACATTTATTGCAGTTCAATCCCTATGTCACATTTTGAAGCAGAAGATTTAAATCCCCACTTCCAGTATCCTGATTGCCAAACTCTTATGGATGCCTCAATTGTTCAAGTACATGGGTCTCAGCAGCGTAGCGAAAGCATGCTAAGTCAACGAACAGGATCTAGTTCCAACTTTGATGTAATAAAGCGTGATTCACATTCATCTGTTGTAACCCAAAGTTCCGGTTCGTCATATCATCATTTCAATAGACCATTCTTTTCCATGGACAATCTATTTTACAAGCATATCACCGATATTAGTAATTGGACAAAGTTAAGAGATGAATTCAATTACCTTTTAGATTTAACTGCCAAATCACTAAAAGAACAGAATCGACAATTATTTGGAACCCATTTTGCAAGATTAAATAAGTTATTGTCACTTGTACTTTCTTCTTCAAGATTAAACCAAGACGATTTTGTGGACACCAAGTATGAAGCTTCAATAAGACGCAAATTAAAAAGAATAGGTGCTTGCTACTCCCAAATATACATGAATGGAATATTACATTTAAGTGTGCTACATCATTCCCTAGGTTCATCCAGTGATCAATTATTTACGAGTACCATATCCAAAGTGAATAGATTTAGTTCTAAAATATCTCCCATGTCATCAATTTCCACTGTAAAGGAAGGATCAGTAGGTGAGGCGCGTGATAAATTAGAAGAAATGAAACTGGAACAACAAGGAACTAATGGAGAAGGTATAAGTTATATCGATCAATTGGAGTATGAAATTGAAAAGTTGAGAAAAACCATGAATGCATTAGTTAAAATCTTCCTTAAATTGAGTCGGGGTAAACGGGTAAGAAGGTCAGATTATGATTCATCTGATGCATCGGACGATGAAGGTGATGATAGATATGATATTTTGCCACAATCATATCCACGGTTTCTTAAGGATGAGTTTAACGGTGGGAACTGGTGCAATCCATTCTTTACAACAAATAATCCTGTTCTTAACGTTAGTGGGGATGATTTAAAGAATAGATATCATACAAAGATTATAATCGACCATCAAGCATATGATTCAGTGTATCAATATATGGACGAAATGATCAAATTAAGTCATGAAGCTTTGGAATTCCTTGATCCGGCAGTTCAAGAATTGAATTATTACAATGAAGCATTGAAGAATGAACGAGACACTCAGATTTTACGATTGATTTATAAGTATCTTTTTAATTCCAGTTCCATGATTGATATAGTAGAATCATTTGATTTTACCGTTTTTTGTTTAATTAAAAGATATTCATCTAACGAAGAAAATGGTGTTGGTGACTTTTCAAATGCATCCTCATCGGATATGGCGGAACAACCATCCGTCAACTCGAAGTTAACTTTTGATTATCCAGTTGTATTGGAATTTTTCCATCTAAAACAAGAACTCCATGATTTAGTTCTTAGAATCATGATGGCTACTCAATCATTAACTCTTGAAGATCCCGAAGTATTCAAAGGCTTGAAAGATGAAGATCCCTTATTTTATAATCGAGATATTTTAAAAGCACCAACAGAAAAGGCAGCATTATTGTTATCAAATATCCTATTGGAGAAAAATAATCATCGAAAGGGAGAGGCAATCTCTCTTAATCCTGATACGTTGTTATCAGACTACTTATTTGACGGAATCACATTATGTGATAAGATGTTGAACGTTATCCAACAATTGATTGAAGAAAGAGAAACAATCTTGAATTATGCCACAAGAGTAATGCATGATGATTTTGATGTACAATTATTGGTAATGGAAAGAAATAATACTATGCTGGCCGAGAAACCAGAAGAACATTCCTACTACAGTGGCGGACACAAAAAGGAACCTGACGTAGCATGGTATCTTGAAGGGGATGATGAATATGATTTATTATTAGATGTAAAGGGAAATATTAAAGGTGGTAGTAAAGAAGCGCTAGTTGCACATTTGACACATCACGATATGTTTGACAGTTCATTTAATCAAGTGTTCTTGTTGACATTTGCATCTATGATGTCATTGGGTGAGTTAATCGTATTATTGGTTAATAGATTTGATTTAGAGGCACCTGAAGGTTTAAGTTATGAAGAATATAACATTTGGGTTTCGAAAAAGCAAAATCCAATCCGATTGAGAGTTATGAATATTATGAAACTATTGGTAGAAAAGCATTGGTCTAAATCTTATTATAATGAAACAATTATAAGACAATGGTTAGCGTTTGCAAAGTCGCCTCCGGTTCAATCATATTCCATTGGGAAAATGTTAGCAAACGATTTGAACAAGTTGTTGAATGGTCAACAGGTCTTTGTAGAGAGAGATCCTGTTATTCCAGATGTAAAACCACCTGCTCCATTGACCAAGGGTTCCTCGTTGGGAAGAAAAGTCAGACTATTGGACATTGACTATGTTGAATTGGCAAGACAATTGACTTTACGTGAATTCAGATTATATTGTAAGATCACCAAATTTGCATGCCTAGCAAAAGTCTGGGGTAAGAAATCAGGTTTGAATGAAAGCATTGATAGTATTACTGCATTCATCAAAGCTTCCAATCAACTTACAAACTTTGTGGCATTTATGATTCTACGTAAACCTGATCCCAAGAAACGTGTCCAGGTGATTCGTTATTTTATTCAAGTTGCGGAAAAGTGTAGGCAATATAACAACTTTTCATCCATGACTGCCATTATTTCAGCTTTATATTCATCGCCAATCCATCGATTACGGAAAACTTGGAAATATGTAAGTGCTGATTCATTATCTCAATTACAAAATATGAACAAATTAATGAATTCTTCAAGAAACTTTAATGAATATAGAGATGTTTTGAAATTCATTGGATCGGAACCTTGCGTTCCATTTTTTGGTGTTTATTTATCTGATTTAACGTTTGTTTACCATGGGAATCCAGACTGTTTGATTAATAGAACACGTATACTCAACTTTGCTAAGCGTGCTAAAACTTGCGAAATTGTTACTGGAATTGATAGATTTAAAACAATTGGATATAATTTTATTGAAGTTAATGAAATTCAAAGATTTCTTGATGGATGGTTTGAAAAGTGTCCTCCAATTGAAGAACAATATCAAATTTCATTGAATTTGGAACCAAGAGAACAAGTCAATAGTACGAGTGGAATTGCATCTAGTAGTGGGAGTACTTATACTAGTACAAAGAATTCAAGATCTGTATAATATATTTGGGGGGTTATCAATTAGGTTTGTATAGTTCTTTACAATTTAATGCATTTAGGTTAATTAATTTACTTTGTTGGTAAAACATGATTTCGTACGAAAGATCCCTCTTGAATTCTTACTAGCGCCTATTTGGTGATGGCATCCATCCTTTGTTGTGCTTTGCTTTCGTCCAGTCATTTCAGGGTTTCAAATTACGTGAAATATCATGTTGGGTAAGGGTTTTGGGACATCGCTTTTGCGAGAATACTTCAATACATTTAAAATCTGTTTATAATATGTGGTTTCTACTTATTCAAATAATAGCTATTTACTTCTCAACAAGTTAAGATGAGTTCAACGCAGAATTTAAATAAGTACTATGATACGCTATTCCTTCAAGATCGTTCGGGAGTAATTGCGCATTTCGTACACTGATTAAAGGAAAATTAAGTTGGAACTTTTAAACAAATTGATTCAGTCATGATATCGCGAGCCACTTGAACCACAAGATGCTTTTTTTACATAAAAGGCGCCCGATGTTTCTCGTATGGATGTAACAATTACCTACAAAGGTTATTCGAGATTGCATCTTCTGAATGTCAGAAATTGAGATATGGAACAATCAGTTAGAGAAATATATACCACACTCGTAAAAGCTGTAAGGGTTAGTCATAGTTCAGTGCTTAGATCTTTAGATATATTTTCCAGACAGTATCAAAGAGATAAAAGTTAAATGGGTTAAGCAATAGTGACAGTTCCCCTTGAGGTGTTGATATTGTGTTTGACACTACCATATGAAAATCCCTCCAATTGTATGCTCTCAATTTTTTATGACCAAAGAGAAGAAAAAAATTCCATAATGAAAAATTTTAATAGTTGATAATACATTCTCCATAGCCATTTATTAACTTCATTAACTCATTGTTGTGTAACATTTGAACAGTATTTCTGGAGCTATCATTTCACATTCACATAATTTTGCATCATGATATCTAGATCATCCTTATTGAAAGCACCAAGATTAGTAAGTCGTGCAACTGCCTCAACCAGCTTGAGAGCATTTTCAGTCACTCCTTTACGTGCCCAAGAGCAATTGGTTGACTTAAACTACTTACAAAGAAAGAAACCAAGTGAAGAAAACTATGTTCCATTAATTAATCCCACTGAAAAATATAAAGTTCAAATTGAAGAATTACATAAGTTCGGTACTTATATTATGGCATGTTTACCTAAATATATTCAACAATTTTCAGTTTGGAAGGATGAATTGACTATTTATGTTGCTCCATCTGCACTCAGACCAGTGATGGCCTTTTTAAAGAACCATACTTCGGCACAATTTAAATCTTGTATGGATGTTACAGCTGCCGATTATCCATCAAGAACCAATAGATTTGATGTTGTTTACAACTTATTATCAGTAAGACATAATTCCAGAATCAGAGTCAAGACGTATGCCAATGAGACCAGTCCAGTTCCTTCTGTCACTCCTCTTTTCAATGGTGCCAATTGGTTTGAAAGAGAAACTTATGATATGTTTGGTGTTTTCTTTGAAGGACACCCAGATTTAAGAAGAATTATGACTGATTACGGTTTTGAAGGACATCCTTTAAGAAAAGATTTCCCAACAACTGGTTACACCGAAGTTAGATATGATGAAGAAAAGAAGAGAGTTGTTTATGAACCATTAGAATTGACTCAAGCATGGAGAAACTTCTCTGTTGGTTCTGCTGTTTGGGAACCTGTTGGTGAAGGTAAGGACTTTACTCCAGAAACTTTCAAGTTACCTACTCCAGAACCAGAACCAGAAAAGGAAGGCGAACAAAAGAAGTAGATGCACGATATTCTTTGTTTTTTTGTTTAATTTATTTATTCCAGCACTTGACGAGCCAGTAAACTTGTATAGTTTGTCTTTATTGATTGTACGGATTAATCGTATTTAGTTTATAAACGATGATGAGAAGAAACTTCTAATTTTTCATTGCATCAATTTGTTGATTCAATTTACGTAATTCTAGTCTCTTTGAATCTAAGAAATCTTGCAAGGAGCTTACTTGGTTCTCAATGTCTTGGACGTCGTTTTGAACTTGGGCCAAATCTTTGCTCTCTCTTCCACTGGATATACCCAAATTTAATTTATCTTGTTTGTATTTCAATAATTGCTCAAATTCATATTTTACCAACATGCTATTTTCACTTTCTTTTTTACTGGATTGAGATCCACTTTGAACCTTATCCAACAAGTTCTCCAAATCTGCGAGCTCTCGTCTTAATCTCACTTCTTCCCAGTCAGTACCTTCTGTGGAAGAGAAATCTGTTCCTTTGTTTCTTACAGTTGATCCCTGTCCGATCTTATTGAGATAATTTTCAGCGAAGCTTCGCTTGGAAGCTTGGGTGGAAGTAGTTGGTCGAGGCTGTGACTGAGCACTGAGGTCATAATTAGGTACCTCTTTAGAAAATGTTGCTCGTAAACTTGCTGGAACTCCGCGAGGTATTCTCTTTCCATTCTCTCTTTGATTCAATATGTGTAAGAAAACCAAAGTTTGATCTTTATCTATGGTTTCAAAAGATTTAGGGTTTACTAAATTCCAAGCTGACGAAATATCGCTTTTGGGGACGTTACTTAATGTGGAATATAATGAGTTCAATGATTCAAATTTGATTCTTCCAAATGAATCACTTTTGGAATTATAAATAGTTTCATATGTTGATTTATCAGTTGGTGAAATATACCAGTCAAAATCGTCGCTTAATCCATCATCATCGTCATCCAATTCGTCAATTCCAAAATTCCCCTTGCTGTTGATTGCTTTATTCGCTTGAATAATTGCATGCTTCGAAGCAGGAATCAACCAACTAGGTAATTCTTGAGGTACGTCCTTAATAGATCCATTGACCAAATCAAAGATTAATCTCATGGTAATGCAAAACTCTTCAAAATCCAACTTTCCGTCATTATCAATGTCTGATAATTCCCAGATCTTGGACAATTGCGGGTTGCCTAATCGTGAATTCTTCAACACTGGTGCCACCTTGTCACCAGTAACCTTGTTGTCCACGGGTTTCAATCCTTGAAAAATCTCCCAATACTTTTTGATTTCGGATTCATCTAATCTTGGCATGCTGTATTCCTAGTGCTATATTCCAATCCTTGATTAGTCAATTAATAAGGTCGGAATTTATTAATCTGATGGGTGGTGATCAATCAAGGATTGGAATTTTCTGGTGTGTTGAACTTTTCCCTCACACGAAATTTGTCGCATTCTATTTCTAGAGTGTGATCTTTGCCCCGTGTTTAATTGATAGCACCTCCACATTGGAAATTGGACCCATTTCAAATGGTCTTGAATGATTTAATGCATTGAGGTGATAGAACACTTTAAACAGCAAAATTCTCTGGGAATTAAAACCTCCATTTTTTGATTTTTCGTATATTTATGTTCTTCTAGAAGAAGTTAGTTAGCTGACAAGGAAATTATTCATACGAATAACAAAGGAAACGACTCGATTTTGTTCGATTATACTGTCACAAATCTTTGCCAATCTTTACTGTTCGTTATCTTAATATGGAAAATCTGACATTGCCTTGACAGCTTAGTTTGAATTTACAAGTGTGAAGTATAGTTTTTTTCTACTTACTTTCGCTCTATACGCTTTAAGAATTTATCAATAGAGAAAGATTATGTTCATGACCTAGAGGTATATGTCTATGTGGATCAGTGAGAGCACATATCATTAGAGAAATCGCAAGTTATTCGAATAGTCGGGGTATTACTAAATGGTATAGATAGTGTGGGCACATTGGCTTCCTAATAAGGAAGTGATTAACCTATCCATGAAATTTAGTTGTCCTTTTTACCTCATGTTAGCCTTCCTTTTGTTCTCATATTCCCTATTTAGATTATTAGAGATAGGGAAACAATATTAATGGTGGAATTTCACCTAATCAATTATACAATAGTTAATCAAGGCGCTCTTTCTTGAACTCGCTATGAATTCTCGAGCTGTAGCCAATGAATGTATGTTTGGATGTTTCATCAAGCAGGCACATCACAGTATAGTTGTAACGCGTATATCTTTTGAAGGAAATCAGAAGTTCTACGGTTAGAATGTTTGCACCCATTCGATAGCGATATCCGCAACGTATCAACTGCTTCTTCAATACAGAAACGAAGAAACACCCTATTATTGCAACTGAAATTCCATCGTGTTATGATATTGTGTAACCAGCCATTCTTTTTCAATTTTGTATTTTGTTTCACTTTATTTTTTTTTTATTTTAATTTTTTTTTGCTTTTAACGCGTATTTAAAATTGAAGCTCCTTTCCATAAATTCACGTAAAAATCTTCCTACACTTTTTATTTCCTTGCTTTAACTTTTTATTATCCTTTTTATATTCAACCAACCATCAATTGAAACATCAATGTCATTTATGGTACCTCTGACTCCACTGACACCCCCAAGACAATCTAGGGAAACTCGTATTCCGCGATGCATAATCAATGACCAAAAGAAAGGGGCACTTATCCCAACAACTCCGGTTACAGATCCATCCCTTCAAACCAACCACTTGCTCACTCCACTCACGACTACAAAGAAGGCAATTTCTTTTATTTCTCCATCTAATTATACCCGACAGGCCCCGACACTGAAAATGGAGTACTCGTCCTCATCGGTCATGTTTCCAGCCACGCCAGAACAAAAGGTCAAATCTCCCTCGAGAAGGAGGAAGAAGAATCATGATATCTTAAAGCTAGATGATGAAGAAAACAGTAGCAGTAAGAATTCATTTGGCCTTTTGTTACCCACCCCTTCTACCGTCGGGTCTGGAAGAAAAGTCATGAACCACATATTATCCTTACAAGCTGATCCTCTCGATCCTCCAAAATTCAATATCGACCCAATTAAAACACTTGTTCCTATTGTTCAGGTGGAAGAGGAAATAGAATTAGGATCCACTCCATCAACTCCGATCAAACAAGTAATTGATGATAAAACTGTGAACAGGTGGTATGGAAAGTCTATTAATAACGATTTCTTTTCCTCTGACGAAGAGGATGAGAAGGATAATATAACCACCTTGGAAAAGGTGAAGAAAATCCCTAGACATGTTCCTGTGAATCCTTTTATCGATAATGAGGGTGGTCGTATCAACTTAAAGCATAAGGAAGTGAATCCGTTCATAGATTCCAACAAGATGCCTATAAACTATGACACGCATATGGAATTGATTAATAATAAAACTGGTAAGAAAAGAATAATCAAATTGACGAAATCGCAGATGAAGATTAAACCTAAGAAGTTGGATTTCAGCAACCTCGTCTGAGAAGAAATATACTTGACTGGTCAAGTTGTAGGTGAGCCGAATCAAAAAAAATCAGAATTTGTAGAAGCGGAAAGGGACATATTTAATATGAACATGTATAGTAATAGATATGAGTTAAAATATATAATCCAGAATTAAGAATAGGTTCTTATTTGTAGAATAAGCTACCGCTTCCGAAACCTAACACTTTGCCAAACTGTTCAAAGCTTGAGCTTTTTCCAAAGTAGTAGAACCTTTATTTGTAATTTACTCAGTAGAATATGGTAAGTTGTTTGGAGTAGATATGCAACTGATGTAATTTTTTCTATTTTGTTTGTGATTTGGATCAGAGTGACGATAATAGCTGCAAATTTGGTTTCACTCTCCTACAATTGTTGCTATACAAACTGGTTGTGTCGTATCAAGACTATCCATGACTAGCTTCCAATTTTGAATTACACACGTTGAACCACTAAGTTGACAAATAACCTGTTTCTGCAGGATTTTACCAACTTACTGTCAATGTTTCAACAAAGTATGCTAGTCTTAAGAAACTTCGAAAACGAAACTTGCCAGAAATCTGATCCATTCAGAACATTTCATTTGTGGCGAATCCTAAAACAGGCAAATATTGTTGCTATATGGAATGGATGTGGTTTAAAACCTCAGGCAACCGTTTGAATTCCGACTATTGGAAACAGATCGGTTTAAACCCCAAAAAAATAATGCGCAAACCCGGAATCGAACCGGGGGCCCAACGATGGCAACGTTGGATTTTACCACTAAACCATTTGCGCTATAAAGATGCTCCGCGACGGGGAATTGAACCCCGGTCTACCATGCGACAAACGGTAATTCTAGCCACTAAACTATCACGGATTTTGTTAACTTCTTTATGATAGTTAGTTAAACCTGTTATATGTAGGTCATTTGTCTTCGGTAACCGAAGGTTTTGTATACCTAACAAATTTTATTAGATGAAAATAATCTGCAAAAAATTGAATCAATTTAGACCAAATTTAATTGATGTTATTTTTCTCTCTTGGGAGGATAACTTAGCTCATCTAACTGAAGAAATTAATCAACTTAAGAACATATTGGCCAGTTAAACCATATTAGAAGACAGAACGACGAAACAACAATTGAACCTTCATCATCAGAAGATCAAGAAAGACTACTAAAATACAGATTTCGCGGACCACATGAAAATAATATATTTGAATATTTGGAGCGTACTGATGGTACGCCTTTATTGAATACTCCCGAAATGATCAAGGCATAAACTGGATTTTATAAGGAACTTTATTCGACATAAACTCACCGCACACATCTGAATCCGAATTTATACAAGATTTCCACACAAACTTAGTGAATCTGACAAGACGAGTTTAGAAGCACCTTTCAATGAGAATGACTTACTTGACCATCTAATTTCAATCTCCAAAGCGACATTTACTGGAACTGACGGAATTTCTTATTATTCTTTAATCAAACTTAGGCCACAATTAGAGCGATCACTCACCCAAGTAGGAAACAAAATAATGGAGACAGGACAACTACCACCCTCTTTGCAGCTTATTCTCATTACACTAATACCAAAACGGAATAAGAAAATACTATCAATTGATAATTTGCGCCCTATCTCACTAATCAACTGCAGTTTACGTTTGTTATCTTCGTTTTTCGAAGCGAAATTTCAAACTGTACTTGCTCCATGTATTGCCGGAGAACAGACTGGTTTTATGAGAACTAGAACAATAAATGAATCAATTACATTCCTTCGTCGCGTTATTAGGAACACGCCTACCTTTGATGAATATGCATATTTTGTCAACATTGATTTCAGAAAAGCATTCGATTCAGTCTCACATGAATTATTGAATTATTATTAAAAATATGGAATTTGGAGAACGGGCAAGAAATTTTCTTCTTGCCATTACCATTATATAACAAGGTCAACTTACCATTAACAATAAAGTCGGTGCTAGAATTCCATTGAGCAGAGGAACTCGACAAGGAAACCCACTTAGCCCCTTAATGCTTAACGTTGTGTTGGAAACATATTTGTTAAGATTACCAATATGATGCAAGACGCCTGCTTAAATTCTGCAGCACAAATGAGATTAAACTACACTGCATATGCTGACTATATGTTGACTTATTGCAAAGATAAAAACGATCAGGTTATATTTCAGAAGTTAGTGAAACAGTTTTCAGAAAATTCCGGTCTTTACCTCAATACCACAAAAACAAGTGTTGTTTATTTCACAACTCCTCCCACAACTCAGATTCTTCCATACGCAGTTGAGCAGTTAGACTTAGACACATTCGTACACCTATGAATACCGTTACGTTCAAAACAAAATGGATTTAATCCATGGAAACAAACCATCAAAAGGTTAAGACATTTGATTCAAAGCTTTCCCCATGCTGGTTTAAATGGTTTACTTATTATCCAACTTATTAATTCACATGTCCTTTCTAAACTTTATTATAGAGATTTACATTCCCCGATTGAACCAAGTGACCCCTCGGATCTTTACGAGCGCATTAGATCCAAGTTGGTTCCTAGAGTTAAATTGACTAAGCTTCAAATTCCTAAGTATTCAGGTGGTTTTGGCTTATTGCATATAAATGATCAAGTATTAGGTAAAAGAGCAAAAGAAATTTATAAGTTGTTTAAATGGATAATTCCAAAGCAGTTTCGGATTTACGTTTTCGGTTACAGACCATCAGTCAAAGCGAGGTTAATTATTTTTATAATAGTCAAGATCACAATAGATTCTTATTTTATTCATGGTTCTCTTTTTTGGCACACAAACCACCCATCCCATACCCACAGAATGGAGATTTGTTTGATTTTGATGATTGGAAATACAGAATCATTGATAGATTCCCACAACCTGAACGGTCATGGCTCCACGCTTGGTTTACAATCATTTCACCAGTACAAGTTCCACCTCCACCTGGTTCTAAAGCCTTGAGTAGTGAAGAAATAGAAGTTTGTTTTAGACGGGCAGCACCAGATTATTTAAAGGAATTAATGGACTTGGAACAGCAACCGGTAAGTGAAATTTCATTCCGTGAAACCTCGAAAAAACAACGTCTCAAATTACCCATCATACCCAATATTTGGAAAAGAAATGGGACTAGACTTGACTCCGAATGGACTAAATTTTGGAAAAAGCTCAATGATGAAAACACAAAGCCGTTTTGGTGCTTATAACATCATACGTTTGGATTAGGCAATTACCAATGGTCATTATACGATGGATCTGTACTAAACAGGGTGCCTTGTTCCTTTTGTAATAGCCCCAACAAGGATACTCTAATTCCTCGTATTTGAATGCCCACAATCTATTACTATATGGCATGAACGGTTCAACAATGCTTTAACAATTGATTATATTCTCGGTAACCCCAACCTACCACTAAAACAGATAAAGAAGATCAATGGATATGTAAGGGAGATCATCACGAAAGTAGAACGACGACGGCGCTAATTTAGCGTCGTTTTGTCATTGTTCCAATATTCACTCCCTTCACTATCCTACTAAGTCAAATATAAACGTACAATAATAATCATAAAACAGTTAAGAAAATTACGAACGATACAATAGGAAAGTTGATTTTTTAGTGAATATGCTCAGTTGCGGGAGAGTCTCACACGATGCTGTGTAATATCTAATTACACAGTAAGCCTATAAAAAGTCATAAAGGTTCCCCTCTAAACCTGGTCATGGAGCCGTATATATTCTTTCTCTTTATATACTATATTCTGTATATAGAGACAATATATGTGATTTTAAGAAAAAAAAACTTAAGTTTACTATGAGTCTGCGTAATTAAGATACTGAGAGTAACTATATAATAAGCCTAGATTCCCGTCTGAAATATTCTAGTAAGTTATTATTAATCAATTGATGAATAAATTAATAAGTTAAGAAGGAATGAGTCAAGGATGAACTTATAGAGATTCTATATTCTTTGTTTAGCATAAATCAACCACCACAGCTGTTTCCATCTGTATTTGTGGTAGCGCTGCTTGTTGTATCCGAATAAGAATGACAACTTCGTTACAAATTTTGAAACAGGTATGTTCAGGTTGATTGCAACTTGTAAGTCAAGCAATTTGTCCAAGTTTAAAAAGAAATTTACCGTTCTTTAAAAAATTAACCATAAATTATAATGAATATATTTTAAGCTTAAATTATAAATTTTGAAAAAAGTTGAAGTAATATATAGAACTAAATCATAAAGAGTAGAAAATATACATATGTTGAGAAAACAATAAAATTATTTGAAAAAAATACCACAAGAAAAGCAGTACATAAAGTTGATGATTTGATCGTATGTCGAAAAGACATACAGTCACCTCGACGTTGTGCTTGGACGGTGTTTACCACTTTTTGACAAAAATTTTATTATGAAGAAAATAAAAAAATATCATATCCAATCAAGGTAACGCAGAAAATGATCTAAAAATGTCGAGCCATGCAAAGGCTGTTTCCAAATAAATAATACAGCCACAAAAATACATTCAAGAAAATTAAAATTCGTGCGCTTTACCTATATTTGAAATGTTAGCCCTCGCTGTCTACATATGGTGAGATGTAAGCCAGTGTTAGAAGCAAAGGTGTGAATGAAGATTTCTAAGAGGCTTGGCTTTGCTATATTTGGCAAACGGTTAATGTGACATTCGAGATTTGGCCAATCCTTGTTTATGAATACCTCACTTGTGAAAACATTTGGAAATCAGCATGTATTCGTTATCAATTATGTTTCTTGTCATTCCCATTGGAGAATCCAAAAGAAGAAATATGTTACGTGTTAATGCCAGAGCTTGTGGTTATTACTCAATGTGGTAATCGCAAGGTTACACTATTTTAGCTATTCCCGAGTTTATGCTCAAGCTGGAAATTATGCTGCACAAAAAGAAATTTTTGAAGAATTGGCAGCGGCTATGGATGATCTTCATTCTATACATTATGATAAGCAGATTAGGACAATATTAGGCGGAGATTTTAATAATGTCATTATTCCAAAAATTGATAGTCAACTACAGAATTCATTAACAAATGCAGAATTTCAGGCCACTTAAGCGATTTTATACTTGTGAAAGGATACAAGTTATTTGATGCTTTTAGGTTTTTAGCTCCAAAACGAAATCATGTCACAAATACTCATAATACGATAATAGAAGATTGAATAGATTATACCTCAGCAATCAATTGAGTGACCACTTCTATCAATATAAACAAAACCGAGAAGACAACTTCCTGCACTGAATTATGAAGAATTTTTAGAGAATATACAAGTTGCTTTTAGATTTAGAAATCGCCATGTTGAACCATATACACGATCAACTAAGTCAAAGATTTTTGAGGATTTGAATGAAGGATTTAAGGGACATAAGCATAAGTTACCATTGATTACGAAATTACATACAGTAAACGAAAATTCATTTGTGGACACGACACCAACAATCCTAAATGTAGCTCAGGAATATCATAAATCATTTTTTTTTCTCAGGGGGGTGGAGGGGGGGCGGTTTAGTAGCGAATCATATCATGAACATACAGATTTAATTGATGAATATTTAGCGGAATTTTCAAAACGGATTACTGATCAACAATCAATAAATTTAGAAAAAGATATTACTATTGATGGATTAGAAGCAGTTTTGACACATGGTTTAAATCAATCGCCCCCGGTGGAAGATGGAGTTGGGTATCGATTATATAAGCTCATATGGGAAAAATTTGGTCCATTATTAATAAATTGTGCTAATGAAATTATGCGCACAGGGGAACTCCCGCTGTTTTTTATACCAGTTATTATATCATTAATTCCAAAATCTGATCGAGATATGACATATATTCAAAATTACAGACCTATATCCTTAATAAATTGTGTTTTACGCTTAATCTCCGGCGCACTAAATGATCGGCTTCAAACGGCGTTTGCAGATATTATAGGATCTGAAAGAGTGGGGTTTATGAGAGAAAGACATATATACAATAACATTCAAAAATTTCAATATGTTTACTTTTATTATCATATAATTAACTAATAATATTAATGGACATATTCTTTTTGTTGATCTCAACAAAGCCTTTGATGGAGTATCTCATATATATTTACGAAAAGTTTTACAGAAGTTTAATCTTGGTCCTAAGATGCAGAAAATTTTATTACTGATTAACACTCAACAACAAGCTAAACTTCGGATTAATAATTATGATTCACATCTGTTTTCCCTTAATCAAGGAACACGGCAGGGCACTCCGGTTTCCCCCTTGCTATTCAATTTTATGTCTAGAACCGTTTTTATATTCTCTAAAAAATAAGCTATACGGATATCATCTAACGCTAGAGAATATTTCTTTAAAAGTCCAATACTTGGCCTATGCTGATGATTTGGTGGTCTTTTTGGATGGCAGTACTAATGATCCAGATCTCTTTTTGACGCTGTTGCAAGATTATGAGAACGTTTCTAATGCAAAAGTAAATACTACAAAAACAATTGGGTATACCTTGGGATACCGCCTTTCTCAGTTTAATTTTCCATCCAAGAATTTATCTCTGGATGAATTAAAATATTTAGGTTTTAATATGAATCATTTTGAGTGAAAAACATTTGTTGATAATCTTGTGAAAATATTACGGGAAGAAGAGCTGCTCCTATTCATTTACGAGCAATGGGATTTAATATCTTCTCTCGTCTCTATTATCGAGACTTACATCAACCCATGAAAGACACCGATATTCGCTATTTTAATTCGAAAATGAAACTGTTTTCTAAAGGGATAGCTTTTGATACAGTGACTACCTTAAACTCCCAAGGAGGATTTGGTCTACTTGATTTGGGTCATCAATATCAGACCGACATGCGGCATATATTTGGAAAACTCTTAAGAATACTACTGGTTGGAATTTTAGAGTATTTCGTGGCAAAATTCAATCGTTTGTGAATAAAATGTCAGATTCGTATCATAGAAGTAATGAGTCTATACTCGCTATACCATGGTATGACTTCCTTACCAGATTAACTATAAATAATCAAGGACAGGATAGTTTTACGATAATATCCAATAGTGACATTTTTACTCCCATAGAAATTACCTATTTGAAATTCTGAATGCATGGTTTAAATTAATTTCCAACTACAGAGTAACATATACTGCGCAACCCTCCCGATGGACTGATACAGATTATAATGCCTTATTTACTTTTGCTCCTCCACCTAATCTTCCACCTTTATTTGCCAAAGTGAACCTGATTATTTTAATTCTCGCTCGAAGAAATATGATTTGGAACACAGGTTGACCATTGTACCAAATAGGTTGGTCTAGATTACTTAATTCACAACCATATCAGTGGCTGAATTTTTTTTCGAAATTACAAAAGGCTAAGAAAATATATCCTGATGGGACAGATACTTTCCATAGAGTGAATTTGGGTCATCATTATTCTGATAAGCATTGTGAACTTTGTGGGAAATATGTTATGGGAGTTTATTTCTTCCATCATCTTTATTGTAAGCGCTCCTATACTAATTACATCTGGCGTTTGGTTCGACCATTTTTATCAGAAGAAAACTTTCCATTTTTATCTGCAATCTGGCATTAACTGAAATCAAATGATGAAGCTTAATCGATACCTTGATCTTGTTGCTAAATTTCGGAATTTCCGACGGCATCGGATGGAGCGGGAAATTCCTCCTGATCATATTACAGAATAGGTGTCATACTATCTTTCTTTACAACAGACTTACTTATAAACTCTTTCTTGATGTTTTTAATCTTTTCCCTCTAATTCCCTAGTGTAACTTGCTGTTTATTTTATTTCTGTATGTTATGATGTATATGAACTGAATAAACAGATTGTATTTGAAGAAAAAATTGACTTCACAAGCCATCCATATAGCACATGTTCTGGAATAAACCCCATTAGGAAATATTTCTGACCACAAGGGCTTGCATTAAAACTAGATACCTTAGTTTGTAACTCACAAATAAGTCCACAACAAGCATGCCAATTAAATAAGTACCTAGTCGCTGTTGATTCTTCAACAACAAAAAACAACAGCACGACGACACCACCCCCGCTCGAAAATTCTACAGCGTTTTTGACGATGGGTACAATACTTTAACTTAACTCACAGAACTCTCTACTAAAGACTTAAAGACAGCCAAGGTTTTTTAAATTCTTACCTGCTAAAACACAGTTTGCCGGTATTTTATTTCTGTATGTAAAACATGTATAAGAAATCTAATATATGGTCTATAACATAAAAAAACTATTGCTAATGTGGTAATCTGGAGTTTTCAGAAAAAAGAACTACTTGGGCTAAACTATGGATGAACGTACATTTGGGATTTGGAATACTCTTCGACACCAAGTTACGAAATAATATTAATAGGACTTAGAATTCCTTCGAGTTTCGTAAAGACAATTTGATTAGTATCTTTGAACCATCTAAGGAAATTAGAGAACAATTAGACAACGTTATATAAGTGTTCTGCAGGTTAATTTTGAGAACTAGATATCTTTGATATATTTGACAACGATATATAACTTAGTTAGATAGAGTTCGACTGCTATACAATATATATTCAGGGGATATTGAGAAGAGCATTCTTTTAGATATTCGGTTCAGCTTCGTTAAATTATTTATCTGTTTATCTTATTACTCCTATTAATACCAAGCTCCATCGCTTCCAGTGCGCATTTATTATATAGTTTTGAAAATTTCCACTTGATTTCGTGTACCAATTTTCACGTCACAATTGTTGCCTAAGGTTACTGAAAGACTGAATAATATTTAATCGCGGGCATCACTCTAGAATTTTATTATCGGGTAACAACAATCTCCCAATGCACAAGGATTTACTAAGTTTAGGCGTGGTCTTTTTCCAGAATTAGACTATCTCTTAATGATCAATGAAGAAAACATATCTTATCAAGAAACAGAAAGGTGCAAATCAGTTAATAATTTTGTCGAAAATTGGCAATTCAACCAAAATGCTACAGACTTAGTAGTGTATTTATTTTTCTTTCCTATCGATTATGGTTCCGTTTGGAATAGAAGGTACATCCAAGAAAGGTTGGTTATGTTCAATAAAGTGAATTACTACAGTTATTCACAAAGAGGACCTGGGATCTAGTAATGGTTCATAAATTCAATTAATAATCAATAATCCTGTCATCTGTGCACAGGTAACACTTGAAAAAGGTTAAAAGCAATACTGTTGCTAATTGCCCATTAGTGGATTTTGTGAAGCCAAAACAAACTGCAAATACATACAAGCTCCCGCAATATATATGAGCCCTTTGACTTAAAGTATAGGCGGTGCTTCATTTGACTAAGAAGAGGAAATACATTTACGTAAGTGGTATGGAACTCGAATTACCATCAGTTACGACCAGATTTAGTGATACCGACATCCTCCACCACTAAAATCCCCTTGTTCTACTATGTTATCTAATAATTTTACGACCTTATTATTGACCGACACAACCATGCCGCACCTTAATCATAAGAAAAATCAACTCTTAGTAGCTATGAGATTTGAAACACTTTCTACCAATAGAAGACTTTCTATGCCAAATCAATTGTAGTTGCAGAATATACCTGTATAACTTTAAAAAGAATATTGAATAAATACCCTCGGCACATGAACATGGGAACCATCACGTTGCGCTCTACCTGAAAGGCATTTAATAAAGACTATTAGAAAAGTCTTTCCTACACATCATCTAGAGTCCAGAACTCATCGTGCCAGAGATAGGCTCTATTCCTCTGGCCAAGTTTGATACTTCGGTGACAAGATATATTGACCTACTACTAATAAGAAAGACAGGTACACCAACGACTGAGAATTCAGATGGGACCATATATACCTCAAAAGGATTTATTAGAGGTAGAGATAGATCCCAATCCCGTTATTTAATTAACTCCACTTCCACTTGGTAATAGTAACTAGATCCAACTCTATAATGATTCAGTTCTCTTTGGACCTGTCCTACTAATATTGACTTCTACAGATGGTTTTCTGACTGAGTAATTTGCGTTTCCTCCTTCTTATTCTAGCTTTCGGCCTGGTGGTGCTAAGAATTCTAGTTGGGTTGGCTTATATTGCATTTGGCTAATATGCCCCTCTAAAATAAAATACGCCGTTCGAAGTACAAACACCTCCACACTCTTAATCACGTCACAAATAAAAAGCAGAAATTTGTTGATGCCCGATTATAATTAGGGGAAAAAATGCGCGATCTGTTGATTCGAAATAAATCATAACAAGTAAGGGGAGTTCGGCAATGACTACTAGTTTGGGAATAAAACAAATCGGCAATGATTACCAATTAATTAATCACACAAACTAAACTCATCGGTTTAAATCTCCCATTGCGGAATTATACCCGACCTCCATCTAATATTCCTAAACATATAACTTATAACATTATTTCCGAGAGTTATTTTTATGTAAAAAATAAATTAATTCCACCAAAAAAAATTGCCGCAGACCTGCATATGCATATCAGCTGGGCCGGTTTCATTGCAAACTCCGAAAATAGTGTTCTTATAGAACAATGATAATGATCTTGTGGCCGTTTACGGAAGTTGTGCGACAACAGTCGGGATGGGATTTAGTGGCATAAAAATATGAAGAGAGGATTAATGTGTTTGCTATTCGACAAACACTTGTTTTAAGCTAAGTGTTCTTGGTTTTTGTTTGAGATATTTTACTTCAAAATACGATACGCGTTATTGGGCGTTTCAGTTCTAATTCGTTCTAAGTGAATTGTCTACTCTTTGGTTTGAGTTTTCAATCTCTTCAATGATCATAAAATTTAGTAGTCCAAAAAAGTTCAGAGACCTATAAATATATTTAGTCAATTTTCGAAAACATACTGTTGAGAGTAGTGGAGTAGTTATGTCACGTGGTTACCTGATCAGGCCAATCAGGTTTGATATGTTGCCGTATAATAAAGTTCCAGAACGATGCCCGCGATTAAATATTATTCAGTCTTCAGTAATCTCAGAAGACTGGTTCCAAAAGTAAATAAGAAATATTATATCACAGATATTTGTTCAACCTCTGAAAAATTTGTAACTCGATAATCTAGCGTAGCTAAGTATAGCCTCGTTTTTTTATCACAACGTCCCTCTACGAAATACTTCGCTGATTCTTGAGTAGGTAGAGTTGCACTGACTTGAAGCCGCCGTGAGCAGGGAGTGTCAATGCTTTCAATTTTAAGATGGTGAGTGACAATTAACGCTAGAAAGGAGGTAGATTTAACTTCTTGGTACTAATTTACAGTGTATTTATTTGAGAGTTTGGTTACTTCAGCGAGAGCTTGGAAGTTTCGCAGTATGACATTGGGGGTCTGGATGTTCCGTATTTTTGTGTGAGAATTTCTTAAATGTAGCAACGATTTTAATCTCGCACGATCTAGCCTTGGCGGTCCGTCATGGTATAAATGGGTTTCTTTGTACTCTGATTTAGGATTTTTCTTTGTATTCAGCGTATATTACAATGAGCTCTTTAATTGAATGGGTAAACTGGCTTCGTGAGTGGTTTCCATCCATAAATAACTAAGTATGACAATTTGAAGAACTTAATAGTCGGATTAGGATGTAAGTGAGAGATGAATGCCTTAGGAAGCGATATAGTTAAGGCATGGGCTACGCTATTTCGCTGGTCATATTGGGTAATTTAAACGGCTTGTCGTCCCACCGGGTTTCTTCTCGCCAGACCTTGCCTGTGACCTTCCTCCTGCTGATCCAGTATAATTGGGCTTTCTTTCTTGTTGTTTGAATTCGAGAAGGAATACTGTAATAATGCTGTAATGTGGAGCGTAAAGAACTTACAGCTTTTAGCTTTGTTTCCTTAAGCATTGTTTTATTTTAGAAGTGATCAAAGTTATTAATAGAATTTTCATTTAGATTTAATTAAGCACATATATTAATAAGTTAGGTTTATATTTTGATTCGGGTTGCCGATGATCCTTAAGTTGTATCTATGTGCAATACCGGTAGAACTGAACGGTTGAGATTTGGCTATATATGGATTAATCAATTTTATTTAAATATTTGCAAAAAAATCTGCAAAAAGAATCTATGGAAAGAAAATTAAAAATGGTTTTTTGAAAGGAAACTTGAACTTCAGAAGCGCTTCTTCGATTTGTTAGTATTCCTTTCTATCAATTAAAATACTACCTTTATTTAATTCTATTAGCACTGTTGCTTAATCCCATACCTTGGACTTGTCTCATAGAGTTTCATGCATTTGTTGATCTTCAGTGCAAGTCAATTTTTGCTTTTTACTAAACTTGGCCATTTTGATTATTGGCGCAACCGGAGTTATCACCATGTTGCCACTGACACGCCATAATTTTGTAAATATGTACGAGTTAATAGTTATAGATAATGACGGAAGAAGGGGAAATGGAATCGGTTCAAGACCTCCCTAACTGACTCAGTTCCTTTCTCTTGCTAATCTATTCATACATTTCTAAGAAAGAAGCAGATCGAAGGGAGTTTTGTTTGACAGTTTGTTCATTCTGTTATTTTATGTATATGTAATTCTTTTGCCATGATAGTAGCTGCGCTGTAGTTTACATACATGTTCTCACACAAGGAAACATCTAGTTGGGGCTGGGAAGCTTTTGTATTGTAACGGTGATGGTTGTGGATAAATCGATCGCTCATATGAGACAAGTAAATTTAATCTGCATTCATTTCAAGAGGTTTTTCGTATAAATTCGTCGGGAAGAGCAACTGTGCAATGGAAATAAACACCTTCTACATGAATATGGTTCCAGGTTAGAGCAGATATGAAAGATGAACTTTTCAACCGTTTTCCTATATTGCTTAGGATGACTATAAGGGGCTTTAACGCAATGTAAGATCCTCATTTGTGATACTTAGTATAAAAATATAATTAAACGCTTCACAGAGTTGTATGATTAAAATACTAAAGCTAATTTTAAGGTAATGGGTGACCGAGTTGGGGTTCAACATGTGTACCACCTGAATATGATTATCATACGATTTCGAACCGAGTGAGCAATTCTTACAAAAAAGATCCTTCATCTTTACCAATTAATTCAGGGATTGTTATATTTTTGACCCAGATTACTAATCTGTATGTTTAAACATATACTCTGTTCGTCAGATAAAAATATTATTTTTAAAGATCGGCCCTATTGAATATTTAGTGTTCTAATCAGAATCAGACCACTCCAGCAAAAAAATTCTGTTCGAAAGTTTTTCGATTCTTCAAGATTTCGTCAGTAGTATCAAGAAGAAGTACAAATGAAACCAGACAATACTGTATCACAGGCATCTAAGGAAGAGGTTGATGATGATGAACCAGATGAGTGGGATCAACGAATAATCAACACAGGTTGCCATGAAGAGAACTTGAAGTTACAACTCTGTCATGCAGATACAGGTGATTGGAGACAATGCACACAAGAAATGGAAGCATTCAGAAGGTGTTGGGAAGTTAACAATAACAATATAAGAACAAGAACAGTTAATATGGATCAGCAAGACTGAAGAATTGACAAAATATCCTTCTATATAGCCTTAAATACCTAATAGAAGGAGCGCCTCTTGCACCCCTGTACATATTCGTTAGATGACTGTCTGACTAACACATTGTATTTAAAAATGATATCATAGTTAATTATTTGAATTTTTATCTGGATGTAGTAATTATTAGCAAGTTTGTCTACTAGTTGTATATTTGGAGGGTAAGAAAACGGAAGCCTCTATTCATCGAAATTTGGATTCAAAAGAGTACGGCTACTTTAACAATCCGACCTAAGAGCTACCATTTGAAAGAGTACCGTAATCATTCCAAACTTGAAAGGGGAATAATAGAGCTAAACTTCTAACGAATCAAAACTAGATATGTAAATGTAATTATAATTATAATGATATACTATGTACAAGACGAGATAGTTAGTTATGGAGTGGATGGTGCTTGTTTAGGTGCGCTAGGTTTCCCTTTGAAAGCATCTCTACCTTTAATATACTTGTCGAATGCATCGTTTCTTTCTTCGAAAGGTCTTGGCCCACAAAGTCTAATCATATCTTCACGAGTAAGTACTTCCTTCACAAATAACTCTTCTGCAACTTTATCAACAAGAGAAAGCTTCTCAGTTAAGAGCTTATGACACTCTTCATAAGCTTCATCAATTAACCTTTTAACTTCCGAATCAATTAGCTTAGCTGTTGCCTCTGAATAGTTGTTATGAACTTTGAATCCCCCTGATGAATCCCCCGAATCGTAGCAGATTTGACCTAACTTTGGTGACATACCTAATTTCAAGATCATTTGTTGAGCCATTTGTGTGACCTTTTTAAAATCGTCCAGCGCTCCACTAGTTACTGATTCAAAATGCAATTCTTCACTTACTCTTCCACCTAAAGCCATAATCATTCTATGGCTGAATTGCTCTTGAGAAATCAAATACTGATCATCTGGTAAATACTGAGCATAACCCAAAGCACCTTGACCGCGTGGAATAATAGACACTTTGACTAATGGATCTGCATACTTTAAGAACCAACCACAAATAGCGTGACCTGCTTCATGATAAGACACTGTTTTCTTCTCGTTTAAAGAAAGAACACGCGATTTTTTTTCTAACCCTGCAATAACCCTTTCGATTGCTTGCTCAAAATGATGGACTTCAATGGATTCCGCATCTTCTCTTGCTGCAATTAAGGCACCCTCGTTACAGCAATTTGCAATATCAGCTCCAGCAAAGCCAGGTGTTAAAGCTGATAAACGACCAGCCAAGTTTTCAATTTCAGCATCTTTCAATTCTTGATACTTCGCAAAGTCGACATCTTTATTGTTGACGCGAATATCTTCAATAGTTTTTAACTTTAACTTAGTCAAGTGAACTTTGAAGATGGCTTTACGACCTTCAACATCTGGAACATCTATGGAGATATGTCTATCAAATCTTCCTGGTCTAAGCAATGCCTTATCAAGAATATCAGGACGGTTAGTACCTGCTAAAACAACCACATGATCACCTGAGTCAAATCCATCCATTTCAACCAATAGTTGATTTAATGTATTTTCACGCTCATCATTTCCACCCATCTTTCCGTTACCTCTTTCTTTACCAATAGCATCAATTTCATCGACGAATATAATCGATGGTGCCATTTCACGGGCAGTTTTGAATAAATCACGGACACGGGAAGCACCGACACCGACAAACATTTCCACAAACTCAGAACCTGAAACACTCAAGAACGGAACACCAGCCTCACCAGCGGTCGCCTTTGCCAAAAGAGTTTTACCAGTACCTGGTGGACCAGACAAGATAGCACCTCTAGGGATCTTTGCACCTAGCTTCTCATACTTTTGTGGATCTTGCAAGAACTTTACAAACTCCATAATTTCTTCCTTTGATTCTTCACAGCCTGCCACATCTTTGAATTTAATCTTAACTTCATTTTCTTGATTGAATAATCTTGCTTTAGATTTACCGATTTTAAAAAGACCTCCACCTGGTCCCCCAGATCCCATACCAGCCGGACCTCTTTTCATAGTGATATAATACAAACCTCCAATTAATAAGACGGTAGGAAGAATAGGCATAATGTATGACATCCATGATTCTCTTTCTTCGTACAGTATTGGTAGCCTTTCATTCAAAGGAATATTCAAGCGGTCTTGGATTTTGTTCATTTCATCCTCAAAATAATCAATCGAACCGATTGTAAAAAGTACAGCTGGATTTCCATTGGCACTGCGTGTAGTTTGGGAGCTCACTACCCCAGGAACTAATTCCGCCACCACACCAAATTGGTTAATTACAGTAATCTTTGTAACTAAACCACGTTCTAAATAATTTGTAACAAAATCCTGGAATGATAGCTGATCAAATCTTAGTTCATGAGTAGTTAATAACATAAACATAATCATGAGCAATGTGGTGTTCAATAAAAAACTTCCAATTTTACCTGAGTCAAGCTTAAAAACTTTCATCTCCACCTTGGAAGGATCAATTTCCGGATGTTGTTTTTCAAATCGTTCTCGAAATTTCTTTAAATCAGGGTCCTCTTCCTCCTCATCCTTGCGCTTTTTCTCTTTATCTCTTCCATTTTTATTTGGTTCGCTCTTTTGAGACTTCTTCGCTTGTAAAAGGAATGATTGACGAAAATAGTAACACCTGGAGGTTGAAAAGCTATGTTTCAGATATTGACCTATTCCCAATGATCTTGTCCTAAAGGAATACCTAGTTAAGTGACGTAGTGAATTCGCTAACATCTGTTCATATGTACTTTATTACTTGAATGAAAAGTTGGTAAGTGAAAAACCTTTTGAAGCGTTATTTTCATCGGGACTTTTGCCTTTCACGCTGGCGAGAGAGTGAGAAAAAAAAAAACGATTTATATGCAGTACAAAAAATTCAAATCCCATTATACTTCGCTGCCTAAGATGATCGAGAGATGTCAACAATTAATAATTACTAGTACACTTTTTATTACATCTGGCTATATAATCTATAAATAATAGTCTACAAGACTTAGAAACCAAATCCACCCTTTGAATAAGCCATTGGCTTTAAGTCAGGATGGGACACAGCTTCAAAAGTTTCGATTTTCAAGTTCCATGGGCAGTTGCTGTCATTTGGATTTCTGTATCCTTCACCATTGTCGTTATCTTTATCATAATCCGAATTCTCGGTGATATGAACTACACCACCCAAGTTGCCTGTAGCATCGCAGTAGTTTGGAGCACTGAAAACAGTTATCAATCTACCCTTGTGTTCCTCTTCAACACCTCCCATGCGCACCTCATGAGATCTTAAAACTTTTCTAATTTTGTTACTTAAGCAGAAACGCTCCGTAATATCTGGTCCAAATTGCATACCAATGCCTCTCTTAGATGGGGCACGTCCATTCGCTGTCTGAGGATCAGTCCACAACAATTCCATAGCCAAACCTTCTCTCGGAGGCTGAGTGGAGCCCGAAGCTGGGAACCTATTGATTGATTTTATATCCTTCAAAGTAACTTTGTCATTTGAAAACAACCCACCATGCATACACAAATAGGAACGGTTAATCAAGCATGCTAATGGTAACGAACCGAAAGATTCGCTAAATGCTTCGAAAATCTTCTTGGAGTATTTAAACTCACACTCATCAGCAAAGCCGTAAGTCTTGTTCATGTCACTAGTTTCATGATTCCCACGGTTTATAAATACAGATTGGGGGAAAATTGCCTTCAATACATATAAATATAATGCGACCTCACATGACCAAGAGCCTCTATCAACAAAATCACCATTAAACAAATAGGCGTGATCTTCTGACACATGACCGTACTTTTCAAAAATATTTAATACATCATAAAATTGACCGTGTGTGTCCCCGACGACAGTGAGTTTCTTCCCCTTTTCAAGCACGATTTCGTCATCCTCCGGGATTAAGCCTAATTTTGAGTGTGGTAATATGATCTCGGTCATTGTCTTTTCTTTCTTAAAAAGTTGATTGACATAAGCAATAATTGCAAACGCATGCTTCTTTGGCAAGACCCCTCCATCTTTAAATAATCTAATCATGTACTTCAAATATCCAACATCCAAGCCTTCTATCTTTAATGTAGTTTCAGCTTTTGTTTTCTTAACTTCAATGTTTAATTCTGGACCGTTCCACGATTTCTCAATCTGAATCGCACGATAGTCAACGCTATCTATAACAGATACCTTGTCAACACCAGCAATAGCTCTTTCAAAAGCTTGACGCTTTAAATAATTGGTACATTGCTTGTAGTTCTCCAAGGTTAATTTATCATTTGGTAAGCTTTTTAGGATACGAGCAAAATTTGCTTGAGCTTCTTTGTGTTTCAAGATGGCCATCTGGGAAACACCCTTACGATAGTATGCTTTCATGAAGCTGGGATCTATCTCTAATGCTTTGTCACAATCTTGGATAGCAGAACCGTAGTTTTCCAATTTGATATGGACCTGGGCACGATTCGAATACAAGATGGCATTTTGAGGGTCGATTTCAATACCTTGAGTATACGCTTCTATTGCTTCCTCATACTTGTGATCTTTCAAGAACTGATTTCCCTTTTCTTTAAGTATTATTGCCTCTTGTTTAGATGTTGCAGAAGTTGTCATGTCTTAGATATCCCAAAGAGATTCCTCTGTAGAAGAGTTTTCCTTATTGTTTTGAAGTAGAATCAGCCAAAACAAAAAAAAAAATTCTCATGTCTTTTCTTTTGTCTCGCAGGATTTCAATGAAGAAAAGAAACGTGAATTGAGCTGGCGGAGAAACACTTCAATGATGATCTAGGCTGTCAAAAGTTAGGCAAATATGTTTACAAACAGCACCTCCTCTCGAGTTGCTAAAAGTTACGGAAGCCCTACTATCAGGTAAAATCAAGTCTCATGTTTACCTTTTTATCTTCAAAATATCAAATGTAAAACTTTAACTATAAAAGAAAAACAAACCAAAAAAGAGAGAAGACGGCAATAATCGTTAAATCAATTTCTTATACGTAATCCAGAAGCGGGAACACCAATACCAGTAATTTGAGTAATATTACACAATTTTCCTTTGTATGATTCTTTATACTTGGCTTCAACCAAAGCTTCTCTAACAGTTGGCTCACCCTTATAGATTGGGGTAAAGGATCCACAACAAATATCAAATTCGGCATATGGATCAAAATCGATTTCAATAGCATCACTGGCGATAGCATCGGCCCTGGCCTTCAATTTGGTGGCTTGTTCGGCTCTAGGACCACTGGCGGAGATCTTCAATAATTCACCAGCAAAATATGAGGCACTGGCATAGTTTTTGTTCTTAAAAGCTTGGGTCATAGCAACTTGTAAAGCAGTCAATCTATGTACCGGTTGTAATTTGGCTTTTGTGAAGTAAGCAGCTAATTCCAAACTACGCTTGATATCACCTGGAGCAAGAGCACGACGAGCCAATTCAATTGAAAGACCTAAGATGTATTCCCGACATAAGATCAAGATTTCTTTACACTTTGTCTCTGCCTCTGCGTCTTCCACATTAAGAATAGTAATCGTGTAAATTACATCTCTGAATGTTTGAATCGCTTCTTCTAAATTATTAGCTTTGAACTGTCTGAAACCGAATTGTAGTTGTTCTTCTAAACGGTCATAGCCAGGAACAACGGGCCTGAAATTGGAGGGATCACTTTCATCATTATCTTCTCTAATGAAATCTTTGATCGCAGGCAATCCATCAACACCAGGCAAGTACAACTTGGATGAAGCGTAGACTTGTCTAAATCTAATACGTAATGGTTCAAAATTAATCACACCCAATTGTTTGTTTAACAATGAAGCTGCTTGTTCTAATGCACCAGCAGCAACATAGGTTGCAGGAGTCTTAGCATTACGCAACCAATGGCCAATTTCACCTTCAGCACCAGCAACAACAGGTGCTTCTTCTTCTTGAAATTCTTCATCAGCGATATCTAATTCTTCATCCAAGTCCCAACCCTCTTCTACATCTTCGTCATTAAAGTCGAGCTCCTCAGCCAATTCCAAGTTATGTGCACTAGTAGCGATTCCTTGTTCAGCTTTAGGTTGTTCATCTTCAATAGTTAAGTTTTCAACCTGCCCAGTAATCAATGCAGTCTCAAAGAATGACAAAGAGCTTTCTTTCAATGGCCAGTTGCCAATTGGGTCTGCGATGGGTTGTGGCAATGGTACTGCTTGACCTATTTCAGGTAAGTCAACATCTTTTTCAGTGAGACCAGCATTGTCTAAGATCAATTGAGCTAATTCATTAAGACCATTAGACTTGGCTAAAGTGTAGGCCAATGGCAACATTCCATTCTGAATATAAACTTCGCATCTCTTTTTAATATCATTGCTGTATAAAGTATTTTGAACCAATGCACTGATATCACCTCGAGCTTCGGCAACAGTTGCCATTTTTCCTAATCTTTCAGCATCACCCTTATACAAGTACAAGAAAGATAACTTATCAAAATTGCATAATTCTTGATAAACAGTTTCCACAATCTGCATATTTCCATGCAATAAAGCTTCTTCGCCTAACTTTTGCCAAGTTTGAGCGTTTTTCAATATTTTGGCTTGTTCAAAAGCAACTTGCAAGTTAGAACATTCCAATGCCAAATCAAATCTGGTTTCTGAGTCTTGAACAAAGTGTAAGGCAACTTCTGGGAACCCTTTCTTTTGTAAGTAAGCAATGATGTTTTGACCAACTAAGGTGGAATTCTTAATAATTCTCAATACCTCTGGGAAATTCTTATTGACCAAGGATCTCTTGAATCTATACTCTGTAGGATCAATTGTTACAATTTCCACTTCACTTCCACGAGTTAAACAGTATGCTTTGTTACCAACTACCCTAGTGATGTACAAAGTGTTCTCTAAAGTCTTAATAATACCATTATCACCATTTAACAAGGTGTATTTAATGTGATTCAAGGTGGAATACAACAAAACTCCGGAATCGTCCCAAGCAGCGCTCTTAATTCTGATGGTTTCATGCATGGATGTGATTAATTCCAAATCTTTGTTGGCAATAGTGATAGTATGTTTTGAAAGTAAAGCTAAATACTGCCCATTGTTGGACCAAGTAACATATTTGACATTGTTGACACTGATTTCGGCCAATTCCTTACGTTGTTGGACATCATAGCTTACAACGGAATGTGCTTTAACTAACAAGACCCTACCAGCACCTCCATTTAAAACGTCATTCACAGAACTATCCAATTGGATGGTTTTTGTGATATTGTTGTTCAGATCCTTAACATTCAAAGTTTTGGTAGACTTAACAAAAGTGACAAATCTATTTCTAGAAATAAAACAGGCAAAGTTTCCTTCCCCTTGCCTAATATCAGTTGGTTCAATTGCTCCAGTAGCATTCTTTGGCAATGAAATCAATGAATAACTCGAGTCATCTCCGTCTCCATGAACAACTAATATTGTGTTGTCACTTTGGTTGTAGGAAAGGGTTCTCATAAAGGACCATGGTTTACCAATTTTCTTTAAGGCTAACATTGGAATTGAATTTTCTTCTTTTTGATAGTCAAAAGATTGAATTTGTTTTTCTGCATTAACATACAATAATCTATTTTGGAAAATGGTGTGTGCTGGTCTTTCTCTTTCAAGCTTGAACACCATTACACCAGAGTCATGACAAGCAGCAAATAAGTTGATGCTTGGATGGTTAGCAATTAACCAGAATCTATCATGTTCTCTTCTAAATTGTTTGATTGGAACTCTCTTATTCAAATCCCAAACTCTAATGGTCTTGTCGTCACTTACAGATAAAATCAATTCTTGATTTGGATGGAAAATTGCACTCAACACATTGCCAGTGTGACCCCTACAGGTATCCACTTCCCACGCTTTTGTTTCACTCATTCTCCATAATTTAATCACTCGGTCGTCACCAGCAGAAACAATGAAAGGCAAAGTTGGATGAAATGAAGCAAAATTGACCCCCTTATCATGACCTTCTAAAACATACTTAACAATGGCGTTAACATTACCGAAGATATCTTGTTGTGGCAACTGTTGTCTTTGCAATTGGTCTTCAAATGATCTCATTGATGAAGTTGGTGCACTGTGTTTCTTTCTTAATCCTGAAATATCCCATACTCTGACAGTTTGATCCAAAGATGCACTAACAATTAAATCTTCACTCTTATGGAACTGCGCACTCATAACATAATGATTATGTCCAGTTAAACATGCAATTTCTTGACGGTTTTGCCAATTCCAAATTCTAATGGTTTGATCATCGGAACAACTAAGAATCCATGGTAAATCATGATGGAAACTAACACCACGAATATAATCCAAATGTCCATTCAATGTAAACATACATTTTCTTTCAGTCAAAGACCAGACTTTAATAGAGTAATCATCACCACCAGATACAAACAAAGGCTGAGTTGGATGGAAATCAACACTACGGACAGGACCAACGTGATCTTCGAAACGATCAATTAAAGTACCCATTCTATAGTCCCACAATTGAATGGTTGAAGAATGCAAGGAAACCAATGCCCATGGTCTCTTAGGGTGAAAGGCTACGCCCTTAGCCCTAGAAGACTTGGATTCAAACTTTGTTAACATCTTCATATTGGATGTTGTTGACAATTGATTGAATTGAAAAGTCGAAAAACTTCTTGCTGTTTTGAGAACCTTATGAATGAAGTGGACAACAGAAAAGTTGAAACGTAATTGAAAAAAAAAGGACGAATTTTGCTGGTTATGGAAGTTTTGCAGATTGTATTGCTTATTACAGGTTAACGATCACGTGTTTGATATTGGACACATTTTTTCTGCAGGTTTCATAAAATTTGGAACAACCAAGGATAAAGTACGTTTTGCTTCCTCCTTCACCAACTAGTCATGTCAGGAAATCTAATAGCTGAAATACAGAATCAGCAAAGCAATAATGAGCTATGTTGGCTAATATCAAATGTAATACTTCCAGAATTGCCACAAATTATTGAAGCTTTACAGATTTCATCTAATTTAATATTCTATAATTCGCCCCAGGTCCCAGACCCCGAGAACAGAATTGAACGAGGACCAGCCATAAAGCTTCCAGTGTCGACAGGTAAGCTGGATGCATTGAAAGGAATTATGGTGAGAGATGGTCCCTGTATTACCGAGCTAGAACTATTCATTAGAGAATCACATATCAGCAAACATATTAGCAAATTGCACTTGGTTGCACCGATTTTGTTGAAGCAGTTAGTAACTACTAAAGAACAGATAGATGACGCAATAGAAATGCTTAATGAGTTATCATCGATTGAACATTGCTACTCCGGAAGTCATGGGAATTTAGTTACCTCTTTTAATGAGTTATTGAATAAAATACAAATCGCAAAGACAAGCCTACAGCTACCAGTAGATCCAACACTAGTGTTTCCTTTAAACATTACCGAGGCAAATAGTTTTGATCCAGCATTACCGCCCTTAGTTGCAATTGACTTATATATTAGTCAAGCTGAAGTTTGTATCGACCTCAAAGGTCTCCACCGAGTGACAGAGAAACCATGGTGTCAGATTGACACAGAGACGGGGAAATCATATATCGATAAATTAAGAGACGAAATGAAACTTCCAGTAAGTTCTCAGACATCAATGAATACTACTGTATCTAAGGAACAAGTTCAGAGACTGAGTTCTCCCTTGAATGTATCGGATATTGAACAACGATTGAAAGAGTTGACTTCAACAAATCGGACTTCGCCTTCTTCCCAAACCATGATTGGTAATTTTATGAGTCACTTACAATTGAAACCAAAACATGAACCGGTTGACTACATTACAAAATGTATGACCTATAATAATATAGTGGTTATGATAAATAAAAAGATCGAGGTATCGTCCCCTGATCCAGTTTTAATGAGTGCCTTTACCAAACTTGATAGTGTCGAATACATAATTAGCAGTTTTCTAGATAATTTGCATAACTTGTTAGATTAAATAGCGGGCAAATTGAGAATCGGTTTTTTTTAGTCTTTCCTGACTTCTTTTTGAGATTTCATTCAATCTCATACTCAGTAACGAAGTATTGTCTAGGACATTTTTTGGAAATTGATACTCTGATTTCTTCTACCTTGCGGAATTCCGATAAGCTGATTTCTCTTACTTTCGATAAGCTAATTTATTTCATCAGCATATCCGACGATTTACTTCGGAAAGTTACAATGTTCCTTACCCATGATGAACATCTAATTAGTCAGTAACACTTATGCATCCAAATAGCATTGTCTCACTGATTTCTAGGTTTCCAGACCAATATTCAAGGTATTATCAACAAACAGAGCAGAAACAGTAGGCACAAATTTCTTGCACTTTGCCAGCCATCTCTTGAATTCCTAGTTAGCTCTTTTGCACCACCTGTCAACCACTTCTATTTTGTGGGATCATTGCTTTTGTGGGGGGGCTAGATCGTGTTATCTTGTCTAAACGTTTTAGTGGATAAATTTTCTGCGCTTTGTATCATGCACTATTCACTTGTGTCTATTGGCTTCAACTATACATTAATCGATGAGACAAGTAGTTACTGTCACAGGGGATTATGTGGACATGGCAAAATATTTTCATTAAGGTTGAAAAATAATAATCAAGTTCGAAGATATGCCATATTTAGTTGTAAAGGTTTATCCTGAAAATCGGCTGTTATTTAGAATGAAGCGGGGTTGCTAGGTGGCATTATAAGAGTAAGTGATTGATAGAGGCTGTGTTAGTCAATACTTAGGGTTGATTGATTGCAGCAGTAATAATAAAGTTGCAAACAAGAATCAAAAATATCTCAGCAATTTTGCAGCAAAATTGTTTTTTAAAATTGAAACTATTGTCAAACATAATATTCTTTATGCAATTTATATGAATTGTCATTTTTTATATATTCCATGCAACAATTTGAACTGTACGGGGAAGATATAACTGAGACGTAACTTTAATCACTTGGGATTCGTAAATCCCTTTTCGAATATTTTATAATGCATACGATTTAGTTCTAATTTGTGACAGACCTCACAATTAACCAGAAATTTTTGTGTTACCAAATCTTGTTTATGAAGAAAACTTTATTTAGTTTCTTCATGTTATTTAGGAGCTTGCAACATGTAGTTACCCTGCCATAAGATATACTTTTTCTCAAAGTTAGCAATTCAACTCTGAGTGGTCCTCATCTCCGAAAGGAAGAATATTTATTTATTCACCACGGAAGTATATGACCTCAGAAATTACACAACCAACTCTTAATTTGTAACTCCAGCATCCGTTTTGTGAAAACGGGCATACTACGATGAAATGGGCGGAACTCCATTTCCGAATTTCCACATCAGATACTTCAAAATCAGTTTTGTGGAATGGAGCATTCTGGGCTGAATAGGTGGATAACTGTTTCCGAGAGCGTTGAATGTCCAATTAATTTCCACTAGCTGTTTAGAAATTAAGGCACAATTTTTAAACAATCCATTTTCAATTAATTAAGTATCAATAGAACCCTATAGACGATTAATGTAAACTACAGTAATAACAAAGAAATATCAAACTATAAAAAAAAAGAAATAAACGGGAACCTTTTGTAATCTGCTAAATTTCATCACGTCTCTCTTACTCTTCCCAAACAATGACGGAAACCATGCCATCTGTTAAACTATAAACAATGCAACACTCTAAAGTAAGAAAGAAATTATACCCAAGCCAATAGTTCCAAGAATGCCATTGACGACACCTTGAATTCCAGCAGCCCCACCATCTGAAGTAGCAGCCGCGTTAGCATCCTGGACAAATCCCATACTTGGATCATAGGCAATTCCTGCAGTTTGTTGAGCTGCTTGAGCTTCGTTCTGCGGTGGGGCACTGTTTGCGGCAGCAAGAGTAGTTGTTTGAACCGAAGTGATTGTAGAAGATCCAGAAGTTTTAACAATTGTTGAAGTTTTCACTTGGGTAGAAGATTTTGATTGCTTGTTTCCGTCATTTTGTGGATCGAATCCAACGGCTTTAGAACTACCTAACCAAGTCTTTTTATTAGTAAGCATAACATCTTCTTCATTTCCACGAATGTTTGTATAAAGAAAAGCGGAATAATCCTTAGGATCTGTAGAATCTTCATCAAAAGTAGCAGCAGATGGGATATCATAAGCTTCCATATGGAATTCTTTAATATAAGCGTAATAGTATCCATAGTTCTTAATATCTTCGGTATCCCAACTGATTTCACCACCAGCCCATTCAATAGTACCTAAACCGTTGGAAGGATCACCACCTGGCCACAACGAAATTTGAATACGAGAAGGCGTTTGTGGGTAATCATAACGGCCAGTAGTATCATTCCAAGTATCTGATTTCATGAGTGTACGTACAACTTCTCCATCAATAATCCAATCGATTTTTTTTTCTGTCCAGTCCATTTCATAAAGATGATAATATTCAAAAGTATCATTAACAGTCGAGTTTTTTGAGTTTGTATAATTCAAAATACCTTGGGCATAGTAATTGGATTGAGGAGTTTTGGTATCATAACCAACGAATTCATAATCGATTTCATCTTGGATATCAGAGAATGTGATAAAAGCAGTAATAACCCCCCTGTCACGAGATGTCTTCAAAGTAGCACCGACTCTACCGTACCAAGTATACTTAGTAGACGATAAAACAGTACCAGTAGTATTTTTAGGCATTTGAACTAGAAGAGCTTCATCGTGGTAATCAATCCAACCACTGTAAACCCAGTCAGCTTCAGAGGAGTTACCCAAGTATTCATATTGCTGTTCAATTTCTTGCACTTTTTCTTTGGAATCGAATGCGTGTTTAAATGGAGCCATAATTGGCATTGGCATACATGCCGAAATATTGTATGAGTATCTAATATCACAACCACCTAAACAGTAGGCACCAGTACCACATACACCGAATTGGGAACAACATGGCGCATCAAGTGGACAATGTTTGCTGCTATCACAGGTGATCACATCATCTGCCAATGCTCGTGTTAATATGAATGTTAACACAGATATTAAATACCAGGTATTATATTTCATTTTCAGTTTGTGTGTGTATGTGTAATAATTAATAAATAAATAACGAATGAATAAGTTGTGGTGTAAAAGGGGTATATATTGCTTCTTCTCTTTTTATTCGAAAGGTGGTGGAAAGTTTATAGTTTGAAAGTTGTTGATGATGATTAAGTTGAACTTTAAAAGTACAAAACTAAGTCAAGAAAGCGAAAGTAAAAAAAATGAACTAATCAAAGTAATAAAACAATACAACAATAGTGAATATGAAAGGAATAGTATGAAAGAAAGTAAAAAAACAAAAAAACAAAAAAACAAAAAAACAAAAAAAAAGTTTTTGAAGTAACAGAATGAAACTTAAATGTGGTTGTATATATATTCAAGTTATTATATTAACAACAAAAAAAGTCTGGCGACCGTGCAATAAACACAGAGAGAGATCCAGATCGTTTTTTTTATTTATTTTTGTGTTGGTTCAGTAAACAGTGAGCACAACCGAACGAAAATTTTTCTCTTTTAGTTTATTTTTATTTTTTGTCATAATAAAATAATTATTTTATTAAAGATAATTATTTTTTTTTTTCAAACTGATTTCGTGATTCTTGGTAAGAAATATTTTATTTTCTTTATTGAGACGAAAGTGGAATTAGAAAAATTATGTGTTGCATAATCCCACAATTAAAAAATAATTATAACAATAAAACACTTTTTTTTTTTCTCGTGAATAATAATTAAATTTCTATTTATAGAAAATAAATTCAATTCAACTTTGATATTGTTGGAAAGAGCGCATTGAGTAGAATGGTGAGGGTGCATAAAAAAAACTGTACAAAAATATTCTGCATAATTATCAACGTCATGCTTTATGGAAGCTAGTGCTAGGCAGCTAACGAGGTGAACTGGCACTGATTCTACATTAATTTTACATGTATATTTTATATTTCTTTCTATAAGCTAAGACCTTAATTTACTAATTTCCTGTATACTAAATATTTTCCAATTCTCAACAGATATTTTATTGGAGACTTCTTTTTTCTAATCAAAACTTATTATTAAAAATCCTTTAACCGCTGCTTGCATGACGCTTCCTCATAATTTTTTAGCCTTACAGCTAAGGCCCTTCTGTTTTGCTATGGAAAACATGCGGTTCAGTTGGGGTGGTCTTAAGACAGGGGAATATGTTCTCAGATTCCGTCTATTTTTTTTCAGTATTATTCCTCCCTAACACCTTGTACATTGACCTGTAATATAATGCACGAACAAATGGGGTTTAATCACACTCCTCTCATGTACATCCTCACACACTACATTTATTTTACCCCCCCACCCCCAAACAAAAGAAATTTCATAACAACCCGTATATTTAGTAAGAATTTCGATCTTTTAATTATCTAAAAGTTGTCAACAAATCTAAAAAAATGATTTTTATTTCGAAAGGGTACAGATTTTTACCGTTTTTAGTAGTAGAATTCCTTTTCTTAGAAATAATATCCTCCAATCTCGAATATATATTATTTACGAGTTAATTATTGTTTATTTTGACATTTCCTTTCCGGTTGACCCTGTGTTGACAATAAATAGATTTTTCCTTCATTCTCACTTGCAAGGCTTAGACGTAGAGTTTCTAAAACAAAGAGTGGGCGTGGCAAGGTCGTGCCATATGTAATTTCAGATGTGCAGAACAACAATTCTTACTATTTTTTGACATCATCCCTGTTGCGTGAAAATCAAAGAACTCATCTGAAACTTAAGCAACTATCTATTATTCTTTATTTATTTCAGCCTGCCTTTGCGTCAAGGTTCAATACCAAAGTGTAAAAAAATGAGAAGGTTATGCAAAAGGAACTCAACAGAAAGTAAGTAATGGCAACGAATGATGAGTAACCCCGTCTACGAGAACTGACAAAAAATCCATCAATCCGGAGTCCCCACGATTCTAGCCCAAATAGGGGTTACAATCCGTTCCTGGTAAGCGTTGTATGTAAACAAAACACGCTATTATTGTTTGTATTGAATACAATAGAGCCTTGTGAACGCGACTTGGTTCAAAATAGAGAATAACTATAGATTTGTGTAAATATTGCCTTCGCTTATAAGTTTCATTTGTTTGTATTACCTACAAATTGGGAATGTGCTCTAACAGGCCTTTGCGTGGAGACTCTGTAAAAGACCTGTTCACATGGAAGACATTCCATTTGCACCGAAAGGTAGAGTAAATCGTAGCAAACTCACGGGGCGTTCCCCCCTCATAATTTTGCTAACGAGATTGAAATTGAGGTATATGTTTGGTTTACGCAAGGGGAACCGGTCTATGTTTAACTTAAACTTGCAGAGCTAAAGAAATTTAGGGAAATCTATTTACAAAATCGAAACAATTGATATCAACAACTAGAATTACTAAAAATAAGTAATTTTAGATTGAAATTATAATTCCTCAACCGGAATTATTCGATGAGGAGAAGAAATTATACATATTTGGATTATATGTTGATGGTTGATCGTAAATCAAACTACTATGATTCTTGTTACTAGAGGCATCACCTTGGCTAAACGATTGCTGTTGTTGTCCCTGTTGATACTGCATTGTGTGTTGTTGCAGTGGTATAGTTGAATATGAATCCCCTGGTAATCTTTGCTTTGGTGGCAACTGAGGAGCACGAACATACCCTGTAGATTGTTGGCTATAGGTGGTCGATTGTGGACTTTGGAAACCTTGACCATAATTTACATTTCCGGTGGTTGATTCTCTGTTTACGGTTGGTTGTGCGGGAAGTGACGTTTGTGGCATCGATGGTTGCAAAGGTTGTACATTTGAATATTCATTATAATTCCCGCAAGTTGACGCATGTTGATGTTGAATTGATGGTTCCCTGTTTACTACTGGTGCAAAATTTTGGTTGTCAAGCCTACCATAAATAGGAGTTACTTGGTCTGGACCCTGTGACATAAGGTCAAATCTTGGGAACTCTCCAGTTGCATGTCGGCTAACATTTGCCTGTGCTTCATATCGTTGCGGAGTTTGAATAGCAGGAAAAGGTTGATATTGCGGATAGTGATTGGAGACTACCGGTTGTGGTTGCGATGGTGCTGCAGGCGGTTCATTCAACTTGATATTCTTGAATTGTTCATCAACCTTGATGCTTTGCTCAATATCTTTCTTCACTTGAATACAATGATCTAATAATCCTTGATAGAATTTTTTCCCCTTTGTTAGGCCAATATGATACTTAGTCCAATTTTCATAAAATTGATAGATTCTTCCAGTTTCCTCTTTGATCTTGACAGCAACCGCATTCTGTTTAGTTATAGCCTTTTTGATTTCTCGATTCAGATTCAATAATTCCCATTCTGCCTTTAAATCAGAACTATACTTCTTTTCCTGTTTAATTATCCAATCCAATTCTTCATTAAAAGGAGTGAATTTCTTTAGTTCTTCAGCAAATATAACCGATTTGATTTCATTCTCACTCTTCAATTTACTATTAAGAATTAAAATGTTTGATATATCGTCACTATGGATTTCTTTCTTTAAGTCCTCGACTAATTTCATCTTGGAAGTTTTCAATTTATGCAAATCATGCAATAAATCCTCAATTCGTTTTATTTTTGACATAATAGATTGGTTGTCACCACTTTCGTCAATATCAAGAAGACTTACTTCCGATACTTGGTTATTCTCCACCTGAAATAATTGTTTGAAAGGTTTGGACTGAGTACCTTGACTTAAGACCTCATAGAATGGTCTTTCAATTAATGAAAAAAGTTTATTATCAGAATTAGTTGCTTCATACAATGCTTTCTTCAATTGAACAGTTTCTTCCTTTCCTGAAAACAGACTATGGATTAACCTCTCACTTTCAGAAATCTTTTCAAAGATTTGTTTACGGATTGTCTCAATTTCTTTTCTGTTGGCCTCATCTTGATTAAAATTAGAACTGATTTCATTGATCTTACTAACAATATCATCAGGAATTTCAAACCCTTGATTATCTTTATTGACCAACTCTTTGATCTCAACTAACGATTTGGGTAATTTCAAATATTCAAGTATTGATGCAGTTTCTTCGTTGGAGACTTCTACCAAATCCAATTCACTTCTTAAAAATTGTGATTTCTCTTCGGAATATAAACTTGCCAATTCATGGATATTATATGGAACAACATTACTCAAGAAATTATTATAATTTAGTTCATTTATCTCTTTAAGAATTGCATTCTCATTGATACGAATGACTTTAGTGCTATCCATGGGTTTAATTTCAGGTAATGTCACCAAGGAAGGCACAAGATCATGATAAATCAAATCATTATCTTTGTTCAAATCATTTAATTTAATTTCTAAGGCATCCTTTTGGTATTTATAATTATCAAGTAATTCATAAACGTCACCATTTCCTTTTGAAATCGCTTTTAATGTAGACGAATGTATTTGCTTTATGATTTCTTTCGATTTCGTCAAATAGGCAATCGAGTTTCCATATTTCTTACCAGATTCTAATTGTAATGCATTGAAGTAATAACTGAGTGACTTATAATAGATATACTTGAAATAAATGGTGGCTACCCAGCTTATATCTAAATTAGCAGCAACGTACTCTGTTTCTGGCTTGGATAAGCTCTGCATTTCTTCATATTCAAAGCTATCTTCATCATCGTCATCGTAATATGCAAACAGTTCCTTTTTATCTTGATTAATCATATTATAACACTCTTCGTAAAAAGTACTTGCTGAAGAACATAATTTTGCAATCAACGAATTCTTCTTTTGTTCAAAATCAGAATTCATCACCCTTAAAGTGAAAACCTCCTGAGCTTGAGCAAGCATCAACTTTTGCAAGAATTTGACTGTTGATTGTGCCAAATCATCACTAGGAGCATGCAAAAAATTCTCATTCACATATTCAAAGATCCCAGCAGCTGTTTGTAACAATTGAAGTGTTATTTTGGTGCCTTGTTCTGCTTTGTCATCTTGTGATGATTCATCATATTTGGATTTAGCGAATTTACTCATTAACGCGGCAGTATTGAATAACACGCATGCCTTTTCAAAAGCTAATGATTTCTGTTTATGGCTTGGACCATTACCAAAAGCTTCAAACCATTCAAATTCAACTTTTCGGATCTTGCTAAAGGGGATTCTTAAATCTAACAACTCTACCTGGGTATAATATGTATAATATAAACGTAATCCGGTATTATCTGCATGCACACCCCTTATATCTTGACGTAATTTATTGAAGTTGGATAACTCCGTTTGGTAAGCACTCGTGTTACCATAAAGTGAAAGAAGATAATTGTTCAATGGCTTAATCCAGTCCAATTCTTCTGTTTCTTTATTGGGAACAACAAGGAGATGCGTTTTCATCTTGTTTCTTATTTATTAGTAGAGCAAAGGTTAGTGGTAGAAACTAGCAAGGGTGATTCTTGTATTAAGGAGGCAATGTGGTGTTTTCAAAAATGTGCGACTATTGAACCTGTCAAAGTTACCCGGGTTTATTGCAACAGAGAATGATCTAACAAGTAAATTTGAAAACTCCTCCTTTCACAAGAAGTTAGAGTTTGCCGGAATAGTGTTTCCATGAAGGAACAATCTAAACACCCCTTCTACAAAAATACTGGTTGGTTGGTGAGTCATACTGTTACCAATATGGGGGCTCAATAATAATGGTAGCGCATTACTTTTAAAGAAAAGTTTCGCAAGAAATCTGGGGAAGACCTTTATCAGTGATCCGTATGGTTCCACAATGTCTCCACTGTTAAGCAATTATCAGAGAGTAATCGAGATTTCAAATGACCTAAAGAACTTGATTCCGGTTGGATGCTTGAACTTTTATGATATCCCTTTGAAAGATTGCGATCTTTATGGGGTTGCTAGTCCCGATGGTTGGAAATGGTTTGATATCGATTTCTTTGTTTACAGATGCAATGGAAACGTGAATCAGATAATCCTTTATTTACAATTTTTGATTGATTTCCAGTTCCTAAAGGCGTCTTTTAAGATATACTCTTTGGAAGAGGATAGGTCATTAAAGTTTTGTAGGATTAGATTATATTCTATACCGACTGATATTGATGGTGCAAGATATATAAATGATTGGAGATCCGAAAAACCCAGAAGATTGAATATCGATAAAAATTATAAATTATACTTTGAGAGGATCTTGAGGTATATTGATTTTTCTGAATCAAGTTGGAATGTGGATGCAACAGTTTACATAAGCAAGTTTCTTCTGAATCCAGTGCTACTACTTCCATGTAAGGTTGGTCCTTCAATTACAACACCTAACACTAACGAACTCAATTATATTCTAAACCGATGGAGAAATAAATCCTATGTTTCCTTTGCGGATCCGACAAACGATGAAGTCTCATTTGGTAAAAGAATAAGGAATATATATAACTCCATTCCATCACCCACGCTCATATATCATAAGTTCACCATAACAGGAACTATCAATGATCCGAACCCACAAATGCAATTGTACGCCCTTTCAGAATGTCTAAAATCCACGAATGCAATCGAAATCCCTGGCATCAAATCTTCTCTATATCCATTTCAAATCAGATCGGTTGCAAAAATGTTAGAAAGAGAAACCATACCCGAGAGGTCCCTTGTGCCTAATTTAGTTAGACTAAGAACACCAATAGGGGAAATAGAATACTACTTCGATTTATCTACCAAGCTAATTTACTCAAAACCAGAGATGATATCACTCCCTCGTGGGGGGATTCTTGCGGAAAACATGGGGTACGGTAAGACGTTAATATGTCTAGCATTGGTTACTTTAAACAAGTATGAGTTTTCTAAAATCGGTGGCGATTTGTTCGAATACAGTATTCCAGTACATACAGAAGGAGTTAAAGAGAGAACAGGATCACGAAGTTCCAATTTGAAGTCATTAAGTGAGATTTGTCAACAGACAGTTGTCCAGAAATCATTACCTTGGAAACACTTCTCCTTAGATTTACCCCAAACCGTGCTTGATTCTCTTTCAGAAAACCCGGGACATTTCCACGTATCCCTTGAGAAATCAACCGGAGTAAGCTCCAGGAGGAATAAAGATAGGACATGTAAAACAAGTCAAAATCCCAATTTCCGAAAACTATTACTTTGTAATACAAGCTTGATAATTGTACCCGGCAACCTTTTTGCCCAATGGAATAATGAAATCAAAAAACATATCAGTCAAGATTATTTACGAATCCTTTTTGTATCCAACTACTTCAAGTCTCCTAAAGTATCCACCCACAAGCTTTATACAAGCACCATTCCTCCAGAATCAATTGATATCATTAAGTATGATCTAGTTCTACTTTCTACTTCGTGTCTAATCAATGAAGGAAGTGACAATGATCCACTCATGCAGATATACTGGAAGAGAGTTATAATCGATGAAGGGCACCTGGTGAATTCAAAAACGTCTAAGATAAGTCATTTAAGCAAATATCTTTTTGCCGAACGAAAGTGGGTGGTTTCTGGTACGCCAACTTCTGGCCTCACGAATCTATATATGGATGAAGAAGAGAAAGATCATATGAATAAATATATGATTAAGTCAAAGTTTGATGAACGTAAAGACTTAGCCAAACTAGGAACTATAATTGGGAATTTCCTCAAGATTGAACCATTTGCTACTTTTCCGAAACAATGGTCAGCCATGATTATTAAAACGTTACTGCAAAATATCTATGGATCGGAATTAACACTCTCTAATTTGTTAAATTCGGTAATGATAAGACATAAACCACAGGATATTGAACGGGATTTAATGTTACCACAATTACATCATTCGCTGGTGTTTTTGAACCCTTCTTTCCATAATCTCATTTCCATCAACTTATTTGCAGCGGTTCTTGCAGTTAACGCGGTGACTTCTGAACGTACAGATATAGATTACATGTTCCATCCAGCTAATAGACAGCAATTACGGAAGTTGGTTACCAATCTACAAAGGGCAACATTTTATTGGACTGGGTTCAAGCAAGAAGATTTGGAGTCGTTGGTATATATTTGCAAATCGGCACTTAAGAAACAAGAAGAGAAAGGCATTTATTCAGATTTGGATGTTGAGTTGCTAAATAAAGCAATGGAGGCGGCGAATTTAGCTTTAAATAATAGACAATGGAGGACTGCTTCCTTGTTGCATGAGATGAATTACTATATAACGGGATTGCCAGAGTGTTTTACAAAAGCTTTTGCTACGGGAACTGTTGAAAAGGGAGATATTGGTGTGCTTGGGGCGCCTCAATTATTGGCAGTACAAGACTTCTGGTTCAAGAATCGATATGATAATGAACTGCTGCTACTGGAGAAATTACCTCATGTTGCCAAATCCTTTTGGGAAAGGTATTGGAAAGAGACTGTGAAACGGAACGCTGAAAGGTTCAAAAAGCAAGATCAGACGCAAGACTTCGAAACCAAAACTAATAATCATTCTAAGAATGTTCACAATAGCAAAGCAATCAGAATACCGCAAGATGCAGATATCAAGGAAACTCTTTCCGCTTTGAAAAAACAAAAAAAGCAAGATGCACCTTTGTTAAAAGCAGGCGTTGACAGGGAATTATACAACACGGACACATACGAGTCTTCAATGTCCGTGAAAGTATCGATATTTGAGAAGATTAGGCAAGCAAGAATCCTCGGATCAGCTTCAACAAAACTTTCATATCTTGCTAGCAGATTACTTGAGCATCAACGAACAAATATTAAATCGCTAGTGTTCTTTGAATTCGAGGACACGGCATATTATCTAACTGAACTTCTTGACATTCTTGGGGTAAATTATATCATATATGCTACTTTTATTTCACCAACCATCCGAGCAATGAATTTAGCTGATTTCTCAAATTATGATAATGATCTCCTTGGAGGAATTTGTTTAATTATGGATATTGGACTTGCAGCTCACGGACTTACAATAGTTTCAGCGACTCATGTATATTTTATGAGTCCAGTCTGGCATCAGTCAATAGAAGCTCAAGCTATAAAGAGAGCACATAGAATTGGTCAGGCAAAAGATGTATATGTTGAGACATTGATTCTTGAAGGAACATTAGAAGAGGAAATATATAAGATGAGAGGTGTGAATCTAGAAGATGAAAAAAAGGAGAGGTATGCCATTGATAACTCTGAGATTCAAGAGTATGTCTTGCGACATGATTTTCTAGAGATAAAGAACGACATCTCTGAATACGCAGAATTCAATGCTCCGTGGCTTCAGCCAGGTTATACTACTACAGATCCAGTAGATGGGTACTCCTTGTTGCAGCATTCGGGGAGAGAGGAAAACCATTCATGGAATGTATTTCTCTTTAGCGAAGAGAGTTTAAAAAAGCTTAACCAGATCCAAGGTACAAGAGTCAGAGAGAAAGAAGCTGCCAACGATTTCGTGATGCAAATAGTGGATGACGAAGAATTTCCTAAAAAGCGAATATTATTTCCAAATCTTTCGCCTAAGAAACGAGTAAAAGTTTAGCAATGTAAAGGAGGGAAACATACACTTTAGCCATTTATATATTGTGGCTCTTCGGTAGCTAGATCCATGCAAGTGTGAGCCTGTAACTGTAATGTTTCGGAATACATTAAGATTAAAGCGAAAAATAGTCGAGTCTTCTGGAAACGAAGGCGGGTTATGTTTTTATTTTCCAGATCACAAAACGGGTCGCCATTGCTACCAACTTGGTTATACAAGTAGAAACAAACCCTGTAAACGTTTACAAAACTGCACGCGTTCATAGCAGATCGTGGCATTTCCCCACATAATATTGAAGAACAAGAAAAGTTATCAGCGACGCCTGTGCCACTGACACATCAGGTGTCAATTACAGTTCCTAGCGGTGCCAAGCAATGACAAACGATCTCCAGATGTTAGTTTACGTTGTGTAGTGTTACCAAGGTGATGTATCAAAAGGTTTTAAGTAAAGTAGTTCATATAGATTCGAAGAGTGCGGCATATAAAGAAGTTAAGATTTCTTGGTCTAAGATCCCACTGTCAACTAGCTTTTCTCTTTTGGGTTTTATTGGATTAAATTAGTTGAGGGGTTATTTCAAAAAAGTCATCAATGACGGCATGGCGGGTGATAAAGGCATGACCATATATACATCCTAATCCAGTTAGTTTTACTCATGGTTAATATGCATAAAAGGCAAACAATGAGATTGCGAATTTCATGAATGACGTTTTTCTACTAAAGATTACAATGGGATCGATTTGTTTAATTCAAGTCGATCTGGATATTTGTGTTTGGTAAACAAATAATGTTTATTCTTATTTATCCATCCAGTGCAATGCTTCGAGTGTCTTTATAATTCCCTTCGTGTAATCATTTGATTTGTATTGTACTGGACAGAGATGTACCTTCCCCAACTTTTTATCAGTCATACCTGGCTACAATCAGTGAAGCAATAATAGTATATCCAGCATAAGGATTGGGGAAGCTTGACAATGTGATAAAGTAATTGATAAGAAGTTAATGTAAAATAGCCTTAGCTGCGAAGCTTGTTTGTTTGTTAGATGTAGAAGTAATGGTATCGCCGTATGTTTATGTTTTTACTGTTGTGGAAGTTTAGTATGGAATCAAAATATTTACATTTCATGAAAAAGTAAATCGCCTGGAGAACATCATCCCTCAACCTAAAAAGAAAAGATTCCTTGCCTGTACTTTATTGGTATATAATTTTATTATAACTTAGCTATTATTCATATTTGTAAACCGTTTTTAATGGGTGATTTCATATCACCTTACTCTACTTTTGGTAGTAAGAAGCACTTTTACATAAATATAATTGCAATTACACGGTTTGTTGCACTTGAAATTTTCATTCTCTAATTGTTTGGTGTATTTATTTTTTTTACAAACACAGAATTTTTTGTTCGGTTACAATTGACCACAACATTGAACACGGCAATAGAACTTCACACCACTTTTTAATATTATTAATATATATAAATACTTAGGCTTCTTTCCCATAATTCCCAAATATTTTTGGTTTTCCCATTCCAACTACCTACCACTTCTAACCCTTGTCATTCGCTTACCATTTCTTTTTAAAGTCCCAAATTAAGGTTACTCTACCACCACATAACCACCACCACTTCCTTAAACTTTCGCTAAAAAAAACTTTCATAGCACGCTTGCATATTTCATTACAATCGCCGAATTTCATTGGTTGTTTTTGCATATTGGCCACATCTTACGATTATATTGCATTAGGTTTAAGAATCAGTAGCATTATTCACATTCCTTTATAAGGTCCTTTTCAATACATATTCACAAAAAAACTATATGAAGGCCAATCATTTCAATTCCCCATACTAGAATTTCATCATTATGAACTTTAATGAAAAGTCAACTACTTGCATAGAAGCTAAAACAAACGACTCTGGGGATAATGAAAATATAATGGACTACCCACAAGGAGATATACCTTCATCACCAACTCAATATCATACGTCGAATAGACGTCCTTTTTCAAATATTTCAAATTTGGTATCAGCACAAGCATTTTCCACTTCAAGCAATATAATTACAAAATCGGTCAATGCTGTGTCCAAAACTTCGCACCTGATCTTTTCCAGCCTCGCATTAAGTGTGAACAAACTCAAACCTGCTTCGGATTCAGAAGTTGAGACCGACTACGATTTTGAAGATGATGAAGGTAGCGATGAATTTGACAGTCAGGATGATGATACGTTTGAAACTATTAATATGGGGTCACCAATACCGAGGAAAGGGGCACTTCATTCAAAATCTTCTTCGATTGCACAAATGACGGAAGATTTTTGCCATCGTGTCGATAATTCTCATCTCAGGCATACAAAGATAAAAACCTTCACCCATGTTGATGATTCATTGCCTAGAATAAATGAAGACGAGTTATATAAAATTTTATCAGGGAAAATGAGAAATGAATTCGACGAGTACATCGTTATAGATTGTCGTTTCAATTATGAATTTGACGGTGGTCATATTATTGATGCAATTAATATTTCCACAAAGGAGGACCTAGAACAAAAATTTATAAACAATTACAACGACTCATCGTCACCCACAAAAAAGAGGCTACTTATATTTCATTGCGAGTTCAGTTTGTTTAGAGGGCCTATTATGGCTAGACATTTACGGAAATGTGATCGTACAATAAATGCCAATTTGTATCCTCACTTGACTTACCCTGATATTGTTGTCCTTGAAGGAGGTTATAAACGATTCTTTGATAAATATATTCAGTATTGCGATCCCAAAGGATACATTGAAATGAAAGACTTACGGCATGAAAAGTTATGTGAAGATCAACTAAGTAAAGTAAGAAATGATAATAAACTAACTCGAGCAAAATCTTTCCAGGATTATTATCCAGAAACTAACTTAGATAGAAGTTTCACATTTGGGCATGCCAAATCCCTATCCTTCACTAATGATAAGATAAGTAAACGACAACGTTCATCAAAGCAGAAATTCTCGCCATTTGATTCAAATAGACGTGCATCTCCGGCAGCATCACCTCTTTTTAATGACCATGAATTTCCACAGCCTCCAACAACATCTTTCAGGAAATATACCCACTACCCAAGTCATCAGAACCATCAAAAGTCTCATTCAATGATAATAACAAGTTCGTCAGCCTCGTCTTTCAATTCCACAGCGTCATCATCCATGTCAATCACATCACCAGTACTTTATTCAGATTTAGGAAGCATGTCCTCGTCAGACTCGTTGGCGGACCCATATTCTTCCCTGAATGAAACCACATGCTCAGAAATTTTTTTTGAATGCAGGAAATGGCCAGCTGCTCCTATACCGCCACCATCACCAGCAATGTCAACGCCTAACATCATGCTTCGTAAGAAATCGCTTCGTGGTTGTGCTGGAAGTAGTGGGACAAATCCGCCAATTTCTTCATTCAAATTCCCAAATAAGTCCCGAACAAGGGGTAATACAGTATCAACCAGTTTCATAGACATGTCTTCCCCAGTCATAAGCTCTCCTTTGTCAATCCAAAAGGTTTCGGCGGCCGATATGTCTATTGATGCGATCAATGAGTCTCCAGTTGAATTTTCGTTAAAGACCACTGGAGGACATAAGAGAATGTCTTCGCTATCGAACGAAGTTATCGGTGTCAATAATTTGATGACTCTAGTTCGTTATGAAATTGAACAAAAAGATCAACGTGCCGATGTAGATGAAGACTGATTGAGGAATTAGAGACAATATGAGAAAACGTTATTTACAGAGAAATATTTTTATTCATATAGCATCAGGTTACTAATTATTAATATCTTTAATTCTTATTCGCATAATTTTTCTTTATTTCAAGTAGTTTAATATCATTCGAAAGGTTTCAGACAACATAAGAAACCAATTGCTTCGCAAACCAAACAGTCCGACATTGCGTAGCCAGATAAGCAAATTTGTTTTAAGAAAAATGGTGATGCTCAAGTGTTTACTTATTATTAAGTCCAGAGTTACTTGTTATAAGATATAAATTCTATCTAAGTAAATCTTTGCCTGACGGGATTTTAATTTCAATTACAATAGGTGATTAATCCAGTTAAGATATCTTTGATAATTTGAAACTCTTGCTCCGATTTGTTGCATGATTTCAATAGGTCCATATACATATCTTCAATTGAAGATTACATATCACCGCATCTAAACTTTGGTGTGAATCTCTCACAAACTTGTGTAATATTACTTATCTCTATAAAATGTATCTTTCTAACACAACATTAATTTCTTCAAATCAATTCATAGTAGTCAGAGAATCCTGCTTCATTCGAAAAAACTAAAAAAAGAGAAAAATAAAGCTCGGTCGTGAACAAACTTCAATTGAAGCCCGACGCGGGGGTCGAACCCGCAACCTTTTGATGTCTAACTTAAGAGTCAAACGCTCTACCGATTGAGCTAGCCAGGCGAGGGTATACCTTAAGCGCTACCATCGATGTTATGTTCCTGTCACGTGAGAAGCTCGTGATTTTATTGTCGCGTCAAGTCCTCAAAAAGCGTCAAGTTGTTGGATGGTAAAAGCATGGCTTTTATCAGAAACTCCAAAGTGGTCTTGATTGGGAAATCGATCGATTCATTTAGTTAGTTGATAAGTAGGACCATTATCAAATTAGCACCTTGGTTATGAAACAGTTTGGAAGTTTAGCTGTACCTGTTTAACATGTATTTTAATATTTGTAAGAACTTCTTCGAAATTATGGGTAAAAACAAAAAAGATCATACTCAAAATTAGAATCTTTCCAATTCTTAAAGAAGCCATCACACTACCATAACTTGCTTGAAAGGGTAATGGTTTGTTAAGTCAATTTCAATTTTCGGTGCTGTTGCCTTTACAAACATTTTAATAATTGTGTTTGTGCATGAGAAGTTTCAATAGCCTTTTTCGATCCATTGATTTGAGGCACTTCTTCGTCTTCTTCTTTGCTTCAATATCAATAACACCCAGAACATTACTGGGAGTTGACGATGCTGCATAAGCATAACCCCTCTCTTATTTTTTTATCTTTCCTCTTTGCTACCACTTGTCGTGTACCAGCACTGCTGGCTTGATTGATGTTTCAAATCTTGATCAACAAAATACAAATATAAAGGATTTCCTGAACTCTACAGTTTTGGACCATAACTTCACGGTGTACCAAATGGCTAATCAGTCCATCATCATCGATTGATCTACTGATTGATGGACTACTACTCAAACATTAATCACTCTTATTGTCTTTATCAGGCTCTGCATCCTTTATTGAATGATAATTCTTCATAGTATGAACAGCCTTGCGAATCTAGAACTACATAGGTTAAGTTGAAACAACTTGAATTTGGTATATTCTCTTATAAAGAAGAATTAAAAATAAATAAAGCAAACAGAAAATTATATAAATATCATCTCAGCATTTTTCTAAATCTTAGACTTGTTACCAATTAACTTAATAGCAGCATTGTTGATAGCAATTGTACCTCTTTCAATAACATGAGTTTGGAACTTAACAATTTCACCTTCCTTCCAAGCTAAAACTCTCAAGGTTTCACCCGGGTAAACAATACCAGTAAATCTAGCCTTGATTTCATCAAACATACCAAACTTGTCAATTAAAACCTTAGCAGAAAGACCATAAGTACACATACCATGTAAGATTGGCTTAGGGAAGTTAGCACCTTTAGCGAATTCAGGATCAAGATGTAATGGGTTTCTGTCACCGTTTAATCTGTAAAGAGCAGTCAAGTGTTCATTAACTGGAACTTCGATTTCAAAATCTGGAGCACGCTTTGGAGCAATAAATTGCTCAGTAGCAAAAGTTCTTCTGTCACTGTAAACCTTGTTTTCACCTTGACATTGTCTGATAAAGTAGGTGGCTTCGTTGGAATAAATAACTTCATTAGTGTTGACATCGACAGATTGAGAACCGTGGACGACAATAGTGTTAGTTCCCTTTTGAGCAACGGAAATTGGTTGGAAGGAAGTCTTGATAGCACCTTCGGTTGGTGGTGGCCATTTGTGGACCTTGATGTAGTGTTCACCGTGTAATAACAACATTGGTTTAAAGTTCTTTAATAACTTAGCAAAGGAGAATTGAGACTTTCCGGAGTTGAAGGTGATCAAGTGACCAAATGTTGGAATAACTTGGAAATCTGGGTGGTTTTCATAAACATACTTCAAATCCTTGGTAGTAGCACCAAGAGAAATGTTGTACAAGATAACATCACGGTCGTCAAATCTCCAGATTGGATCTTCTTCTTCCTCTTCTTCTTCTTCCTCCTCTTCTTCATCGTCATCATCATCATCATCACCACCGACAGCACTCAATATAGCCATAGAAGATTCACTAGGAGTACGTGGGTTAGCAACACCAGAGGAGAAGTCAGTAATATCAGCCAAGTTATCTCTAACAAATTCTGGAGTGGTGACAGCAGCCTTACAAACAGCACCCTTTGCTCTTTGCCAACGGGTGTTACCAATCCAACCACCACCGACTTCAAAGATTTCACCACTAACTGGAACTTCTTCAGAACCCAAGAAAACTAATAACGGAGCAACTTGGTCAGCATGGTATAAGTTCTTGTCTTCGTCACGGAAAATAGTTAAAGTCATGGCAGTTTCAGCATGTGGAGCAACAATGTTGGCCTTAATGTTATTCTTAGCACCTTCAACAGCTAAAGTTCTAGTGAAACCGACAATAGCACACTTGGCTGCAGCGTAGTTGGCTTGACCAAAGTTACCATAGATACCAGAAGTTGAAGTAATGTTAACTATTCTACCGTACTTCTTTTCGTTAAAGATTGGCCATGCTAAACGACACAAGTTAGCGGTACCCATCAAGTGAACTTGTTGAACAGAATCCCATTCTTGTGGAGTCATCTTGGCAAATGAACGATCTCTCAAAATACCAGCATTGTTAACAAGGATATCCAAAGTACCATACTTAGAAACAACATTGTTGATAATTTCTTGAGATTGAGTAGCAACATCATGATGATCAACATGAGCTTCACCACCAGCGGCCTTAATTTCTTCAACAGTCTTGGAAGCATCCTTGAAATCGTTGACAACAACCTTGGCACCATAACGAGCAAACCATTTAGCGTATTCCTTACCTAAACCGGCACCAGCACCAGTAATAAGGACAACCTTTCCCTTAAGGGAAACAGGAGAAACACCAGATGCATCATTTGGTGGTAATTTTTGAGCTTCCTTAACTAATGTAGCGTAATCATTCAACATGGTTGGGTGTTGAGTCTTCAAGTAAGATGGCTTACCTGCGTCATTGAAATCAACAATTTCTTGGAAACGTTTAGCAACAACTTCAGCGGTAAAAGAGGAATCTGGCTTGCACAAGATACCTCCAGATCTTTCCCATCTAATTTGAGCATAGAAACCAGCAGCAACTTCAAAAATTTTACCAGAAACTTCTGAAGATTGATGAGATAAGTATAAAACTAATGGAGCAACCTTTTCAGGACCTAATTTTTCCAAAACTGGTGGCGGTAAGATAGATTCAGTCATTCTTGATCTAGCAAGTGGAGCAATGACGTTGGCACGGATATTGTGACGTTCACCTTCTTTAGCTAAAGTTTCAGAGAAACCAACCAAGGCACACTTGGCGGCAGAGTAGTTAGCTTGACCAAAGTTACCATACAAACCAGCTGGGGAAGAAGTATTGACAATTCTACCAAACTTTTGTTTTATGAAATAAGGCCATGCAGCCTTGGTAAGTCTTTGAGCACCATTCAAGTGGACATCAACAACTAATTTGAAATTATCTTCAGTCATCTTCTTAAAAGAGGCATCTCTTAAAATACCAGCATTGTTGATAAGAATATGGACAGTACCGAAGTTGTCAATGGCAGTTTGAACAACTTTTTCACCATCAAGTACATTATTGTAATCGGCAACGGCAACGCCACCATTCTTTCTGATTTCATCGACAACAACATCTGCAGCACGGGCATTAACACCTTTACCATCGAGACTTCCTCCTAAATCATTGACAACAACCTTAGCACCTCTCTTGGCGAATTCAATGGCATATTGTTTTCCTAAACCACCACCTGCACCAGTGACAATGACGACTTTGTCCTTAAAATCTAATTGAGACATATTAATATAGTAGTTCTGCTTCTGTTAGATAGTTGGATTTAGAAAAAAAGAAAACTATTATAGATGATAATATATAAGAACTATATAAATAATTCTCAAACTGGGAGGTTAAAAGGAGGGAAATATCAAGTCAATTTATATTGGAAAATTATGCGGGGGTTATTTAGCAAAGTGGTTTGTCCCGTTGCTTGTGATAAAAAATTTGAACACTGTTAAACTTTTTTCGCACTTTGTTTCCCAATTAGGAAGGTGCCTGCCAAATCATTTATTGCTGTGGCTATTTACTGTACCCATTAATAACCGAGGTAATCTATGGGTACTGCACATAAATCGGATACTGTTGACTATTAGAAAGAGTTTGGGGGGAATCTAAAAGAAACTTACCGAGGATAGGAAGCATTTCCCCTGTATTTTTCATATCTTTACATGCACATAACTATGGAGAGAAACTCAACAATGTGGAGTCATAATATAAACGTATTCTTAGATTCTGTCCTCATACACAAGAGTGAATCTTTCTTCTTTCGGATTTAAAACTTGGTGTTACATCAGTAATGTTTCAATTTCTCTGTATGGAATAAGTCTTAGCCAAGTTTTATAAACCTCCCGAATTATAAATATAGGATAACAAGATACTCAATTTGCTCTTAATCTACATGAACAGAAAATCAGACTCTTGTTAGTTTCAATTACTTATTTCTCCCGAAGAAAGCCACCAACAATTGATTAGCTATGGTCTTTCCTGATCAATTGACTTAACTGAATTCGATTAAGCCAATTTCTCAGTGGGGGACTCGGCAATCATCATTGGGTTCTTTTTTCTTTTTTGCCCTGAAAATCTTGCGAAATGGAAAAAAAAAAGTTACTTGCTCACACCCACACACAAGAAACAAAATGATAATCCAGGGGGTGAAGAAATCATAGATCTATGGGAATTCCTAATTGATGATTCACAAGTCATATTTTATTAGCGTTCACAACTTATTGAAAGCTTCCGATTTATGCGCAATACAAGCAAGGTTCAACCTCTTTGAATACTGAAAGAATGATGATACATTAGTTATATTCTTTTGATGATCTTACATTATCCCTGGAAACAACCCCGAAGAGGGATGTACCCCACCCTCTGGTTAAAAAAAAAAACCTGAAACCTAAATTGAATTGGTTGCCAACAGCTTGTAAAATCTAATAAACAAGAGGAAAATAAATTTGTATTCATTTCCGAATTATTCAAAACGGTTTATATAACTGCCCCTCCTCCATTATTCATAAAGAATATAATGATTTCTACAAGTTAGTTCTTTATTGAAGTCTATGCTTCCATTATAACAGTAATACTATTCCTTATAAACCACACTTTATGTATTCTATGCTAATCTATTTAAATAATCCCTCATCTCTCTATAATTTCCACCACCAACCCCTGTGCCCCGTGGCTCATCAGTAAAAACAAAAGTCTCATCATTATCTCCATTATCATCATCAGTATGTTCTTCCTCCTTGTTCTCCTGATCATCACCTTCGCTGCTATCATCGTCATAACTAGTAACACTACACGCAGAATCGCTGGAGCTTCGATATCCCCTCAAACTGTACTTCGCACTCAAGCTACTATGTTGCTTTACACTTGCACCTTCATCATCGGTAAGGTAGGCATTCAAATTCAAAGATGATGAAGAACTGGTAATCCTACTTAATCCATATCCGAACGTCCCAGGAGACGACATCGAGTTCTTTCTTGATGATGGAGCTTGGATCGGTGATGATAAGTCCTCCATACTCGTTCTTAAGGCAGTACCGAATGGATCGGAAGATTGTGATGCTGATGGTGGCTGGAGTTGGGGTTTTGCGGTTAATGCGAATATTGGTGGTGGTTCTGCAAGACCGATATATTTGTTTTTATTTGTTGGCTTTTTCGTGTTTTGTGGCGATGCCAATGAAACAATCGTTGGTTTGTTCTTGGAGCTTTCGCCATTATTGAGCTCAGTTGATCTATTTTTGGATAAGAATCTCTTGGCTGGACTGAATACTTGTGGTGGGGGGTGCAGGGCAGAAGTAGGGGTGTTTGCTTCTCCTATAATCGTGACATGGTCATTTGTCGGTGTCAATGGAGATGAGACTTCACTATTGTTTGATGATTGTGTATTTCTTCTTGACTTTGGCTCATTCATAAACGTAGAAGTCTTCAATTCTAGTGGTTCTGGCTTTGATTTCACTTTCTTGTTGGATATAATGTTCTCGAGGTCTCCCAAGATATTCGCCGTATCAAACGTTTCCACGACTACTGCTTTATCATCATCAACATCTTCGAAATCACTTCCAAAAGAAGATGAATCGTCCAAATATGAATCTAATAAATCATCAACATGTTCCAATTCTTTCAATCGAGTATGATCCAATACTTGATCCGAGGATGCTGACCGTACAGTTGTATTTGCGTGTACAACGGGTATAGAAGGCATCGAGGACGAAGTCTTTCCCATAAATAATTTCTTGAGCTTACTTTTTAGACTAGGATCATTAGTCAAAGAACCATTCTTGGATGCGTTATCTTTAAGCAGCTTTTTGGTATTCGCATCTTTAAAAATTGCCAGATTGAAATGCAAAAATTTCCTCCGTTCTGCTTCATTATAATCAAAAGTGGTGAATCTATCCTTCTTTATCTCATCCAACGTTATTCTATTTTCAGGATCCTTAACCAACATTTTTTTAATCAAACTTTTAAATAAGTTCAACTCTTCAACATCCCCAGGAGTAACTTTCTTCGTATGCTTAATCTGAGGAAATTTCAATTGTTCCTGAACAATATTCTTACACATCTCAAATTCATTCGAACCATTAAAAGGTAAATCATTAAACATAAGACTATACATTGTAACACCAAGCGACCAAATATCAATTCTGAAATCTATCTTGACCTTATTAGCCGCATGGTTTTCATTCGTTATCATTGAATATCGATTACTCACAAATTGACATAATTCAGGTGCATAAAATGCTGGAGTCCCCATTGTTCTTGATAATTCTTTCAAGTCTTGAGTTTCATTTTCTAGGATTAAACTTACCCCAAAATCGGATATTTTAATGGTATTTGTTTCATCGATCAATAAATTTGAAGGTTTTAAATCTCGATGAATGATTTTCTTGTATTCATGCAAATATTCCAACCCGTTGATTACATCCCGTAGGATCTTGTTTAAGGTAAGCGGTTTTCTATATTCGTGTTTGGTATATTTTTCATAATAATGATTATAATGTTTCCAATCTATTTCACCAAATTTACAATATTCTAGTATTAGTAAGATTTTATCAAACTTGGTATCATCAATGACCTGATATAATTTAACCACATTTGGATGGTCACATTCTTTCATGATTTGAATTTCTCGTTTAATTTTCACAATCAGGCTTTGATATGTCTTGGTAATTAATCGTGCCTTTTCTATTCTATTAATGGTTTTTATGGCAACATAACCAGAAGGACATATCAGCTTATCGAGACATTCCCCAAGTAATACCTTCCCATATTGTCCTTGACCAATCTTTTTTATGATTCTGTATTTCCCGTTGATAACTTTTCGATTAGTCTTTGGGTCTAGCTCTATTCTAAGTTTATTCGTGTCTATTTCCATACTCTATATTATGGTTTCTCTATTATACATGGGGTAAAGAAATTAAAGTGATAATAAAATAAGGTATTATTGTGGTAAATATTTATCGGGGAGCAATCTTGGTGTGTTATTAACTTATTAATGGCTGTTTTTTTTTAACGCGAGATTTCCGTTTTTAAGCAATTCAACGTTCAAAAGATAAGAGACCGTCTTGGTTAAAATTCTAATGGTAAAAAGTCACAGTGTTATAAAAGACTTTATGTACTAATTTATATAATTAACTTACTTCTATTATTTAATCTCCATCGTGAAATTTTTAATAATTTATTTGTAAAAACTTTCTTTGTTTAAACGGTGGAATATTATATTCTTTACCTTGCCAGCAATCATATTTCTTACTGATGTAAATAGACGTGTATTGTTTGGCAATTTCTGAACTGCTTGTTCCTACATTAACAATAGGAACAATATTAGTAATACAACACACTTTCAACAAAAGTGATTTCTACATGAGTTAATAACAACAAGCAAAACGCAATGCACCAAAACAACAAAATTATATTATTAGTATTATTATTACATTATTAATTATACAATTCTAAATTATTTACATTAAACCTCCAACTCACCAGTTCTAGTTTCATCCTTCACAATTGCCTTCTCTCTTTCACTCTCCTCATTCATCTCCCTAATCGCATCCTCTTCGTCCTCAGTTAAACCAGTTAAATCAGGTGGAATCTCATACATTTGCACGGAAGGGGCATGGTTAAGATATCGCACTTGCTCCAAAATCTCGTGTCGTACACTCTCCAAATACTTTTTCGAATTCTTGTTATCGATCCGACCCTCTAATTGTGGATGTAGTGAATAATCAGGTCCAAACCAATCATATGTTGGTAAAAAATTGGGAATCTTGGAATCGAGTGTCACGTCATTCAATACTGAAGTTTCATAACACCACAATCGAGAAACATTGCGTGGAGTATATCCACCTCCTCCAACTACCAACATCGGGATTCCAAAGGTTTTGATAAACTTGACACATTCCCCATGAGCACGGATATTTAAGTTAAAACACCCCAATCTATCATATCCCAAAGAATCAGCTCCACATTGTTGTACAATACAAGTAGGCTGAAACTTGGTTATCAAAGGCTCCATAATCAGTTTAAATAGTCGTATATATGATTCATCATCAATTCCATCTCTTAAGGGAACATTTACGGCAAAATTTCTCCCCTTACCTAGTCCAATCTCATCTACTGATCCTGTACCTGGGAAAAATTCCCCATTATATTTGTGAAATGAAACAGTCATAACTCTATCAGTAGTGTAAAACGCCTCCTGGACTCCATCTCCATGATGCAAATCAATATCAATATACATAACCCTGGGATGGATTCTCAATAAGTTCATAATACTCAATACGATATCGTTCACATAACAGAACCCACTAGGCTCGAATTTCTTTGCGTGATGTAAACCACCCAGCCAGTTGATGGCAATATCAGACATGCCAGATATCAATTTCCGCAGCGCATCGAGCGATGCACCAGCGTATATGGCGGAGTAGTCGTACATTCCGTCAAATACCGGGCAGTCATCTCCAATATTAAACCTTGCCAATGTCTGTTCCGCCAACTTGGCTGTTTTTTCAGGGGTAATAGTCTGTAAGAAATCAATATAGTCTTCGGAATGAAACTGGGTGAGTTCTTCTCGAGTAGCTCGCCGTGGTGTGTATAGGTCCATTTTTTCGTAGAGTTTGTAAGAAATGACTAGATGGTCAGTCAACATCAATCTAAAAGGTTTCATGGGATGTAGTGATCCATAATGGTATTGACTCACTTCAGGATTATAATGATATGAGACATTTGTGTGGTTGTTTGTGGGTGTACTATTGTTAAAATATAGTGGAGTACTTTCCAGGGTTTTCTTATCGGTAGAGAACGTCTCTGTCTCGCTTAGTGGTATCGTCATATAGCCCCTCTTTTTTGATGTATTATTGTTCTAAAAAATTATGAAAATGAATTGGTTTATGGTTTATTTATTTTTGATTATATAGGAAAATCCTTTTTCTGGTTGAGTAACAAAGATTTCTACGACATTTTGAATATGTCGTAAGAATTCTTCAGCCGCGACATTTATCTCAGTGAGTGAAAAAAAACCATGTTGATGAAATTGCCACTGGACTGGTTAACATCATCATCAGTATTTCAAAAATATCAGTTGAGATTTTTCGTTATTTTAGCTAATTGAATACACAGTTGCAATTGATTTAACAGACACTGCACACTCAATCGCTTTTCACCCCCCTAAACTACAAATAATAAACTAAATAATCAGTCAACCATGTCAAGTTCAGCAGGTTTCGACAGACACATTACCATCTTCTCTCCAGAAGGAAGATTATATCAAGTCGAATACGCCTTCAAAGCAATTAACTCAGCCAACATCACCTCAATGGCTATTTCCGGTAAGGACTCCGCCGTCATAATCTCCCAGAAAAAGATTCCTGATAAATTACTTGACCCAAAAACCGTTTCCTACATATTTCAAATCACCCCAAGTATTGGTTGTGTTGCCACTGGTTCAATCGCTGATGCAAGAGCACAGGCTTTAAGAGCAAGAGCAGAAGCCACCGAGTTTAGGTATAAATATGGCTATGAGATGCCAGTGGAGAGTTTGGCTAAAAGAATGGCAAATTTGTCACAATTGTATACTCAAAGAGCATATATGCGTCCGTTAGGGGTTGCCTTAACCTTTTGTCAAGTGGATGTGGATGAAGGTAGGGGTCCACAGATATTTAAGTGTGATCCAGCGGGGTATTATACTGGTGTAAAGGCAGTTGCAACTGGACCTAAACAACAAGAAGCTACTACTTATTTGGAAAAGAAGTTTAAGAAGGTGGATTACGTGAAGGGAGATTGGAAGGAAACGGTCGAGTTTGCCATTATTGCGTTGAGTTCGGTGATTGGAACTGATTTCAGAAAGAATGATATTGAAGTGGGTGTGGCTACTGCTGATGGATTCAGAATTTTGACAGCTGATGAAATTGATGAGAGATTGGTTTCAATTGCTGAACAGGATTAGATATATATTATGTATAAGTTCTACAGATTATTAATTACGTATTAGCAAGAATAAATAGCTTCTTTTTTTTCCTTGACGGAGGGGGGAGTTCTGGATCTCTCTCTTACCAAATGTATGGAATGAACAAATAAGGACATGCTTCTAAATATTTATCCCAATCTTTTCCATACTTTCTAGCACATTTTCTTTGATCTCTATAAGCACGGTGAACCAAGACAATGAAGAAGAAAACTGGGAAGAACCATGGGAAAGGAGATGCAATCCCACACATTAATGCCCAAGTCAAAGTTTGAATATAATCAGCAGTATAATGCATCTTTCTAGCATAAACGTACCAACCATCAGTTAATAATAAAGAACCATTTGCACATTTGATATATTTAGGATTAACCAAATCTGAATATGGCAAGTATGGGAAGGTCTTTCTTAATGCAGCGTTACCAGCCATTTGATTTCTAAAACTATTCTTTTGACGGTTTCCGGTATCAAAGAAATAGTATGCAGTTGTGATCAACACAAATAAGAACACATTGTAGCCAGTAGACCATTGATATTCTTTTGGATCATGGTAGGCTAAATAGAGAGTACATTGACAATAAGTGAATGGAACTCCAGCAATGTTCCAGAAAAGTAACATGAATCCAAACTTTTCATAAGCCATATCCCAAGTTGGAACAATCAATTCTTCACCTTTAGCACAAGCATTGGCATATAACCAGTGAGCATACAATAAGAAACAAGCTTGTGGAGTAACATAGCCGTAATTTTCATATTGTCTGAAGCATAATGCAAATGAAAGGAAAAATAAAATAAACCAAGGAATTCTAACCTCAAAAAACATTTTGAGATCCAAATATCTAAACAATCTTGGGTTTAATGGTGCACCCATAAATAAATCATAAAGGTGGTTACCAGTCATACGATGATAGTCACCGGTGACTTTAAGACAGACAATGTACAAGATGATGGATAATGAAATACCATAGACAATAGCAGTGGTCATAACAGCACCAAAGTTATCCAAGATATAAGTAACCTTCAAAATACCAGTAAAGTGTAAAACCAATGATAAACCAATTGAAGTATAAAATGACCAAATGGCATTACAGAAATATGGCAATTGCTTGTTATCCATATGAGATAAAGGTTGACCCTTAGTCCAAATACCAGGTAAAGTCAAATAAAACACAGCTTGAAGAATGATAAAAAGGGTAAAGAATAGCCAAACTCCAAATGAAGGTAATCCATGTTGAACAAAAATTTGCCATAAATCACCAATAATAAAATCTTGCCATGATTGACCTGCAGTTGGCCAAGCTGGTTTACCATTGTAGAATTCAGCACTTATCCACATATACCACATTAATAATGGGAATCCTACCATCATACCAACTGCACCTGCTGGACCACCAAATTCATATTCGATTTGATCTTTTGGTAAATATCCTCGAGGAGGTTGTTGTTCTTGTTGAGTAGATGATGAGTCTACTTGTTGGCTTAGTAAACTAGTAGCTTCTCCTGAAGACATATGGGAGTATATTTTCTTTAGAAGTAGAAGAACAAGAAGAAGAAGTAATATCAGATGAACTGAGTTCAAATGTTTACAAAAATTTATTTTGACGTGGAAATCGGTCCTATTTCGTGTGTGTCGTTAACAAATTTATTTATTTTTTTAAATTCTTTTTTTTTTATTTTTTCACGTTTTCAAATTCACTCGGAATCGGATACAAAAAGAAAAGTTTAGACAACCGATTTACCGATACATACGTCGTATCTCTCGTATAAACTGCTCAAGGAGAACTACTAGTAGTGTAGTACTACCTTTAACGTAGTCCCTTATAAAACTTATATAAGAATTGACAGAGTACATAATCAGTAAAATAACAAGTAAGTACGACTCGATCTCATTATGTTTTGACTCTTGTTTTGCAAACATCGTGTTACTCCCTCTCCACTTTCTTTATGTGTTAATTGTTCACTTACTTGTCAAAGCGCAATATTTAGATACCAGAAAAATCCAGAATAACTGTAACAATACTTATTATTGTTTCTAATTTCAATAGTTAAATAATAATATGTATTTCATTTGGAATGATAATATTTGCGTAAGACGGTGGTGATCAATGACTTGATTGACTCTAAACCGATCCCATAAATACAAGAAATCGTTGATACCAAAACAATATATGTATGTTTGGATTTTCCATGCTTTTGAGGGCGCACGACCACCACATTCACGTGACCAAATCGTTGTCGCGCGACCGATGTTTGTTTAATACAAGACGTCAAGTTGGAAAGAAAAAAAGAACACCCAAACATACATACTTTAAAGTCTTCCCATCCAACTTTCATTTGAATCTTTTTCACTATTTGCCAAATACCATCTTGGTTTTGTTTCATTTGTAGATCCATTTTATTCTGATCGTTTATGATTCGTTTATTTGACTTTGCGTTTAATATAAAAAGTTCTCTCTTTCCCAGGCTGACTCTCCTCAGTGCAATAAAACAACAGGGTTCTGATCATATTAGAAACTTTCGACTGTTTTACGAACTGCTCTTTTTACATGGTGCTCAGTAGGCTTTGGCTTCGAAAGCTGATCTTTCCGATGTTGGAAGAAAGATGACTCATCCTTCCGAGCTGTTATTGGTTCTCCTCCCTATATGTAAAACCAATGCCTGGATGCTACTGTTTTCGTTGTTTCATTCAATTGAAAGATACTGTCTAAAGGATATCTTTCTGCTTTCGCGAATAAATTTAATTACAACGTTTAATATAAGGATTCTTATGATAAGTTTTAATGTGAATTTTCACCAAAATATCTTGATGAATACAGCGATATACTACAAAGTAATATTTAACAAGATAACACTGAAATTTTATTTTGATATTATGAAAAGGGAATACCTCCGTCCACATCATTCTCATCATAATCTTGCCCTTGTCGCATCCTTTCTCTTAATTTGTACAATTTATCCAAGGCAAACAATGAACTTCCATTTCCCAATTTTACCAACCCCAGGAAATACAATTCCAATTTTTCAAACTCTTCATCATTACTAGCTACTAATGAACATTGAATATACGCCGATGGAATCATAATAGCCCTAATATCGAACAAATCCGTAGATAGATAATAACTCTCCGATTCGAGCAAGATTTGACCTTGTTGTACTTTGATTGTATATTTATCATCTGTCTTTTCATTGAGAAAGAACATGCCTTTGAACATCTTGTCTTTCAATTCTTTAATCAATGGGTGTGTACTTGGAAGATTTAACATTCCACTAGTAGTTAACAATCGTAAATACATCTCATCAATCAACAATTGTTCATTTAGATCAAACCATGAATAATATTTTACCTTTCCACCTGTGCAAACATCTTTTGCATAACATGATCCGGGAAGTACTATTTTATCCAACCCTTTATATTCAGGATGTGCTTTGGACGTAGCCGGGATCTCGAATGTTTCTTTAGACACTCTTGGCACAATGTCATGAGCTCTACCTTCTTCAACTAACGACATAATCTTCACAATCACCGAAGAAGAAATTTGTGAACCTGGATGTCCTCTTAATAAATCCAACGATTTAGTAACTTCATCTATTAATTGTACCGCGCATATACTAAACCCCGAGAATAAATTAAATTGAGTTGGGATGGGTACACGTTGCGGATCAGTTAATAATCCAATCTTAACTAAAGCATCATGATATTCAGGATTTTTATCGTGGTTGAAATATCCCGTTTCGAGCCATAGTTTACTCATATCCGATGAATCTATCCCGGGATCCGGCATGATTATGTCTATCTTTTGGTTGGTATGGGGTTCCTTTTTGATATATTTTAGAGTACCACCTTGTGGATCATTCAATTCTGCTATTGATTCAATTGAGAAGAACCATATTCGTGCTAGGGCCAACCCATCAGATATTGTATGTGACGAAGATTTTTGAGCCGAAAGTTTAGAATAGTGCAATAATAATTCTTTGACTCCACGTAAGTGAGTTTTCCACGATGAATGAACAGAATTAGACTCACCCTTTTGTAGGTATGTTGTGGCAGTGAACATGGAAGTCAAGGTTAGTATGGTTAATAGTAACTTTTCAATATCTTTCGAGAAATATTTCTCGCCATTGTCTTTTTGTTTTGAAAATGCATGACTTAAGCTTTTTAAGCAAATTGTCGTATATTGAGACCGACTTTCTTCGTGTTTTTGAAATCCAGTACGGATGAATTGAAAAGTTGCACTATACGCCAACAAAGAAGTCAATAAATACGGACAGTTTTTCAGGTATCGTAACAAGATTTTCACAACTGGATTTGACAGAATTGAAGTTGCGTAAGGAAATAGATGGTAACTCAAATCAGTTTGTGTAAATGCATTCAAATAGGACTCTTCTAAATCTCCATCCATTCCAAACGAATCCAATGTAGACTGAATGAGTTGTTTGTTTGAAAATGTTGTTGGATCCACCGGCTCAGTCTTTGTCTTCTCATGAGCATTTTCACCATCTACTAGGAAAGAGCTATTTTTAGCAAGTTGCAATTCCGGTATAGAATCTCCTGTCATTTGGAAGTCAAATAAATCTAAGGAATCATGAATCAAATCATTGGCATCAGCAAATAGACCCATTACTTCCCCTAGTGATACATTGTCATCCCAGGGAGAATTGTTACTTACAGTATCAGAATTGACCAGAGTTAAAGGAAAAGGAGCAATTGTAGTCCCCAAGCTCTCGGCAAGATAACTGTTGTTATTTTCCAGTTTTTCAAGTGGAGTCCAATTTTCAAAGCGAATACTGCTTTCGTTCTGGCTTGATTTATAATTATCAGGAGTATACTGGAATGGCGGCGTAAGCACCAAAGACCCTTTCCTTTCTGTTTGGGGTGGTAAAGTTTTTGGAGTGGGAGAGGTGTCAACTTTGAATCTAATCTTTCGTATAGTTTCATACGAACAAGGTTTGTTCAATCTTGTACAATTGTGACAGTAAGGTTTAAGCTCATCACATTTGATCTTTCTCCTTTTGCATTCGTTACATCCTCCTCGGCTGTATTTCCTCTTTGAAAAACCACCGCTGGTCTTTCTCTTGTTGTCTTGTTTCTCTGTCATTACTTCCACTGGAAATGTCATGACAATTAAGATACGAACAATAAAACAGGTTTATGGGAAAGTGCGGAATTTTTCAGATGCGGAATTTTTTGACGTTTTGAGGAAGCGCTGCCAAATCGTCATTTTTGCTATAAAAAAGAACTGAAATCATCATATAGTACTTGGTATGGACAACTAGAGCTGTTATAATTAATTCATCACATTATATTATGAGAGCAAGTAACTTCTGAATCACTATGAATTTAGTCGCTCAAGTGAAAATCTCACAGATGGTAGCGCCTCCGTCACATGTTCTTTCTCTTGGAGCCCCAGACAAATTCTTTCAATCACAAACAGACAAAGAAACCCCAGACATTAGCAAGCATATAATGAACAACAAGGGCTTGTATACATCAATATGACTCTGACAGATAGCAGAAGCATATTTTCAAATGATAGAGAAACCAACCATACATTAACACACGCAAATGCTACAAAATCAACCTTGTTTGGCTTTGATGAAAAGCATTGGTACAAGAATATGACAACAGATCAAACTTCAGTAAATACCCTTGGAGGTAACCTTCATCAACTAAACCCAGATCAGATTTATAAGATAATTTCGATGAAATACAAGAATGATCCAATACTATTGATCAAACAACTTTCTATTGATTTGGCCAATAAAGAAACCGAGTTGATTTTGTTACGGCAAGAGAAGTTTTCACGAGAGGCAAAGTTGTATAAGCTTTGTAATGAATATGGGAATTTATCTACATTGGAAATTGATCAGAAATTGAATGAGGATAAGAAGAAGAAAAACCCCAAGCAGAATGATATTGATGAGATATTGAGTGAGATGATTGGCGTAGCTATGAATCATGAATTAGGCTCATCAAAAGAAGAATCAATGAATTCAATAAGAAACTTTGGACCACCTCCTAGACCTGCTCGTACACGTACCCATTCCGCACCAGCAGAAGATACACATGTAAAACAACAATCACAAGCTCTTCCATCACAAGAGAAAATGGAGAGTAACACAGCTTGGATAACGGCCCCAAAAAAGAAGAACTGGATTAAAACATTCTTCAATTCTCAAGAAGATCTATCCAATACTAAAAATCTCAGATCTGTTTCACGCCTGACTCAAGAAGAGTTTATAAATTCACGTACCCCAGTTGAGCTTGCTAGTTTCAGAAAGAATAACGACAGTGGGGGCTCTTCACCTACCATAGGTCCTGTACTTGTTGGTGAAGATATAAACATTGACAAGTATGGGTTCTTTACCGATACCTCAAACTTGAGAAACGGTATAACCAGTGCAAAAGTAGAGGTGGCTGATAAAACACCTGCATCATCGAAACAAACCAACAAATGCAAAAATACAGACGAACAAGCGAGCCCAGTCATCAACACTGGAGCAGGCGTAGGCAACCTAACACCAGCAACGTCTACACAAATGAGCAAAAATCCCTCCGAAGAGCGGGCGATTCTCGTCACCAACAGCAACAGCCAATTAAACCTACAATTCATTGACAGACTAAAACAAATCTCTCTAGCTCATGATAAAATTAACGATCAATTCGAACAAGATTGGAATAGACTATTTCAAGACATAAACCGCTCCCTTTTACAATCACATCATCCAACAATTCCCACCTCGTCATCTTCAACTTCAACATTACCTACATTTGGAATAAAGGGATATAAACTATTAACCCTAAACCCATCCCTATTCAATAATATAAAGCTTTTGATAAATACGAATGGTATCCCACCGAAATATCGTTCTTGGCTTTGGATGGAACTAGGCGGTGGGAATAACTATAAAGTAAACGGCGAGTATCAGGCATTGTTAGACCAACCTGCTGAAGAAATCCAGACATACTTGGATCAAATTGAATTAGACCTAGATCGTACATTACCTTTCAATTACTATTTCAATAATTTGATAGAATTGAAACCCGGGGTGAACTATTATAAATTAAAGAGGATTTTGTATGCTTTTGTTCAATATTGTCCCCGAGTGGGATATGTTCAAGGTATGAACAAAATTATTGGGACTTTAATGTTGAGCAATAGCGGTGGAAATATGTTAGTTGAAGAGGATGTGTTTTGGTTATTTGTAGGAATCGTAGAGGAGATTTTACCTAAATATGACGGGGATAAGGTATTTTTTGATGATTTGGCAAATATTCATCGAGATACTATGATTATTGGAAAGAAGTATGTAAGTAAGTTCTTACCCGAACTTAGCATACATTTTGAAAAAATGGGATTAGAGATCGAGGTGATAGTGATGAATTGGTGGTTATGTTTATTTATTGATTTAAAGTTTATCAATCTTGACACTTGGTTTAAATTGTTTGATAATTTAATTATTGGGGATTATAAACCTATGACAACCATGTCAACCTCCGAAGAGTTCCCAAGTGAATCACAGCTGACGGAGGAACAGCAGAAGATGGAAGATGAACAAGACAGTAGAAGCCTCAAGTTTTTCTCGATAACTTTGTCTATCTTGCAAAGTTTGCAACACATTCTACTAAAGATCGACCATAAAGATGAAATGCACCTGTTCCTATCTACCGATAACAATTTCAAACTTATTTCATCACCAACTTCCATCACCAAGTACAATCTAAAGTTTCTGGATTTAATAAGACACCAATTACACTTTTTTGGAAAACTATCAACACGAGAATTACGAATTTATAGAAAGGAGTTTAAATAACAAGTTGGTGATTATATAAAAGTTATTCTATTTTATACAATGCCTATATACATCCTTATGCAGTGAAACCATGATTATCACTATTCTTTTCTTTTTATTAGCCATAAAGATAAACTCACACAACATCACTAATGATTTTGGATGCTTCTCTATAAGTCTTCAACAATTCAATACATTTTTCTCTTTCGACTTGAATGTGTTCATCTTCCTTCAATAATTCATCAAAAAGGTTTTCATTGTATAATTTAACAACCAATCTATTTTGGATATGTTCTTTGATATAATTGACCAAAAGGCACATGATGGATTTTGGAACTTGATCTTGAATCATTTCTCTAACAATGCTGAAATAAGAGATGATCAATCTACGAATTAATTCACATTCCAATTGCTCACGTTCAGTTAAATCATTAATAGCATCATCACTTTCAAAAGAAGTGGTATCATCATTAGCAGAGTCAGAAAGAACCATTTTGGAAGTGAAATCATCGATTAAGTTTGGTTGTGAATGGGTTTGAGAATGATGGATGAAGTTAGTGTTGAATTGAAGTGTATTTTCTTGTGGCTGAGGGAATTTGAATGGAACAGGGTTTAATTGGGCTTGCGCTTGTAATTGTTGTTGATGAACAATTGGGTCTTTGCCCAAGAAATAATTCAAGTATGACTCTGGTTGAAGGGATTGCTGCTGCTGATGGGATGGAATTTGTGGTGAGCCTTGACGGAAATTTGGAGTTGATTCAGCTTTATGAACAGATACCCTACGTGGGTGAGGTTCAGGCTTTGTTGGCAATACATCATCAACTGATTTGATATCCGCTTCAAAATCATTCTCATCATCTTCCTCTTCTTCCTGGATATCCTCATCTAACTGTTGTTGTCTCTTTTTGTTTAAGATTCTTTCACTGGCCAATCTCAACTTGCTATTCAGTTCCATTTCCTTTTGCTTTTGACGTTCAGCTACCACAATACTCATAGCCTTTGCTGCGCCCAAGAAATTTGGATGATTGGTGTTAATATACGCTTTATGGATTTCAATCAAAGATTCGACATATCTAATGGTAGGACCCAATCTTTCTCTTAATAAATCGCTCACAACTTCAATCAATTTACCTTGCAATTTAGGATATCTATTCAATTCAGGACCGATACTGGTTGAACAAACATTATGGACAATCTTCATTAATTCTTCATAGACTAATTCAACGCAAGCCTTACTTGGATCTTCTAATAATTTAATTTGTGGTTTAACCAATAAGTCGAATGCCAATTCCGGAACAAATAATGATGCTCTTGGACCAGTCGAATTTCTAATTGCAGTTCTAATATCAAGAATAGACAAGTTGTGAGTTGGATTAATAGCAGCTAATCGGGCACCAAAAATTTCATTATAAATGTAGTAAATTCTAGCACCACCACATAATTCTTTAGTCAGAATGATATCATTAACTGAAGTACCTTCAATAGAGTTAATGAAAGTGTTAGCAAATTTGGTCATTAAATTTAAAACCAAGACACCACGAGATTCCCCAGAATCTCCCAACCCTGGAACGTCACCATACGAAGCCAATTCTTGTTCTGTTTGGCCCATCAAGGTGTTTAATTTGGCTTTAATATCTGGTAATCTTTCTCTAATATGAGACATCAAGATTTTATTTAATGTTTGAGCTAAATATTTGGTACCACATTTATTCGAAATGGCCTTATAAGCAGGATGTCTAGCAAAGAATTGATATTCTGCATATAAGGAATCATCCAATGGTTTATTTTCCGCGATATCTTGTTGTGAGCGATTAACGATACCGATAAATCCCAATTTCAAAGGATACACATTACCCTTTAAAATATCCAAAGCATTAGTACCTTGATCCATTAAATCTAACTTGGTCAAGATACCAACAGTTCTTTTACCAGTTGGATCAACTTGTCTAGCCAATTTTAAAGATTCAGAATTAACCAAATCAACATTTGCTGGGGAAACAGCTAAAATGATACAATTTGGAGATGAAATGTATTCCAAAATTAAGTTTCTAGTTTGTCTTTCGATATCAGTTGGCTGATCACCAATTGGGATTTTAGTTAAACCAGGTAAATCAACTAAAGTTAAGTTCAAAACATTTGGGGAGTAAATTTTAAGATTAATTGGTAATCTACTAATTCCTTTGTTTTGACCGGCAATCCTCATTGTTTCATTTTCGATTTCTCTTCTAATTTCATGGAAATCGTAGAATCTTTTGTGAGGAATGTGTAAAAATTCACCCCATTCGTTGCGAGATTTTGGACCGCCACCATGTAATTTGCGCAAATGATCTTCCAAATTGACTTCACCTGAATTTATCAGCAGATCATCGGAGAAATTAACATTACCATTTGATATATTGGAAGAAACGCCATTGTGGCTGTCGCCATTGGAAAGAGGGTAATCATCCTCACTTGAAACATTGATTAATTGCAATACCAAAGGTCTTCTAGTAACGATACCAGTTCCTCTTGGCAAGAAATCCTTACCAACAATATTTTCCAATACTGAGGATTTACCACAAGATTGAGAACCAACAACTGCCAAAATAGGTAAATCTATCTCGGATACTTGAGTAGCAGTAACAATATCTTGCAATTTGTTAACAACAGGGATGAGATCTTGCAAAGACATTGTTTAGTAAGTGAATAATAGCTTGGTTGTAAAAAAAATTTTGATGATTCAAGATATACTATGTATTGGATTGCTCTCTGGATAAAATTATAAAAAAATATACTGTCTATTAGGATTATATTGTAAAATGGGTATCTTTGCCAAAATGATGGATATACTCTGCTACCTTATCAATCTTCGCCTATATTAAACATACAATATACAGCTGCTAAATTATTTAACAAACCCAAGTTGTGGTGTTTAAACGTTGTTAAAATAGTGAGAAAAATGATTCGATACCAAAAAAAAAATTGTATTTCTGTCTGTCTGTCTGTCTCGCTGTCTGTCTGAATATTTTTTTCTTGTGTTTTTGTTATTTCTCCAAACAAACCTTCGGGTTGAAAGTTCCTTTATATTGTTTGTAAGTAAAGGAGGAAGATGTAATAACAAGTTAGCTATAGGCTTTACACCCCAAGTATACTCTCTAGATATACCAGAACAAGGCGGAGAGAAAAAGAATAAAATTTAAAGATTTCAGAATGTCAATGGCGAATCATAATCATTTCCTGCATATAACCAGTCGCCATCGTCTCCAAGTCCCCAAGAATACTACAAGGTAAACACCACGAGTAACCCCATATTAATTTGTTGTAGCAATTTCAATTTAGAAATTTGTCAACATCACACTTTGCAACAAAGGGAAGCAACCCGTACATGTGATATATCTATAGTCATCTACATGGTGCATCCTTCTCTTCTCTTTCATTTCTGATATTTCACGGTTCCACGACTTTAAACAGTAAAGATATTTCTCGTTAAAGTTTCATTACATATGATTCTTTTGGGTTCTTGCTCTTGCAATATAAATGTCAATCAAGTAATCCACTTTCATGTGGTATACATCGCTTCTTCCATTGAAGCAATCATTCCAAAAAGCAAAATGTAACCAACATTGACATAATGAGTATAATGCTCCCCGCGAAACTAATTCACGCTAAAACCTATCAGCATGCACACGTGACAAAACCAAACTCAAACGTTTTTACCCTTCGCAAATCCTTCATAATATGTCACATACATCTTGAATACACTGATATTCGCCATTATGTATGATTCTATTTATAGAAGCAATATCATGTAATTTCATAGAGGATGTTGCTTGCGTTTTACTTTTTCTTGCATCAAATTGACTTGTACTAATGCCTTTTCATGGGGCACGTTTGAACCAATAAACTCAAACATCTAGGCTTGAGATACTACAATAAATCTACATTGACTTACTAATAGTATCAAAATTGCTGCATCTTTGATACACTATTTTTCATAAATCTGTGTAACACTGAATTATTTTGATCAAAGTTGTTTAGAATGTTTCTGACTTGCTACAAGCCTTATTGGTTTCTTTGACTCGGGGTTTCTGGAGATGTTGCGCTTTTGCTGGATCTTTGCACATAATGTCATAATCATGAATTAATCTTAGGAATTCACATTTTTGCCTATCTATAAACTTATGTTAATGGAAAACACGAGAAATCCAACAAGACGCGTCAAATGAGCGTGAGAACTAATCTTATCAACCAGAATTCCAGAAAGGACAACCTACAAGTGGAAAATTCGCTTTTAATGAAGGACAGATGAATCGCCAGCGTTCGCCAATGCCACGGGAACTCAAATAATTGCAAATACCTGTTGAGCCTATTTCTGACGGAATTTCTTTGGTTTATCACTACCTTCTTTACAGATCAAATACACACCCACGAATAGTTCTGGAAGTATATTCCAACTTTGGTCCATAATAATCTGTACTAATGGCAAGTCAGGACATTAAAGAGTTCAATTTAATATACTTTTGACACTTTCCAATTGCAAGTCACGTTGTCTTTGTGATATATATAAGAAGAGCACTCTTTACTGAATAATTTCATCGGGAGAGTCAAAAATAAGCCGATGGTTCCAAGAAAAGTTTAGATGTGCAACTTCCAACCATAGCCGTGCCAACGCAAAAATTTCCCGCTTAATCTTCCAAGTAAAATTGATATTAACAAAAACCAACCTTTCTTAGGGGTGGTTGGCTTACCTTCATACCAACAAAGAGAATCCACAGGAAATGACCAGGGAGAGTTGTTATTGACAATAAATGTTCTGAATCAGAAGACAAGAAGAGGTTAGCAAGATTGTACCGACAATTGAAACCTTTGTGATCAATGTTGCAAAGAAAATATTTTACATTGAGATTTGGACAAGAACCATAAAGATTTCAAGTAGTATTTTACTTTATTGAGACTGCTTATCACTTATCGTATATTTCAATTTAAGATTCGATCTTGTTGCTTGAATTCCACCGCAACGAATGCTAAAAATATTTTTTGGATTGGTGGAGATCTTTAAAAGAAAAGATGTGAACAATGAATATGGCTTTCTGTATGCTTCTTGTGATTAGTTGTTTAAATATTTCTTTGCCTCTCGGGAGAACAGACCACAAGAGTCTAATATTATAGACTACCATTATATATGGAATTCGGAATAACACAACTTCAAAAAATTATTTAAATATTTAAAGTATACCCCCAGTCTTCGTGATATCAGTTCGTAAGTTGAGTACAAGCACATCTTAAGTCATAAACGCATACTTACACATCTTACCCCAATTTTGAAAGTGGAGATCAAGTACCTCTTCTCTAAGCTTGCACTTCTGAACCACCTTCAATACATGTAAGAGAATACAAACAAAACATATATGTATAATGACGTAGTATTAGAGGTTCCCGTTTCTTTTTGATGATCTACAAATTTCGATCCCCAAAAAGAGCATCTTCACTTAGATTCTCCCAGACTTGTAAGTATCATTCATCATACACAGTGAACTATTTACAATGGTCCCTTTGAAAAGCCTATGAAACTAAACCCAACATTACAATTGGGAATCTATTGTCATTTTTGTAAACAAAAGCAAAGTAAATTAGCCCGGAGTGTGGGGATTCCTCCGAACAATAAAGGTACTGATCAGCAATTTGAATGTCTCATATGTGTTCTTGATCAACTCCAGTACCTGTTTTCGTTATTCGGGAGAACACAGTTTTATTTTTGTGTAAGTATCTTCATCTCAATTATTCCGACCGGAAGAACACAACTTTTATTTTTTAACTCAAATTTAATTTTAATAATATTGATTTTGTCAATCTTAACTCTAGCAGGTACCTAGCTATGCACATGACCGGTCTTCAATGATTATTAACCAATTGAAACAGTTAATATGAAGTTAAATTAAAAAGCAGAAGAGAAGTGTGATTTACAGATCTTGTGGTGATCTACAAGGGCAAGGAACACCTATCTGGAAAATTTCATCACCAGAAAAATGACATAAAAGCGGCAATCAAAATTTGACATCGAATTAGGTGGAGGAAGAATAATATTCACAATTATTTTTTGATTTTAATAATATTTTTTTACATTTGCTGCATGAAATATGGGGGAGCCGTTTCTGAAAGAAAAAAGCAGGAGTTAAAATAATCGAGAATCAATATAAAAGTAAGTCGATATCAGTTTCATTTCCCTATCTCGCTTTCTCTGCCCTCAATACTTCACAAAATCAAAACACCATGAGTGAACAACACAAATCTGATTCGATGGTTAACTCAGCCACAACTTCTAGCCTCAACAAACAAGCTCTTAACGAAATTTCCGAGCTTGAATCGGTCAATTCAGAAAGACAAGCTGGTGAATATGGTAACATCTTATCTCAATATTCAGAAAAACAAGTTATGCAAATGGGCAGGCATTATGCTGCCAAGCACGACCTTGATACTGATTTATTTGCAAGAGCCGCCGCATTAGCTCGAGCTCCCTCTGCTTTCAATACAATGCCATTCTTGACTGAGGAAGAGAAACACGGTTTATATTTGGAAGCTACAAAGAAATGGCACATTCCAAAACAATTAGTTGCTGTTATTGCTTTGGGATCAATGGCTGCTGCTGTCCAAGGTATGGATGAATCTGTTGTTAATGGGGCAACTTTATTCTGGCCAAAGGCTTTTGGTGTAACGGAAATGAAGAATGCAGATTTATTGGAAGGTTTAGTGAATGGTGCACCATACTTATGCTGTGCGGTTATAGCATGTTGGTTATCCGATTTTTGCAATCGTCATTTAGGTCGTAAGTGGACAATTTTCTGGACTTGTTTGATTTCTGCCATCACCTGTATTTGGCAAGGGTTTGTCAACAACTGGTGGCATTTGATGATCGCCAGATTCTTTTTGGGATTCGGGATTGGTATCAAGTCAGCCACTGTTCCAGCTTATGCTGCAGAATGTACTCCAAAACATATTAGGGGTTCCTTAGTTATGTTATGGCAATTTTTCACTGCTGTTGGTATCATGTTTGGATACGTTTCATCATTGGCATTCTATCATGTTCCCGATAGAAATATTAGTTCCGGGTTGAATTGGAGATTAATGTTAGCTTCCGCTTGCATTCCTGCCATAATTGTCTTATTCCAAGTTCCTTTTGTTCCCGAATCTCCTCGTTGGTTGATGGGTAAGGATAGACACAAGGAAGCTTTTGAATCATTAAGACGTTTAAGAACCGAAAAAATTGCTGCTGCCAGAGATTGTTTCTACCAATATGTTTTGTTAAGTGAAGAAGGTTCTTATGAAATTTCCGTTTGGAAGAAATTTATCGAGTTATTCACGATCAGAAGAAACAGAAATGGTGCTCTTGGTGCTTGGATTGTTATGTTTATGCAACAATTCTGTGGTATTAACGTTATTGCTTACTATTCCTCGTCAATTTTTATCAAGGCTAACTTTAGTGAAATTTCTGCATTATTAGCTTCATGGGGTTTCGGTATGATTAACTTCACCTTTGCAATCCCAGCATTCTTAACCATTGATAAGTTTGGCAGAAGAAGCCTTTTATTGTCGACTTTCCCGTTGATGGGTATCTTCTTGTTAATTGCTGGTTTCGGGTTCTTGATTGAAGACCAACAAGGTCAATTAGCCATGGTTGTCGTTGGCGTCTACTTATTCGCAGCAGTTTATTCGTCTGGTGAAGGTCCTGTTCCGTTCACTTATTCCGCAGAAGCTTTTCCATTATATATCAGAGATATCGGTATGAGTTTTGCTACAGCAACCTGTTGGTTCTTTAACTTTATTCTTGCATTCACTTGGCCAAGGTTGCAAAATGCATTTACTCCAACTGGTGCATTTGGGTTCTATGCTGCTTGGAATATTGTTGGGTTCTTCTTGGTATTGTGGTTCTTACCAGAAACCAAGGGATTGACTTTAGAAGAATTGGATGATGTTTTCAGTGTTCCAGCCATGACACATGCTGCTTATCAAACTAATGCTTTCTGGAACGGAATTCAAAGAAGAGTTCTCGGAAGAGATATTCCAAAGTTGCCACCTTTATATGAACATCAAAGAATGGCTGTCACCAACCCAGAATGGGAAGAAAAAGATCAGGTTATTCATGCCGAGTAGATCGGTACCACACTAAATATTTCAATTCTCCTTTTTTAGTTTTCTCATTAATTTGTTGTACTGTTTCGTTAGATGCCTAGAGTATAGTTTTGAATTGTACATTATTAATCACATAATATTTTTACAGAATGGGCTTCGGATATTAGTTGCAGATTCATTAATGAAAAAAACTGGGCATCAATTTGGATATGGGAATCCTATCCCTGTTATTCGTAGAAAAAGCCTGCGGATAATTTTGAGAAACCTGGGACTATCCACTTAATTGAATGACCAAATTTTGCCTTTGAGAGCCTGGTATTGATTTCGATAGTCCTGTAGTAGATTTAGAGCAAACTTTGTTAGAGGGTCACTGCATAATCTGTATCAAGTAATTAAGAAATACAACTCGCTAATCTGTGACGATGAGAAGCCACCAACAAAATTTCTGTGTGTTTTCTGATGGATTTTCCCTATTCCCTACATTTTTAAATTTCAAAATTTGATACAAGAAGATCAAAACTGGCTTCTTCTTGCTCTAACACAGTATTTTGTTTGACAATCACTAGGAGGTCCCTATCAAATACAGGAAGCACGATGTGAAAACTAATTATATAAGAAAAATGAACACTAATAATTATTTATTTGTTTTACCGTTTCATTTAAAAGTTGGAGTTAGTGAATCTTTTATTAAACACAAATCTACCACAAATAATAAAATCAGATTTTTGATTTGGGTGCGATAGACACATTACAATAGGCTTCATATGTACAAATATTTATTGATATAGTACATACACCTCGTAAGTGACAATAAAAAATTGCTCTAATATTGAACTCCAGGTCTCGCCATTGTGAGTGATACCCCCCGGTCCCAAGCACTCCCAGCAAAAGAACAGATACAATCCGTTGTAGTTAGCTTCTTTAGAGAGTTTTGAACAACCTGGCAGGACAAGTGATAACATATTTAATTATCTTGATATGTATGTATTCTGCAGGACAAACCTGGTATAGATTCTGTAAAAAAAATCGCCAAATGTTGTGTGAGTCGTAGGATTCCCTGGCTGGCCAGACCAACAGCCTAAACTATTTTCCAAAGAGAGGCAATACCAAAACAAAGTTCAAAGTATGCAAATTTTTTCATTCAGAATTCCCTATATAAACCTACAACAATTACACATTAGCATTTTATAATTAAAGATCATGCAGCAACACCGAATTAATAAGTTAATATATCAATAATTATATTAACAATACTCACCAACACTTGAACACCAACCAAAACCACCACAATAAATTCTAAATTTTCTTCATGAGAATGACCTAATTGTTCCTTTAACATTTGTAATAAATCAGAGATGACTTCCAATCTTTGATTCAACAACTCTACACGTTGATTAATTTCCAAGTATCCACGAGTCGCTTGATATATTGGTTCTAAATGCGGTTCCGCCCACATTAATTCGGGAGAATCCAACACTGATCCATGCAAATTAATATTTATACGTAAAATGAACAATTCACCGATTGATTTCATGATTTCATCACGTGTCATTTCAACTTTCCCCGTTTGGGCAATTTGATGTGGAATGTCTTGAGTATCTTCAATGGTATTATCGACTAATTCTTCAAAGAGGGATATTTTAACTGATTGGGCCAACGCATGGGATATTGAAAGTTTTAACATGTAGTTGTTATCATCACGTAAAGTTATGAAATCATTGTAAATACGAGGTTGATATGATTTTGTAATGTAATAATTGAATTCTTCAATTTGAATGTCTTCTTCGGAAAGTTTTTCTGATTCAAATTTGGCCAAGTCTTCCAAGAATGCCAGTTCTTCCTTGGTGGTATATCCCCACATTATGACTACCCCATATTCAAATATGAAAATATCATTCTTTTTCCCGATATCAATTTCTCCCCCTTCATCAGCAAGTCGAATTAATTTATGTCCTGCAGTTTCATCATTTTCATTTTCAGTTCCCCGCCAATCTTTATATGTAAATGGAGTATATAAACATTCATCGAACAACTTAGGACTAGTGTTATGTATACGCCTCCGTTCTTTTAACCAACGAAATAGATCTTTCATTTTATATGACCCACAAGTACAATAAGCAGTGACACGAGGTAACAAATCTCGATGCAGTTTCCCCAAGATTTCCGCATCTTTTCTGGCTGATGTATCAGTGATGTTCTTGACTTGGGAATATACTCTAGCACGTTGCGGATCCGTAGCTGCATCTTCATCATCGTCGTCGTCGTCATCTCGAGTGCTAATACCATCTGACGAAGTTAAACGATTGTTGAGATTTGGTGGGTCCTCAGGAAGAAGTTTTAATTTTTGCGATGTTCTGGAGGTCCTTTGTAATCCAATTTTTGATGATTTTGTTAATTTATTAGCAGTTTTGATAGACTGAGGTGATGTTGTATGTTGATGTTGATGGGATGCTGTAGAACCAGCTGTTGTTGGTTTTTTCGGGGTATTTGATATTGATGACGCAGCAGCTCTATCATTTGCTGATGACGACGACAATGACAACCTTATAGGATTCTCAGGTACTGGCTGAGTATTAGGTAGTAATGGCGTTGTATCTGTCATATCGTTATTAGTCTGTGACATTGCTTATGTATTAATATTAGAATTGCTGAAAAAGGGTCTAAAATGTTTGTTGACGATCATTTTAGTAAATTTAATTTGTGTGTGTTTTGTTAATAAGATGTGTTTTTATGTTTATTAACCAGATTATATGCAGGATGATTTATAGACTGCATATAACCCTTTTTTCTAAATGCGATGATCATTGAGCAAGATTTTTTTTTTTACAACCAAATTGTTTTACAACCAAAATATCAACTTAGAGAGACATATTATTAGCGTATATATATATATACATAGATATCTATAGAAGCAAGAAACGGAGGAGATAATGTCAAGACCAGTTAAGGTAAAAACAACTGAATCTTCCAGACGACATGCTTTCTCTTCTTTTAGAGAAAGAGTTGATTCAATCAAAATTGAACCATCAAAAAAGCTAACCAAAAGAGCTCATGATTATGTTGAATCGAGTCATTTCTTAACTACATTGGAACATTGGAAAGAAATTAACCTAAGTGGAAATTTTACCGATTTCTTAGACAAAGTAGAAGTACATTCCCAATCATTACCTCAAATATTACACCACCAAAAGCTCATATACCAAGCCTTGTTTGATGGCATTCAAATTAATGATATCAATTCAATTCAACCATTGTTGGAATTATTGTCTCAATTTATACATGATTTAGGTCCTGATTTCTTACCTTATTATGAATCTACATTAAAATTATTAACTGAATTGGTTCTTACTATTAATCCTAATGATTTTCAAAATAGCCGTAATTCATCAAATGCATTGGAATGGTCTTTTAATACTTTAGCATTCGCTTTTAAATATTTGTCAAGATACTTAATTACCGATTTAAAACCGACTTTTATTGCATTATTACCCATTTTAACTATAACTAAGAAGACTTATATTTCCAGATTTTGTGCTGAAGCATTATCATTCTTGATCAGGAAACTGAATAATTTGAAGGAAATTGTCACATTCACATTATATGATCAAATTGATACTATAGTATCCAATGACTCCTATTGTGAATCCCTAGCAATCTTATACAGTGAATCTATGAAAAATACAAAGGGGACGTTCCATAGTAAATCAAATCAAATTTTTGCAACATTGATTGAAAGCACACTTTATCATATAGACACTAGTGCACAACCCAAATTGATTAGTATTATATCCGACATCTTATTGGACATTCTTCATCATGGTACCCCTGAATCTTGTGACAAATTTTACGTATTGGTTACCAGCTATTTAAATACTTTAATGGACAAAGACTCCTCAGTTATTGCATCATTAACATCTTGTCAAATTTTATCTACTCTTGCTTTTGCCGAATCTGGTAAAAAGATAAGATCTTGGGAACAATTATTGCAAACAGCAGATAAATTATCAACTCAAATACAACAAGTTGACTTCCAACAAGCTTTAGCTACAGAATTATGTGAATCATATGTATACTTATTAACAATCATATTCAGAAATGCAGATGTTCAAAACTTAACCAAATACCATAAACGATTCTTTGACTCAATTGGAAAATTGGATAATGGAAATCATACTTTGACATTTGCTCAAGCAAGTTTAAATATATGCAAATCAAAAGTGGTTAATTTTGGATTATCTAGAAGTATTCAAGAGTTTATCGACAAATTAAATCCGGAAGATCAGTCTAAATTAGTTAAATTGACTTATTTCTTGCAAAATACCATAAAAAAGACTCCTGATTTAGTTATTTCATTCAATTTTCCAGGACATGTCGTGAAGGAAGTGAATATGCAATTGTGTGACGATGTCAAATCCATCGAAGAATCTGTTGACAAATTACAAGACACATACTGGAAACTATTATTTTTGAACCATGCTCACTCGTCTATTGATATTCCCGAATCCGATTTAATTAGTTTACTCACAAAACTCGCTGGGTCGTCATATACTTTCAAATCTCATTTCTCAAATGAATTAGCTGCTGCAGTATTATCTATTACTACTCAAAAGATTGTCAATAACAAAAATAAGGAATCGTGCAAACAAGTTTATGAATTATTAGCAGAATGGATTGGTAGTTTCAGCACTTCATCGACATTTCTTCAATCCATGACGGAATTTATCACTACAACTTCCAAAATTATGACACCATCGACGAAATTTGCTGAAGGTTTATTATCTGACGTTGTCCAATGTTTACATCTCTCCAGTCACGAATCTCGTTCCGAAGCCATTGAATTACTTGTTGCATTATTAACTACCTTAGAAAGAGAATCTAGTTGCTTAAATACTATTAGAACTATTGAATCTATTCCATTGACGATTTCTAACGGAAGAGATATAACTCTTCGCATAAGAACGCTTGCCCAAGAGTTTCTGAAAAGCATCAATCCAACTGAATTAGATAAAAAGATTCTAGTACATTATTTATTTGGGTTGTTATCTAATCGTTTTATGCCATCTTGGGAAGGTGTATGGCAAGCATTTCCTTTAATATCATCAAGTTGTAAACAAGAAATTTGGGATGTTGGTTATTATTTAGTGACAAGAGATTATTCGAATCAGGATAGAGAGTTTTTAGGAAGTGATGCAACTGCGGGATTTGAACAAGAGAGTGGATTGACCGATTGGCAACCTAGAAATACCAGATTATTACAAAATTTTGAAAACTTCGAAAAGGGGCATCTTGGTGTTTATAGAAATGTCAATATTTCCTTGATTGAACTTGTGAGATCTCAGTGTGGAAATAATACTTATGAAGATATGTTAAGGCTGAATATTTTAACTGGCTTTAGCCACGTTGTAAATGTGATTGAAAAGCATATCGATGAATTAACTCCAATACTTATTCATTCGGATGAGTCTCAAGCTTCGTGGTCATTGAAGCACCGTAATGAATTGTTATCTTTGTTTGGTAAGTTCAAGAAGTTAAAGAATTCAAAAATGGCAATTCAATTATATGACCATTTATTCAATCTCTTGTCAAGTCAACATGTAAAGGTCCAACAACAAGCCCTTGATGTCTTATTTAATTATAATAACCCACAGATCAATAAATACAGAGACAATCTCAAAAATCTCCTCGATGAAACCATTTTCCGTGATGAATTATCGAAATTCTTATCATCTGATACTATTTTAGAACAGGGTGATCGTAAAGCGGTCATGTCATACGTGGTCCGGATTTTGTTTGGAAGAGTTCAAGGACTGACCAAAAGTAATTCCAAGACTGGGAGAAAGTTTGCTGTTATTTCGGTGTTGCCAAATTTACAGGACGAAGATATTATCGAGTTTGTAAAGTTGGGTTCATCCAAGATTGGATATGTTGACTTCTTTGAAGGAAAAGTTCCAAAAGCAAGCTTAGGTTTAGAAAAAGCTGTATTGAAGAAGATGAGTGGGTTTATTAATTTATTGACGGAAGTTTATGACACGTTGGGAACCAAGTTTGGCGAGGTTTTAAAGACGACAATTGAACCTTTGATATTTTGTTTAATTTCAGCTCAAAATAGAATTGAAAGTACCGTTGAAGAAGAAGAAGCTGATATCAGTGAAAAAATGGCCAGAAATATTAGAAGTGGAGGTATGAAATGTTTAGCTGAATTATTCAAGCTAATTGGACCAAATTTTGATTGGGCTCCATTCGTAAATGTAATGTATGATAGTTTGATTTCACCTAGATTAACCAATTTTGCTATTGAGAACTTACAATCACCAAGTTCTTTAATGGGAGTTATGACCAATTGGATTAACAACCAAAACACTTTATGTTTCTTATATGTTGATGATTATGCGCCAGTCAAGGCTCTAGTATCAATCCTTACCAAATCAGATATTGCCAAAGAAAGTGTTATCTCGAAAGTTTTAGATTTTGTTGTTACAGCATTGCAGAGGAGTGATAGTATGGATGAAGATTTTTTCACTTTATTGGCCATTGTTGTTGATTGCTTGCTTGGTAACTTATCCGCTATCATTAAGAATATCACGCATAAAGATGTTGGTTCAAAAGCAATTCAAGCCTTATTATTATTAATTTCTGGTAAGTATATCGATGATCAAGAAACAAAGTCATCTTTGATTAAAAGTTTGACATTGGCATTAGATAAGAGTAATGCTCAAATTGAATTACAAGATAAAGCAAACATTTTGATTTCATTATCTAGTTTGATTGAAAGTTATGAATGTGAATTTGAAGATTTGGTCTCATTATATCAAACATGTTCCAAGTTGTTCCGAATCTTTTCTGATCGTAAAATTCGTGAAACTCTTGTTGGTGTATTTGTTGCAATTGGAAATAAGTTTGATTATGTAAAGGAAATTTCCACTATAATTCGTGATTTGAATGCTTACTCCACTTCTAGAATGCATGAATTAGATTATGAAACGAGATTGGATGCTTTCAAGTTAGTTAATGAAGAAAAGTACGCCACTTTTGATACTGTTCAATGGACTCCTATTGTATACTGTGCTTTATATTTCATAAATGATCCCGAAGAGTTGGCTATTCGTGTTAATGCAGGTTATGCTTTACGTCGTTATATTGATTGTTACTCGGAGAAAGATAGTATTCAGTTAGCTCAACCATATATTTACATATTGAAGAATGTGATTTTACCAAATTTGAGAGTAGGAATCAGAAAAGATAATGAAGATATTCAAAACGAATATATTTCTGTCTTGGAACATTTAGTTACGAAGTCCAGTCATTATGATGATTTGAAAGACATGCAAGTATTGACATTTAATGATAATGAGGAAACCAACTTTTTCAAGAACGTGAATCATATCCAATTGCATCGTAGGCAAAGAGCAATTAAGAGATTGGCTGAACATGCTAGTGAATTAAACGACGGAAGTATTGCGCATTACATCTTGCCTATTATTGAAAAATATGCTGTCTCTAAAGAAGAAAGATTCAAAAATATCGGGATGGAAGCATTGGAGGCTATTGGAGTTTTATTGAAGTACATTAGCTGGAATCAATACCGTGCAATTCTAAAAAGGTATGTTGCTACTTTGAAATCAAATGATCAAGAAGTGTTGAAATACAGAGTTAATTTAGTAGTTGCTGTATCTAGTGCGTTATCGACCTCAATTGAAACTAGAAACAGTGGTGGGCAAACATGCTTCAAATCTTTACCAACTAGCCAAGAAGATATTGATGAGTTTATCCTTCAAGAAGCATGTCCTTCTTTATTGACAATCCTAAATGTTCGTGATGATGAAACTATTGTTGCCCGTGCACCACTTGCTGAAGCATTAACAAATTTCATCTTATGTATAACCAAAGAAAAGATTGGTTCTGAATTACCCAAGATCTTGACCAGTACTTCCCAAGTCATGCGTTCCAGATCAGAAGAATTGAGAGAAGCAGTGAGAAAGACATTAGGTAAGATTACCATCCGATTAGGTACACATTATTTCCCATTTATTGTTCTGGAGTTGAAGGGTGCGTTATCTCGTGGATCTCAGATTCATGTTTTGAGTTATACCGTGCATTATTTGTTAAATTGTTTGAGCGATAATCTAGAGCACGGTGGTTTAGACAACTCAATTGAATTGATAGTTGATATTGTGATGGAGGACATTTTTGGGGCTGCTGGTCAAGAAAAGGATGCTGAAGGGTATACCAGTAAAATGAAGGAAGTTAAGTTTAAGAAGAGTTTTGATACTACTGAAATGATTGCTGCTAATATCTCATTGAGTAAATTTGGTGACTTGATTAATCCAATTAAGATGATTTTGCTGGAAAATATCAGTTATAAAACTCAAACCAAATTGGATGAATTGCTTAGAAGATTATCGTTAGGGTTGAATCACAATGCAGAAGCATCTAAAGTGGAAATATTACATCTTTGCTACGAGATTTTCATGTCATCATTAGAAAAGGAACAAGATAAGGGACTTGTTAAGGCTCCAAATGAAAAAGAACAGCATTTCTTAACAACACTTAAAAGAGTTACTAAGACTCATGTTGATAACAGCATTTTCAGACATACCATGCAAAAGCTTTCTTTAGAATTATTACGTACTGCTATTTCCCGTCATGAAAGTTTATTAACCGTAGCCAATCTTCAAGGTTTCGTTCCATTATTAGACCAATCTATCCGTTCGGAAAGTGATGCTGTGATCGCCAGTGCTTTAAAGATCTTGAATTCGATAGTTAGATTACCGTTCCCAGAAGAATCCCAAAATGTATTCAAAGCATGTGCTCGTCGTTCATTAGTCATCATCAAAGATTCTCCATCTACCAATTCCGATGTCTGTCTAGCAGCATTGAAGTTCTTGGCTACCATCATCAGACACAACCCAGATGTTAATTTGAAAGAAACTGCGATTAGTTATGTCTTGACTAGAATTCAACCTGATTTAGAAGAACCTCACAAACAAGGTCTTGCGTTTAATTTCTTGAAAGCAGTAGTAGCTCAACATATCATGATTCCTGAAATATATGATTTGATGGAAAGTGTTGCTAAATTGATGATTGTGAATCATTCTAAAGAAATTAGAGATATGTCACGCAGTGTCTATTTCCAATTCTTGATGGAATACGATCAAGGTCGAGGAAGATTAGAAAAGCAGTTCAAGTATTTGGTTAATAATTTAACTTATCCAACTGAAGAAGGTCGTCAATCAGTCATGGAATTGATTCATTTGATTGTCTTGAAAGCTGGTGCTGATCTATTGGAGAAATTATCTAGTTCATTCTTTGTTGCTTTGGCTAGTGTCTTGGTATCTGATTCATCTAATAAATGTCGCGAAATGGCAAATGCATTAATTGGATCCATTTTCAAAAAGATAGAGAATAGATCAAGTATGGATAATGTTGAGAAATATTGTTCAGCTTGGTTGAAACAAAACTCAAATGCTTTATTGAAAAGATGTGGTTTTAGTGTATATAAACTCATCGTGAATGTATTTGGTTTGGGTAAATTTGATGCATTGGACAAAATCGCTCATGAGAATATCTTACTTGTGATAGAATCGGCTAAAAGTAGTGATGAGTCTAGTGATATTGAATGGGAGTTATTATACGCTGGTCTTTCGACATTTAGTGCAATTGCATCTGCAGTCAAGGAAAAGATATTGGGTGAACGTTATAGCTCGCTCTGGCATTCATCAATTGAGATTATGTTATTTCCTCATTCTTGGGTTAGACTATTAGCATCGAGATTGGTGGCTATCTTGTTGTCAAACTTGGATGTGTTGGGTTTTGAACTTACTGGATTTGAATTACAGACGATCGCATTTAGATTGATTCATCAATTGAGAGCTCCTGGTATTACAGAAGAATTAGGATTGCAAGTTACGAAGAATTTGGTTATGATTGCTATGAGATGGGAGAAGAACAACACCAAGTTAGAGATTAATGACGAAGATGAAGAAGAAGAAAGCAAAGACATCTATGCAAATGATTATTTACTTAGAAGAATATGTGGTATCATTAAGCAAGAAAGTCTTCAATCAACTACTTCCAAGAAGGCATGCATTAAACTAGCAGCAATGTTTGTTCAATTCACTTCGGAAGAGAGATTACATAAAATTTCTGAAATGATTATTGGGGCATTATACAATTTCAGTGATGCTGAGTATTCTAAATCGCTTACTGATGAAGAATTGACTAGTTTGAGTTTGGAAAGTCTTGAATTGATTCAACAAAAGATTGGTACCACTGAATATACCAAGATATATGCATATGTTCAAAAGCAAGTCAGTTTGAGAAGAATGGAAAGAAAAGCAAAGAGAGCCCAATTGGCAGTTTCTGTGCCTGAAGTTGTTGCGAAGAGGAAATTGAAGAAACATGAAAGATTCAGAGAAAAGCGTAAACATGAAAGAGACATTAATGGATTTTATAAGAGTAAAAGGAAGAAGAGACTTTAACTGGTTTGTATATTATATGTTTTGTATATTAGAATTTTCAAATTTTTATTATTGGCGAAATAGTTTCTATTTTCTATTCTGTAATCATCTGATCTTGCTCTTCTTGTTTTAGTTCAGGGTAAGAAATATCTGGGTTTATTTCAGTGTGTTCGTGTATTGGTTGTTGTTCACCTTCACCTTCCGCCTCAGCTTCAAGGCTTGGAGTTTCTGCAACACTTGGAGGAACTGGCGTTGATTCTGGAGTCTCGGTACTATCTAACTTTGGCTTCTTAAACTGCCTTTTGGCTTCTTCCTCTTCTTCTTTCTTTTGATTATAAATTTCCATTTCTCGTTGATACCTTAATTTATCATCTTCGTATAACTTGTAAAATGGTTTTCTTTCTTCATCACCCATATGTTTCCAAGCTTCAGTCATATTCCTTGATGCGTCAGTGGGCATTGTTGCTTCTCCGGTTTCTCGTCTGATTCGTTCCTTCTCCTGTTCACAGAATAACAAATACGCGTTAGTTGGACGTCTAGGTAAATCAGGATCTTTAATTTTTGGTGCCTTCTTTTCTTCGCCTGCACTTCCACCTGCACTAGCTTGTTTGGTAGGTTTCTTAACAGTACCCGCGCTTGCTCCCTTTTTCACGGCACCAGCTACACCATTTTTGGATTTCAAAGTATCATCAAAAACTGCTGGTCCTGGTGGACATGCCATTTCTTCAAAGCCAATAATACCTTCAGGTATGGCTTGAGCTCGTTCTTCTAGTCTTTCCAAAAGGATCACATATTCCAATCGTAATCTTCTTATGACAGCTTGGGTTCTTGTCAACGCCAATGTTGCTATTTCGTTACTCTCTTCGATCTCGCTTATTCTTCTTTTTAATTCTTTACATTTTTGCTTAAACTTTTGTTCTACAACGAGTCGTTAGTAATTTTGGCACCAATTGGAAAAAGTTGTTTTTGTTGTATTCAGACATACCTTCGCTTTCTGGAGGTGTATCCTTTGCCTGTGCTTTCATTAATGCGTGTGTTTTTGTAATTGTGTGTTTCTGTTTGTTTCTATATGTAAAATCCTAACTTCAAGAAGTTTCTCTTTCAGTTCAGTTGTGTGTTTTTTTTCAAGATAATTCTCATTTGATGAGTCTGTTGATCAAAAGACTGGAGGGGAATTGAAAGAAAAACAAGTTGTTGATTTTAGTATTTTTACACGACCATATTAAACACCCACCAAGGTTCACTACAAGACCAATCCCCATTGATGGCTGCCAGATTTATAGTGACAACAGCTCCTGCTGGCAAGAGAGAAGTATGTAGTTATGTTTATTAGGTTTTAGGAGACTTATCATGACTGACAAAGATTTCAAGAAATCAGTTCGGTCTTGTCAATTTTGTCAAATCCGTCATCGAAAATGTGTCACCGAGCGAGGTGAAGACCGATGCAACTTCTGTATCGAAAAGGGCACCTATTGTATCATCAAATTAGAAAAAACGCCAGAGAATGAGCGGAAATTAACCGCAAAAGAGTATCAGGAACATTACAAATTCGAACTGGGTGAAAGCATCCCAACCATACACCCAATCCCCAAATCCACAACAAGATCAACAGCAACAACTACTAGTACTAGCACCGATTCGCTTCCTACTCCAACAACACGAAGAAGTTCAGCACAATTCGTATGTTCGACCAATCCAGTGGCGTCTATTATAAGTACAGACAAATTTCTCTGTTTTGACGGGGATAACTTTGGCCTATACAACCCGTGGCGAAATGTGGAACAAATGGACCCATATACATTACATAGTGGAAAGGAACTCGAAAGATTTTTAAATCGGACCAATACATACGTCTTACCTCCTATAGTTGAGCAACGACGCTTGTTTCGAATATTTCTAGATCGAATATATCCCCTATATCCGATAATTGAGAGACCAACGGATGGTTACGAAATTAGGGGTGTGCCGGAATTATTACTAAATGCAATTTTTTTGTCTGCAACGCGGTGTTTGCGTGACGGAGAGTTTCATGAAAGTATGCGACTTCGATGTGAGGAGTTGTATGAGAAGTGCAAATTGTTGGAATTGGTCGAAAGTGATAAAATTGTACTTATTCAATCATATTTGTTGATGTCAATACACGAGGAAGGGGTGAACGGAGGTTCATTGGCGAAAGAATATGTAACTAAAGCATGTGTGCTATGCGGTGACTTGGGATTACACAATCTAGGAGGGTCAGATGGCAGTATGTTGTTTAGTGGGCAAGAGAAAGTCCGGCGATACAAGGGCAAAATATATAAATATCCATTATTAAAGCGGATTTTCTGGACAGCATTTTGTTGTGATCGGATTGTCGCCGCCACCAGTGGCAGAGAAATGTATTTTCACAATGAAGATATTCTTATTGATGAGCTTTGTCTTGATGATTTTCAAGCTGGATTATTCCAATTGTTTGATTTTATGTTTTTGAGCTCGTGGGTTCAAATGTGTAGGTTTATTGAAAGGATATTGGCCGCTTGTTATCGACCTCCGGCCAGAAGAACTATCGATGAATTGTTGCAGAACGATTTGTTGTCGTGGGAAATACCGGAAATATTAGTTGGATTTGAATTGGCAGGGATGTTAAGATTGGTTCATGCCTATACCTGTCTTTTGTATTTGCGATGTAAAATGGATCCACTCTCATTACTTCAGCTGAAAGTAGACACAGTAGAACACAGTCACATGTCGTTAATTCAGAAATTTTCGCTGATAATCGTTATTTGTAACTTTGATCAGGTCAAGATGCATATCGTTGGTGTACATTCAGTTTTACATGTTATGGCATTGATGCAACTTCATCTGGAAGATTCTAGTTGTGCACATTTACAAGCCTCGAGTCAAATAAAAGAGCTAGGGATGTCGTTATTACATAAATTGAGTGATATCTGGTGGTTGGCAGCAACTGGTTTAAAGCTATTAGACTCTTCTTCAGATACTTGAATAGATGCAATTTATACTATCTAATATAAAAGGCGTATTTATTTTATATATTCTCAAATAAAACTTCCTTATGCTTTTTCATCATATGTTCCATGCTTTCGTTGTCAGTAGAATCACATCGAGTGTCCCACTTCAAATTAAATCTACCTTCAGGAGCAACATATTCTTCGATTGCTTTAATCACACCCTCTGGTGTATCAGCCACCTTGATAATCTCACCATTCTTAACACTAACAAATCCGCTGTTAATGGAATCCTGTAAAAACTTTAAGAAGTTATCAAAGAACCCATCAATGTTAAATATAACAATTGGTTTATCGTGGATATTCAATTGATGCCAGGTCACGACCTCCATCAACTCTTCCAAAGTCCCATAACCTCCAGGCATGGCGATAAATGCATCCGCCTCTTGTCCCATCAATCTCTTACGAGTATGCATATCCTTAACCAAGGTGGTCTTACCATATTCAGCAGAATCAGGAATTGGAGTGACACCAGTATGAAAATCAATAGATTGTTTTAATTTGACGTTAATGTCTTCATTAGGATCACGTTCTCGTGTAACAAGTGCCTCTGGAATAATACCATGAACATAACCTCCTGAGGTTGCACATGCTTTGGCGACGGCACCCATTAATCCGGTTGTTCCACCGCCATAAACCAATCCCCAGTTTTTTTGGGCGATGGTTTTACCAAGGTCAGCGGCATGGTTTGCAAACTCTGGTTTATTTCCAAAGGACGATCCGCAGAAGACACATACGGTTGTAGTGTGTGTCATTATTTAGTGTATATCTAAACGAGATAATCAAGGATTTATTAACAAATATGAAGAAGAATAGAAGGAAGCAATTTAAATTAATGGACAAGTGACTTTGGCGGAGCGAGTCAGATGACACTGGACGGCTGAACAAGGTGCCGAACACAGCGAAAAAAAAAAGAGCAGTTCTTATTGTCTGAATTTTCGGCAGAACGAAATTTTTCAAGATATATTAAATCAGATGAAACACCCCACGTTTCTTTGTACACACATAGAAGAGAATGGGCATTGCACGTTTGCTAGGAGGGAGGGACATCCACAGTTACGATAGCCAATTAGCATCGAATTAACGTACAAACACGGTAAATGGTATGGGAGATGTTACCCGGGAACTTTCATGGACTTGGTTGATCAAAACAGAAAAGTTCTTCCATCTTTTTCAAAGTTACATTTACAGTAACTTGCAAAATGCGTATATACCACTTTTCTATTAAAACCCATAGAATTCCAGCACCAATAAACTTGGGGTAAACTTTAGTAAGGTAACTTGTTGAAGATAACTTTTATTTAAATCTCTAGATACACCCTAAAAAATCACCCTGTACAAAAAAGAAGTCTATAAAGAAAGAGAATTGAAAGGACATTAATGAGGATTGTAGTCAGCAGTACCATCTTCATGAACGTGGAACAAGTCATGATGTTCATCATCAGGGATCTCAACTTCTGATAAGTATCCATTGCTTACATCATACATCATTCCCCACACTTCAATTTCACCATTTTTGAGTGCCATTGAAGCACTTGGATGTCTCTTTAAAGCGGTAACTGAAGCAATAACATTCAACTCGGCCAATTTTCTTGCCTTGTCCTTTGGACTTTCATTCAACTGGTTTAATAAATGGATGTTTTGTGCACGAATATGTCTGATTGGGTTAAGCCAAAGATCCAATACCCCGCCAATCTTTTTCAGTGATAATGAAGCCCAGACACCTCCACAATCAGTATGTCCACATACGATAATTTTCTTCACTTTTAGAACATCGACTGCGAATTGGATGACACCTTGAGAACTAATGTCATTGGCATTAACGATATTTGCGATATTTCTATGCACAAAGATTTCTCCTGGTAATGTAGCTAAACATTGATCACCACATCTGGAGTCACTACATCCGATCCATAAAGTGTGAGGAGACTGACCTTTGGCATTGGTATCAAATATGATATCTCCGTGATTATGTCTAACTGAATCAACAAAGTATCTGTTATTATTTAAGAAATCTTGTAAAGTAGATTCTTTAGATAATGTGAATGGAAAGTTATCGTGATGATGAAGTGATCTTTTTAAAGATTGAACTTGTGGTGGTTGATCAATTTCTTCTTCTGGTGGAGTGGTGACCAAATCAGTTTTGTGATCACCATGCTCTAATTGATAGTGGACAATGTTTTGTTTACCCATTTTAGTACAACTATTATGTATCTGCCTAACGAATATTGAATGGGGTAATCTTGTATTTCTCCTAAGTAAGGAACCCACTTTTGCTTTCTTTGATTAAATTTGTGAGAATTTTGATTTTGCTAAAGATCTTATATTTATAACGGAAAATATAAAATCGAGTAATTTAACAAGTGAAAACTTAACTGTATAATCCTACTATTTGGCTCAAGGTAAGTCTTCTTAAATCTTCGTTAAAACCCAAAAAAGGAGGAGGGGGAATTAAATCTGTGATGGGGGGAGTCTTTAATGAATGCGAAAAAAAAGCAACTGTTGCAGCAATTAGTTTGAGTCTTTTAGGCTAGCTTATGAAGTAGCAGTATGTAGCAGCCGATAGTAGAAGTAAATAACAACAAACCCTGAAGGTATTCCCTTATTCTAAAATAATAATAGATAAAAAGAACAAGAGAATGGATGTTTCAAATGGTATTTTCCAATGTCTTTATATACGTCGCTTCTTTTTTATTAAACGGATATAATTTCCCAATAACCCGAAGAAAAAATAAAGGAAAAACTCAACAAAAAAAATGAACTTTTATCAATATTTTACAGGTTACATATTTGGTCATTGATAACCAGCAGAACAATAACAATAGATTTACATGTTACATTTAAAATTGATAAGTGATGTCACTAGTAACTTGTAAAAAACTACTTGTGTTATCTTTTACTTAATCGCAGTGCTCAATAAACTAAAATATTAAAACACCCGCCCCCAAAGAAATCAAAAACGGTTCCCATCGCCATTCCCATCTCTGATATTTTTAAACCGTACAACAGTCGGCCCAAAAAAAAATTTGTGGGTCGTTTGACAGTAAATTAAAAACCCTAGGGAACTCTAATATGCCTAAGCATTGTGGATACACCTCGTTATAGTTCGTTAAACCTTGTAATAAGATGTGTTTAAACTTCTAACTGTGTGAACAAGATAAGGGGGGTTGTGGTGGATGGCAACAAATTTATTTCGGCCCTACAACTCCTTTATTCAACTTTGTAATCCACACTCTCGGAGTCCTCCACAGCAACTAAAAACTGTCTCGTTTCGACCTTTTGTTGGTTTCTTCAAAAGTTCTATTTTTTTGATTTATATGCAGTACAAGTGACTCCGATGACTAACTGAAAATTTTTTTCATTTGAACGGTCTTTTTACGAGAGACCAGCCCTTTCCTAATTCGGTAATTCAATTTCATTCAACGTTAACCGCGATGCAAAAGATGTACACATTCAATAGTAAATGTTCTCTTTCTTGTTGCAGATATTGGGATTGTTTCAAATTGTTTTATGAATTTTCGATTTAAATGTAAACTACCTTTAAAGTTCATTTATGAAATCTGCCAAAAGCAGTATCAGTTACCTGAATAGAATTAAAATTGTTCGTGCAAAACTTGATAGTATTTGTTACTTTTCAAGCGAAAGTTAAATCTTGTTAGCTTTCATGAAAAAATGTAATCTTCATAATTACTACAAAACAGTCATGATCATAAAGTTATATCTATATGCAGTTTAACTCAATAAAATTTCCTTATTGTCAATAAATTATTAGGATAATTAGCGGCCGTATTTTAACAGCTTCTTATCAGCAATGTGCATGTTTAAGCACCTATAAAAAATCCCTCAAGTACCGGTGTACTAATTCAAAAAGAAATGTATCTACTATTTATCTACTTCACAAGTCATGTGGGGTGCATTCGAAACTATTACATCGTATACTACAAATCAGACTTCTTAGTTTGCAATGGATAATGTCGTAGATTGGAAGGGTAACCTTGTTTTGAACAACCAGCGCTACCAAAGGAAAACGTTAAATTGACGCATGGTGCTGAAAAGTACAAATTGTTGAGAAATACAGACAACTCGAGATGAACACTGATTCTATCTGCAGGAAATCTTTGATTCACCTGTTTGCCATTCAACCAACCAACCAACCAACCAACCAACCGACCGACCAAACAGCTTTTTGAAAATTTCCCGATTTTCACTTTTTCTCTAATATAGTTTTGTTACATAAGCCAATATATATATAGAAAATCTACAATACATTAGTTGTTTAATTTTATTAATTGTAATTTAGAGCGTCAGTTACTGGTGCGAGTATTGTTGTTTCCATTACACTGCGCAATATACGTATCCCATTAGTTCCAAGTACATTTAACCACAATAATCTAGGTTTTTGAGCTTCCTGAGTGAAAGACTAACATTCAAAAGATCAGTTATGGAACTCGATCCTTCTAAGTTTTTAAAATTACCCACCGAAGCGATTGAATTTATAGTAAGCTTTCTACCTGTTCCCGATTTAGTACAATTCAGTGATATTCCTAATCTTGGCAAACGTGTGATTCAGGGTTTGAATGCATCAGGAATCAAAGTGACAGTGGGCTATGACGATGCTCTTCGGATTCCTACTTCCATTCCAGATGAATATAATATTGGCAGAATTCCAATTGGTGATGAACTAAATTGAAGATTGATGTCATGGATGAGAAACATAACATTAAATTTAACCGACGCAATTGGGTCTTTCTTAGAATTTATGAAACGTCGTCCTCATTTTATACCTGAAACATTTATCGTTGATGATTTTGATCTTCTTTTAGAGATATTAGATCAAGATTCCGAATCGTATTCCCTACAAAATCTTGGTCGATTTCCCAATATCATATCTTACTCCTAGTAACGAAATTGTTCCTCTAGATTCTATTACCGAGCATGACTTTTATGGATTGTCCGCAAAATGTCCAGTGGACCTTTATGACACTTTCAGTAGCGATATCGTGCTTCTTGCAATGGAACTATCTCCTGATTTTGTTGAAGACGCGGAAGAGAAGGACCTATATTGGCCCAAATTCATGTATTCATATGAAGGGCTTCATGACCTTCGTATAACAAGTTGTTTTATCCCTCTAGTAGCTTTAGAAAGCTTACCAGAAACCTTAAAAATCTTGGAGATATATTTGCGATTAGAGAATGGAACAGCTCTGCCCACATCCCCAAATGGGTTGGAGACCCTCTATGTTGAAACTGAAATGAAAGACGACCGAAAGCTTGAAGCATTTGATATTTCTAGTTTAGAGAAGTTAACCTACTTAGAATATAAAAACTACCCACTGGAAGATTTATCTGCTTTAAAAGCACCTTCACAAATCAAGACATTGGTTATCGAGTCTGAAAGTTTGGACGACTTGGCCAGCATTGAACAATACACACAACTCAAGGAGCTTAGCTTGCGACTTTTCGAAGGATATGCAGAGAGGATGTTTAGTTGCAATTTCCCCGATTCTTTACAACGAATTCATCTAAGATGGAATCAACCTGTTGGTTATGATGACTATGCATTCCTGAGTGAACTCATCCCTCGATTTCCTCCAAATCTCAAGGTATTCAAAGTAAAAACCCCAAAACCATTTTTCATTCCTACAGAGTGGATTTTTCCAGAGTCTTTGCGTGTTCTTAAACTAGATGCTCCTGTTTTACCAGAGATAGTGAAACTCCCATCAAACTTAATAGTTCTAAGTATCTCAGATAGTCTCTCAGAAAAACTAGAATTTACATTACCTGAATCATTGCCAAAGTCGTTGGTCCATTTGAAGGGGAAATCAACAAAACCTCCTAACATAGATTGCCTAGTCAATTTAACAAATTAAACTCGTCTTGAAGTAACTGGAGAAACAAAATGCCAAGATATTTGATTGGAAGTTGCCCGCTTCCTAAGAAGCTTGGATTTATCTTGGAATAGTTTCAATGGTATAACAATAGGAGATTCAAATGTCAAACATTTGTGTTTATATCGGAATGAGATTTCTTCCCTTGCCCAGTTCGAGTTACCCGATACTCTTATTTTTAGGTGGCCAGAACGGGAAAAACCTCGAGCTTGTACACGATGTATTACCTAAAGGCCTAGTGCGTCTTCAACGAAGAGATTGTACTTTAGACCAACTGAAATGGTCAACATTCAACTTTAAAGATCTTTCTAGACTTGTGTTCCTTGGGCTTGAAAAAATAAATATCACCGACACTGAAGCAGGTATTTTCCCTGCATCGCTTGAAAGATTGAATATTTCCTCTAATGTATTGAAACATATTGACGTCAATGCATTTAAGGAGATTTCAAATTTAAGATATCTTCCGTCGATCTTGGCAACTTGATGAAAAAAGGTTATCATTTGAAAATTCCCTTGTCCTTAATATATCTTGGAATTTATTGCAATAAGCTTGACGATATGAAAGGATTCGAATTTCCTAGAAATACGAAGCTAAGATCATAGATGCTGCAGTGAATAGTTTTTTTCCTTCTAGCAATGTGAAGAGGACATTGAGAAACCAATTGGGGCATGTGGAAGTTATACACTTGAGGTTAAAAGTTGTTACTGTAAGATATTAAACCCACGGCTGCGGTACATTTAGTATGTAGTGCATTTCATAGATCAATATATCAGGAATGAAAGTATAGCTTTATCTCTGGGCATCATTTCTTTTTTATTACTACAGTTTATGAGCATCCATAAATTGCAGAAACTGGTGCGACTACTGACTTTTTGAATAGAAATAACGTGAAGCTTTTGGTATGGGGGTTCTGGCATTACCAGAATTTTCAAATCCTTTTTTGAAAATTGGTTTGACTTTGCTACCCGGACGGATTCTAGCCATATGCTTGAAATGTGTCTCTAGAATCCAAATAAAAGTGAAGAATCAGTTACAAACTTAAGATTTGCACGCACTCTTCCAGATGTTTCTCCTTTTACTGAATCAGGTATTTAACAGAGTTTAATTGAGAATGGTTTAATGAATTCCCTTTCTGATAATTTTCAGGTTTCAGTCCAGTGAACTAATCACGTGAGAAATCAAAAAAATTTTAACAACTCGTATTAAAAACTTTTGCAACGCGTCTATTGATCAACCAGATGAGTTATAAGATTATCTTCTCTGTAAATCCGATATCATTCAAATAAAATGACTACGAGTCCACCTCCTTCTAGCGATGATGAATTTCATTCAGAAAGCAAGTCAGGACTTGAGAAGTTAATCCAAGAACAACAACAACTTCTAGACAATCAAAAACAACAAAATGAAGAACAACAAGAATTTAACAATTTATCCAAAGACTTAAAATTGAATAGATTGAATAATCTTATTGAGAAGTCACAGATCTATTCCAAAATTATCGCTGATAACCTCCTACAGTCTTCGCTACAAATGCAAGAGCAACAACAACCCATGCCCGAAGAAACCCCAAAACGAAAGAAACGGAAAACCGCGTCATCTAAAAAGAAAGGCACTCAGAAGGACATCGTAACTATGCTATCCAAAGATATTTCCGACTCTACTAAGTCAACTAGAGATGCTATCGAAAAATCGCAAAGCTCAACTACTCATTTAATGCAACAACCAAAATTGCTTTCGGGAGCAACTTTGAAAGATTATCAATTGGATGGGTTGGAATGGTTAGTTACATTATATCAAAATGGTTTGAATGGTATATTGGCCGATGAAATGGGGTTGGGGAAGACTATTCAATGTATTTCTTTTTTAAGTTTTTTGGTTGAGAAGGGGATCAATGGGCCATTTTTGGTTGTTGTTCCATTATCAACATTGGCCAATTGGGAAAACGAAATTAGAAGATTTTCCCCCAAGATCAAAGTATTTAAGTATAGTGGGAATAAAGCAGAAAGATCCAGGATTAATTTACATAATAAGAAGGATGTAAATATCTTTTTGACTTCCTATGAAATTTCTATTAAAGATTTCACCAAGCTTTCAAGTATTACTTGGAATTATCTAATTGTTGATGAAGGTCATAGATTGAAGAATAATGAGTGTATTTTGATTAAATTCTTAAAGAGATTAAACGTATCTAATCGTTTATTACTAACCGGTACTCCATTACAAAACAATTTGAATGAATTATGGTCATTACTTAATTTCATCCTCCCTGATATCTTCCATGACTTGGAATTATTTCAACAGTGGTTTAATTTTGATGAATTGACAAATTTCGCTGATAATGAATTAGAAGAGGACGAAGAAACGAAAAGGTTGATCAAATTAAATATTCAAGAGACGTTAGTGAAGAACTTACATACGATTCTAAAACCGTTTATTTTAAGAAGATTGAAGCGTGACGTTATTCGGGATTTACCTCCTAAAAAGGAATACTTAATCCATATTCCATTGTGTCCCATGCAAAGAAAACTATACTATGATGCTATAAATAATGAATTATCCAAGGGGTTGATTGAATTGTATTTGAAAGAGTTTATCAAGTTTTCACATTGGGAATTGTTTAAGCATGACTTAAATAAGATTGACGAATTTTTGAAGACTAGAGGTTCTAAAACCTCAAATATCAATAGTGCCAAAAAGAAAAGAACCCTTAGATCCACATATAAAGAGGCGGAATCTGATGATGAATTTAGTGTTGCGAGTGAAACTGACGAATCCACTATTTCATTCGATTATGAACAAACTTTGAATAAAATCAAGAGTATTCGCAACAAGTCGGCCAAACAAGATATGATTCTAGAATCGGCGTACCATTTTGTCGTGAAAAACATCCGTCATTTATCCTTACAAAATCCCATGGCCCAGTTACGTAATCTTTGTAATTCTCCATATATCTATTACGATCCAACTTACTTGTCCTTCTCCCAAGAATATGAAAATCATCACAACAATAAGAAGTTCGTCAAACAACTCATTCAGAACTCAGCGAAATTTAAATTTCTCGATGAAATTATTCATCCTCTAGTCGACAATAACCACAAAGTGCTTATATTTTCTCAATTCACAAGACTGTTGGATTTATTACATGACTATTTCACCTATCAGGACATCGCTGTATGTCGACTTGATGGTTCAACTCCACAATCAGAACGTCAAGATCAAATCAACCAATTCAATAAACTCAAATCAGATGAAAAAGTATTCTTGTTATCTACAAGGGCCGGGGGATTAGGTATTAATTTAGTAGGTGCCGATACAGTAATTTTGTTTGATAGTGATTGGAATCCTCAAATGGATCTACAAGCTATCGATAGAGTCCATCGTATTGGACAAGTGAATCCAGTCAAGATCTATAGATTTATTACCAGAGGTTCGATTGAGGAAATTTTGATTACTAAATCGAGCAATAAGCGGTTTTTGGAACGGTTGGTGTTACAAATGGGTGAATTTAAATTTAATAAATTGAAGAAATTGATTGGGAAAGAAGAAAACAGTGATAGTGAATTGAATGTGAAGGAATTAATTGAAGCAACGAAATATAATTTCCATGGGAATGATAAAGGAGAAGACAGTGAGTTGGTGGGAAAGTATGACGTGTTTTCCAATTTTGATGATCGGGATGAGAAGTTGTTGACAAGTGAAGAAATTGATGAGTTGTTAGATCGTTCTAAAGAATGTTATTCCTCTACTGAGGATTCGCAGTTTAAGAATATTAGCGTATTCGAGACTGTTAATAATATGGATAAGTAGCACCTGGTTCTTAGTTATGGGTATGCATATCTAGTAAGTAGCTAGAAATCGAGATGGTTCAAATGTCTCAAATTGTGTGTGTGATCAGAATTGTATTAGTCTATTACCAAAATTGAAAAAATTAACAATTAACGCAAAATTCCAGTTCAAAGAGATAGATAACAAATTGAAAATTCACAGCAGTATCAGCTTTTAGAGTGAATTTCTTTACCATGAAGCAAAATCCGTCAAGTGAATGGTTCTCTAAGTAGTGCAGCAGTGCGCTTATATTATTTCTTCTACTATTTGGGAATTCTCACAAGTTTGTATGTTTGGGTGTACCCCCGTTTTGAGCACACACGAGCTTCTGATCACGCGACTTGGGCACGTGATATAAGATATATGACCCACAGTGTGTCATGTCATTTGCCTTATATGGCAAGCATATAGAAAGGGCTTTCTGAGCTACTTAAAGTCAATCGAGGTTGCCCCAAGCAGGTCCAGATTAACGATTTCAAGAATAGAGTTTTTATGAGTGCTGGATGGAAATCTCCTCACAACGAGAAAAAGTTCTTGTTGGAGTGTCTGCATGTAGCGTATTGTCAACTTTGTGTTTACATATAACTGGTCTTGTGCAGTGTTTCTTTTGTATTAAAGTGGTTGTATACAAAGATTGGCTATTCTGAATATAGGACCAGTAATCCTAGCCTTTCCAAGTATGCGCAGCAATTTGGCCAATCCCCTCCCCCAGGTTTTATTTTGTATCTTCTCAATCACTTTGATATTTCACTTCAGAATTTTTTTATCGAACAGCCAATTTTTCATGCAAAAGAACCAGTAGATCTCTAACCTCAATTAGATGGACTTGCCAGAACTATCAGTACGAAAGCTATTATTGATACCACCTGAGGTCTTGAAACTAGTTTAAGCTATCTCCCAACAAGATATTTGTTAGCATATGGTGATATAAAAATTATTGGTCCTCATGTTATTAGGGAATTGAATGATAGGGAAATTGAGATTGGATTAGGACCTAGACCTTATCCCTTAATGTATCACTTATTCCCAAGCGATGATAGTTGGGCTACTGAACCAATGGGAGTTGAGACATTGTTAGAGTCAAGAATCTTATCTGATATTGAAGATTGTCGTATTCAATTTGAAGAGCTTGAGTGAGTGGACAGCTTTTTGGAGATTTCATACAGGTTCATCCTACATTACGCCCAAGATTAGTCATTTATGGTTACTACACTTCCGACCAGTTATATTCCAAGAATAAATTATTCTTTCAAAAATGTCCAAAGTTTTAATACTGAATAACGAAAAGGAGAATCCATTAGAATATGTGCAAAAAGTGTCCACTATACCATTCTTGGTGGATGGAATTCGTATCTTCTCTTTAGACAGCATGGATAAGTTTGAATCACGTGTTGATTTGAAAAAAATACGGTCTTACAAGCATATAGACAGAATATCAGAATTATGCAATCAATGGGGAAATTCAACCCGAAGACGCAAAATATCTTCCACAATCTTTGAAGATATTAGAAGTTACCTTTACAATCAATACAGGAAGATTTAAACCTTCCTTACCTCAAGCGTTAGAGAAACTTACCTTAGAATTGAAAACGATTCGACCAGGGATAACAATCCAAGAGGTTGATATATCTGGCTCAAAAAACTTGACTAGCTTAAAGCCTAGAAGCTATCCGCTGAAATATTTGAATACATTGAAGGCACCCAAACACATCAAGCAATTGGATTTAATATCAGGTGATTTGGTATCGTTGGAGAGCATTGAGATATACTCCTAGCTCAAGGAGCTTGAGATATGCATCGAGGATGCCGACGCGTGAAGTTTTTTGATTGCCGTTTACCTGCTTCAATACAAAGACTCTCTTTTGATTCTGCCTGGAGACCTTGAATAGGAAGGAATGCCCCCGGAAATAAAGTATACACCAATCCAAACTCCTCCAATAAAGCTACAACCTTGTTTATAAGCTTTCAGTGTTTTTGCGCCCACTAAACTAGTTTGTCCTAAAGGATTTATTTTCCCAGATTCGTTGAGGATCCTTTCCTTGGGAATGTATAATGTACCTGGTTCGCTTAAAATTCCTGGTAATTTGATAGCTTTCGATCTTTGGGGATATCTGAAATGTATATTACCTGATTTATTACCAAAGTCTTTGATATATCTTTGAACGTCATATGTTCCAAAATCAAAACTGGCCTTAAGCATTTAACAAACTTGACTCGTCTCCATATCGTTCAGGGAATGATTTGTAATTCATTAACTTCATTTGATTGTGAACTACGAAAGAAGATTAGGATTGTTTTTCAATCGTTTGTCTGGTATAAAGGTTGAAGCTCCGAATTTAAAATCTATCGATTTGTCTACAAATGATTTTAAAAAATTGGATAGATTAGAGTTACCTATTTCAGTTACGAAGTTGGATTTAAGTGACCAAACAATTGACATCCAGGGTAGACATGGAGCACAGATATTGAAGCTGGGCAATGGGGCCTTGGAGACTGCTGAGCAATAATTGCAAATTCCCCATTAATTTGAGAAATCTTGATCTTTCGAGCAATAATATTAATCAATTATCGTTCAAAAATTTGAAATTGAAAAGACATCAACATTTATTACTGTTAAAGTTGAGGGGAAATCATATTACTGACCTCGAAGAGGGTGTTTTCCCGCATTCATTAGAGATTTGGGATCTCCTGGATATTGATGAATTACGCAGCATAGGATCAAATGTTTTCAAAGAATTACCAAGGTTAGAGTATCTTCATTTAAAGAGCTGCACTCTTTAGAATTTGCAACCAATAGAATTTCCACCTTCAATCAAATATTTGGATGTATCAAACAGCAATGTTCCGACTGTTAAAGGGTTGATATTCCCCCTCAATCCCAAACTTAAAACGGCACTTTTAGAGAACAACCGTTTTCCTGTGTCAAAATCCCTCGAAAAGCAATCAAAAAAGATATTGGAAGACCAGGTTCAAATTAGTATTGAGGTGGCAGATTATTTTAAGTGATATAGAAGTACAAATACGTTTATCTTCTGTAAATATACAATTGGTATTTAGTCCAAAGAATAAACCAAGAAGGTAATTACTAGAGACAACCATTATGAAACCATTCTAATAAACGTGACTTCCTAAGGTAGTGTAATTCTTTATAAATATTAAATGAAGAACTTAGGTAGCGAGTGTTATGCAACCATTGGGATTCCTAATTAATTTTTCGAGCGGTGTGTGTTGACCAAAAAGTAACCCAGTCAATTTTCTAATGCTTATCAGGCAAGTTGAATGATAACAACATTATACATCCATTGATATCCTAACATGGAACTGTTCAAGTCATCCAATTCAGGGACCTTGAACTTTCCCGATGAGATTTGGGAAATAATTTTAAGTTACATTCCCACTCGGCATTTATTATCATACAGTGATGTTCCCGTTATCAGTAACCATGCAATCAAAGCATTGAATAAACGACATCTTGAGATTGTGTTGGGTTGTCCATATTATCCACTCCGCTATGAAGGAGTAGAAAATGTTAATACATGGAAATCAAGTCCAGTGGGAGATGAGACAGTATTAGAGTCACGAAGTTTTAGTGGTGCTGACCCAAGTCGTATTCAGTTTGAGGATATTGATTGTGTGGAAAACTTCTTGGAATTTATGAAGGATCGTCCTGATTTTCGACCAGAATTAATTATTCACGATTATGAAATTTTGAAGGAGCTTTATCGCAGGAATCCATTGTTGCTTCTAAATATGTCCAAGATAGTTTTGATGAATAAAAACAGTGAAGATTCTGAACATGCTGAAGATCCCGAAGAATTTTTTCAAAAGTTAGACACTATTCCATTCCAGGTAGATGGAATTCGTATTTATAATAATATGAGAGAAAATAGTCACGAATCATACTTGAAACTGTTACGAAATGGAAAGTACACGCAGTTCATAACTGAAATGTGCGAATTTAATAAGGTGGGTCCAGATGTTTTGGAATATCTTCCTCGCTCTTTGAAGATATTAAAGGTTGCTTTGAAATGGAATCCTCCGCAATTTAAACCGGGCTTACCACTGACTTTGGAAAGTCTCGCCGTGGAATTTCCAAAATATGAGGGGACGATTCAAGAATTTAATCTCTTAGGTTTAAAGAAGTTGAAAACATTAGAGTGTACCAACTATTCGCTGGATTCTCTAAGGACGTTGAAAGCACCTGTCCAGATCGAGACGTTGATTATATCATCAGATATGTTGAAATCCTTGGAGACGATTGAAAGGTATGATCATCTCAACGAACTCCAAGTTGCTATTGAGAGCGCCGATGCTAGGAATATCTTCCATTGTCAACTCCCTAGTTCAATAGAGCGATTATCTTTCGAATGGGATGATGGGTATTTTCTGGAAAATTTTATCTACCGAGAAGCAAACAGTCTTTACTTCCCCATGGCACCAATTAGTCTTCCTCCCCGTCTTAAAGCATTCAATGCATTTGCTCCATCACCGATGTTTTGCCCTCAAAGGTTTATTTTCCCAGACTCGTTGAGAATCCTTTCTTTGGGAATGTATGATTTGCCAGCTTCACTTCAGATTCCACCGAACTTGATTGTTCTTGATCTTTGGGCATACCTGAAGAACTTCACTGTACCTGAGCCATTGCCAAAATCTTTGGTAAGTTTCCGTACTTTATTTTTGCCAAGATCTAAAACAAGCTTAAAGAATTTATCTAACTTGACTCGCCTTCAGGTTGGTCTGGGTCTGATTTATAATCCATTAACTTCATTTGATTGGGAATTGCCAACCAACTTAAAAATGTTGGGATTAAGGTTTAACCGATTGCGTTCTTTGAAAATAGATTCCCTTAATCTCAAAGTAGTTGATTTGTCATTGAATGATTTTGAAACATTAGATAAAGTTGATGTTCCTGATTCCGTGGAAAAGTTGGATATAAGTAGCCAATCGTTTCTGATCAAGGGTAGACCGGGGATACCTATGCCGAAATCTTTCATTTATGGAAGCGATTGGGATGTAGTAATCAATGGTCACAGATTGCCAAATAATTTGAAGACACTAGACCTTTCAAATAATGGAATAAATTCCCTGTCTTTGAAGAATTTGAATTTGGCGAGATTTCAACATTTGAAGATACTTAATTTACGAGGAAACTATTTTTCAGTACTTGAAGGCGGTAGTTTCCCAGCCTCACTTGAAGTTTTGGATTTACTGGGGAATCATAAATTGTGTAAGGTTGAGCCTAATGTGTTTAAGAAGTTGCCAAATTTGCAATATCTATACCTCGAGAATTGTAAGATGAGTAGTTGGACACCAGTAGAACTTCCAAGCAGTCTAAAATGTTTAAAACTAATCCATAATGGTCTTTCCAATATCGATGAAATGATATTCCCTCCCAATTCTAAAATCAAAGTGTTGGAATTGCTCGACAATAACTTTCCTAAAAATGATGTTGTTATTAGTCAATTGAGAGCAAGATTAGGAAATGAGGTTGAAATTAGAATATAATGATCCTATTTTTCCGATACATCCTGTAACAATCATAATTCTTTATAATTCAGTTAAAAAATTGAAGTTATTTTCAAGTTTTAATCTACTATAGTGATTATACTTTTCATCGCAACGTAAAAGGTAGTCTAAGAAAACTGTCTCCGGGAGTTAACGATCAACCTTCAAAGTTTTTGTCCAAAATTACTCGAAATGCACATTAGGAATATGGCCAAACACTTTTATCTTTCAAAAGAGAGATTGCTATAATGTTACAAATCAAATGAACCGTATCAAGTCAGTTTTCATTGAATGGTAGCACTAGCTGATACTCAACAAGAACACTTTACATTTATTTACTATACAAAACAAAACATAAGACACAAATAACTCAAAAAAACAATCATAAAACATCGTTAAACAAACTTAAGAAACAGTACTATCCATATCATAACAACCAACCTCTTCACATGACCAGTAAAGTCCTTTCTCTCCATCTAACAGCATTCCAAAATGCACTGTAACTCCACGTCAATTCCCTTGCACCTTGCATAAATCCATTGTACTTATTAAATTGTTCAGACATCCTTCCTTCACCATCAACATGAGTCTTAATAACAGAAAGGAATGAATCTGCATACAGGGCCAATTGCAGGATTAGTGACTTATAAGCGATTGAATTGAACTCAATGACAACTCCATTACACATTTCTGCATCTTCTTCTACCGTAATGAACTGTCTAAAGAAATCACTATTTGCACTAGTAATGACAATATCCTGTTGAAGAACGATATATTTATGGATTAGTCTATAGATCAATTCCAGCGCTGTTGCAGTTGAAATAAACCAAGGATTTCCTTCGCTTGTATGTACACCATCATAAATATCCTCAGGATATCTACCAATACCGACACCTACTCCAAGTAAACCAATCTTACTGTGGTTTATTGGGTATCTGAGCTTCATATCGTTGACCATGGCAACTAGGGTATTTAACACATGTGGGTTATCGACATCAAATGGAATAGTTTCACTTTCGGAATCATGGTTTTCATGGGAATGAATGGCACCGAGAAGAGTAGCTGCATCAAGACCCGATCTGCGTCCCACCTTGTAAAGAGTTGGACATTCGATGATATGAGAAATTGCCGACGATGTAAAACCAAAATGTTGTTGTGATACAACGGAAGTTTTGAGTTGTTCAAATGTCATTTCAAGTTCCTTTTTGAATTCATAGTCTCCGAATTTCTCAGCAAATTCAATACCATCTTTAATTGCCTTGAGTTGGGTTATCGAGGTAAAAAAATGGATTGCATTTATTTCTTCCCAAAGATCAAATCCTGGTTTTTGCCAATTTTTTACAATGTAGATCAAGTCAGGTCTGATTACTTTGAGATAAACAAACTTTGGATTCTTCAAAATTGAGGATTGGATAGGAAGATTGAACTTTTCTACCAATTTAAGATAGTACATAATTGTAGTTGCTCTTAATCCTGGTCCATCTCGTTGTGGTCTACCCCAATTTTCATTAAATACAGTATTGTCAACATTGAATTTTGGTTCTCCTAAGCCCGATTTATCAATATCAGAAAATGTTCCTGATAAATTATCCAATCTTTGCAATTTGTAATTATTTTCGATAAAACTTTCGATAACGTCAAGTATTTCTTCTTTTTGTTGAACCTCTATTTGGTTCATATCCTCTAAGTAGTATAACAATGTTTTGATTGTGATTGCCAGATCTCTAATCCATTGATAGAAATAGTTGGGGAATGAAGTTGAAGGACTGGCAATTACCACTCCCTTATCGACTGTATCTGGATCGAGTGTCGAACTTAAACCACCAATATTATTTATCATTCTCTTAAAACTGATTTCTTTTTCTCTGATTAACCATTCATCAAAATCTTCCAGGTCGGGGGAAAAAGGGTATAAATACGATACAAATTCATCGAATAATGTATGTAAATATGATGATTTGACTATTGGTTGAGTCAGTTGGAGTATATGTTGTGGAATTATTGTGCATGAACATTGGGAAAATGTAAGCGTGTAGACGAGTATGTTTGATAATTTCATGATGTAAAATTCTCAAAATCTATAGTTGATATAGGAAATCTTTGTGGTAGTAATTATAAAATCGGTGGATTTTTCTTTGTATTGTTCTCAAGAAATGGACAGTTACAGAAATAAGTGAAAATCATAAACCGTTTTTGTCAGTATATGATATGCATAAAAAACAGTCCAGGTAAAAAGGCAAATGTTTTATATGACCAAGGGAATTATTCGTATCAATGACAGTATGGAAACAATCGTGTGTTTTGTTCTAAAGTATGACCTTTTTAATAGCAATAAGCAAAAAATTAAGCAAGGGAAATGAATAGCAATCGATATCTAACGATTATTAAGATAAGGTTGCAAAAAAAATTTTTATTCACAAACAAAGGATAAAAATAAATTAAGCAACTATTGGATGCAAAAATTTTTCAAATCAAAAAAAAAAAGCAAAAAAAATAATATAAATGACACAAAATCAATCAGTGGGCTAGAACAGCAATTTGGGGTATTGATTGATTCGTTTTACTTTTTATTAAAGGCAACACCAATAGCAAACTTTTTTCTTTATATAAAGTTCTAGATATGGAAGATCTATGTTCTGATCCACCTCTATATATGAGATTCAAGAAATTCTTTGTTGTTTTCAAGTTGATATGAATCAAAGGTGTTAGTGGAGTGATATCACCTAAAAGCAAACTTTTTATGATAGTGAACTTTGTAATGGTCAAGAACAACAATAAAAGAAAAAAAAAGTCGTGGAGAAAACCTATAACTATTTATACTAACCATGAATAAGTCACAGTGTGCTGTTAATTGAGGTCTTGAACAATGGACGTAATTTCGGTGATCATTTGAAATTGTAACCTGAAAAAAAATCTGGGGAAATAATGAAAGGAATGAGGAAAAAAAAAACTTAAAATAAAAAATATGAAAAAAAAATTCGTGACCAAATTAATCATCTTGCGTAATAATAATTTTAGTCTATTGATCTCTTCCTAACAACACCATCATCGATTAATTTCTTAAATGTAGTGGAATTAACAACTTGATTGAATATCATGACTCATGAATGTTGATTTATGTCGTAGATATGATTACAAAACTTTTGCACTTTCTTACGTCATACCGTATAGACTCATAGTATCGATCTGTTTACTCTACCCCAAGTGATCACATATAGTCTTCGAGAATCGCTTGAGGAAGCAGTTCGCAATAGAAACCGTGAAAAAATTTTTCACTTAGGATTTCACATGCGGAAAATAATCATTGTTAATCTTTCGGATAATCTTGAGATTTTCATGACTCAAATTAGTACCAACGTCATTAACCTGATTTAAACCAAAAAAATAATATATAGCAACTGTTGTTGGGTGAAGGATGAATGGCACCCAAGGAGATTGTAGCAATGTAGTTTGTTTAGAATGCGCGAAAGAAAATGTGTTTAATCAGTAAATTCAAAAGACCCCCTCGACCCCCACACCTCCAGACTAACTGTCATCAACGGTATCGAAAAACCGAAACGATTATTGTTTACCTTGGTTATAATATGGAACAAAAACAGGGGTCATTCATTACCAAAGAGCCACACAAAACTGGACGCGCTGAAAATATCGAATGTTACCCGAGGTGCCAAGCGGTAGCAAAGAGATGATGGAGTTCACAGGGGATCAATTACTCCGGAGATAATTCGCCAGTATAGGCCCAAAAACAATCTCAGAGAATAATTCATCAAAAATTAGCAACTATTATAATACATTTTCATTTCTCATACATACATATAAAACGTATATATAAATCCAAAATTCTCTTCGAAGAGCAGATATCAAAACGAACTAAAAGCAAAAGGGAAATAACTAAAAATACACAAAATTAATAAATTTAAAAGGAAATATCAATCATTCTTCTCAAACTTAGTTAGAAGCAGAAGAATATTTGGTAACAGCTCTGGTACCTTCAGAAACGGCATGCTTAGCCAATTCACCTGGTAAGATCAATCTGACAGCAGTTTGGATTTCTCTAGCAGAAATAGTGGACTTCTTGTTGTAAGCAGCTAATTTGGAAGCTTCAGAAGCAATTCTTTCAAAAATATCATTGACAAAAGAGTTCATGATGGACATAGCCTTTTGAGAAATACCAGTATCTGGATGGGTTTGCTTTAAGACCTTGTAGATGTATGAAGAGTAGGTTTCCTTTCTAGTCTTGGTTCTCTTCTTAGAAGCATCAGTGGAAGCAGTCTTCTTGGCAGCTGGTTTCTTTTCAGCTGGAGCTTTAGAGGCAGGTTTCTTTTCAGCTTTTGGTGCCATTGTGATATATGTTGTAATTAATTTAAGATCTGGGATAGGGAAAAGAAAGAAGAGAAAGAATCAAATGAACTATTCAAAACTTTTGGGAAATTTGGATTGTTTATAAATGAGTTTTTGATGAAGAAAAATTGATTACGCGATATTTGTACGATTCACGTCTCTTGCTATGTGGTTTTCATTTTTGCTTTGTTGTTTTACTTGAAGTAGGTTAGAGAGGCGCGAGCGCAGTAGTTAGAAAAACAATGTAATGACTAAATTTACTCGCCCGGAATGAAAATTACCCCGAAAAACTCTGTACTCATATTTACGCTTCCGAATGAGTAATTATGAGTCTTGGCAAATTCTCCCTAGCGACGCGTCGATTCGCGATATGTTTTCACCATCGCTACACTACAAACACCACAAAATTCATTTACTTTATTGACCAAATGTGAAATCATAAAGCAAAATAGAATCACGAGCAGATCGTATAAATATTTAACTATTCCCAAGTTTACTCAAAGTCTACATTCCCTTCCTTTCTTTTTTTTTCTATTCTTTATTATTAAGCTTATTTATTATATTTAAACAAATCATATACAATGTCAGGAGGTAAAGGAAAAGCAGGATCATCCGAAAAGGCATCCACTTCAAGATCATCCAAGGCTGGATTAACTTTCCCAGTCGGTAGAGTTCACAGATTATTAAGAAAGGGTAACTACGCTCAACGTATTGGTTCTGGTGCGCCAGTTTACTTAACTTCAGTTTTAGAATATCTTTCAGCTGAAATTTTAGAATTGGCCGGTAACGCTGCCAGAGATAACAAGAAGTCCAGAATTATCCCAAGACATTTACAATTAGCCATCAGAAATGATGAAGAATTAAATAAGTTGTTGGGTCATGTTACTATTGCTCAAGGTGGTGTCTTGCCAAACATTCACCAAAACTTATTACCAAAGAAATCCGGTAAGGCTACCAAGGCTTCTCAAGAATTATAAGTGGGTAATAAAATTCTAATCTAGTATAAATGTCCAGGATATGGTGTTTATTTTATTTTTATTTCTTTGTGTATTATAAATAAATAATAGTATTGTTTTGAAACAATCTGTAGTAGTGAACCCACGGTATTCTGAAGATCGAAAATATGTAATAAATTGATAGCATTAAGCTAAATAAACAGATGGTTATGTAATCTTCCCCTATAGGAATGATGATAGAATGATACAATTAAACTGGGATCATCAGAACGTCTACTTGCAGCCACTACATTTTGTCATCTATTTTGCGTAGGACGTGTTGAAACTCACTGCTCTTGTTGCGCAAACGATCTTCATCCTACTTCGTACAAGAATCTTCGACATAGTAGTATTGAGACCCTCTCGATAACTGCAATTTTCAATACTGGGTATTTGGGTAAACGTTGTGCTCATTATATTTTACTGCATTTGAATATTTGTTAGCATTTTATCTTTGGGCAATTGAAGTTCAATTAAGGTCAATTTAAATACATGCCAAATTCCCTTCTGACTTTCCAATTTAATTATTTATATAATTCTTATTACTGTCAAGGCTACTCTACTACTTAAAGATCACATTCACAATTCGTACAAATCTGAGCTGAGAGTTTAACTGTTACTCCCTTCTTTATCTTATGCTTATAATTGTGAAGATACTCAAGGGCTGTATCAACACTATTGCAAAATTCGACCTGAATAAGAGCTTGATATCTTGTAATTAAATATGGGTTCAATGGAATAACCCACCCACCGGGCACCAATATTCCAAGCTTTGTGACCGTATGTGATTTCCTTAGTAAGAGAAGTACTTCTTTTGTGTTGGTTAACCATCTGGATTGATTGAAGAATGATCCCGAAATGCTTTTGGAAATTTCTTAGAACATTCTGGAACCACTCAAACATTCGGCATCAGTTATGAAATTAGAACCACATGGACCATGAATAAGATTATTCACAACAAAATCGAATAATTCTTGGTCGTTCCTGCCAAATTTACTCACCTCGGGTAATTCAGTCATGATTACTTGATCTATACCACCTGGACGATTTAATAGTTCTTGATATTTTTAGATAAATATACTATGAAATTTGAAATTTGCAACAGGTTGATTTATTTCTGGGTATTCATGACTCCATGAACAACCTACACACGAACTAAATATTACAGGTGAAATCTCTTCCATCATCATGTCTGCTTTAATATTAAACACTCGAGTCACATAATTAGGCCCATCAGCAGAAGTTTCACCAGGTGATAATTCACGTTTCAGTTCTTCCCATTCAGGATTGGCAGTGAAACTTATAAACAAACTGGAATGCCCAAGATAACTGAATACAGTCAGTTCTTCTTCACATGAGCTACAATTATTCTCCATAGTTGTTCAATTTTGGAAACCAGGTGAAAAGAGATGTAGAATTGGGTAGCAAAAAGATTTCAGATCGCAATACATTTTTTAGCTGAATCACCCTCCAGTGGAAGAAAGATGTAACTTTTATCGAGAATCTGTTATCGCTTTTGAGAACTAAGAAATGTGCCAAGTGATTGTAGTATAAGGAAGTCCTTGCACTGTGTAAAAAAGTTCTTCTAAATGCCTTCATTTCTGTGTTTGTAACCCGATTGAGTTCGTTTTTGCCTCTAAATACAAACATAAGAGAAAGTTACATGTATAACGAATATTTGTTTGTTGAATGTTTCCGAACACAACCATTGTTTGGGTCTAATATAATCTACCATTTTTCTATCATAAATAATTTAGGTGGAATCTCAGGTAATAAGCATTTCTCGTAGGAGAAACTATCGAAATGCCTGAATTAGAGGAAGATGTTGGTATTTTCACCTCAATGGGTAGTGTCGGATATTATGTCACGTGATAGTACTACTAAATTACGTCGTTAGTTCTTATGTCGGGTAACATATGATTCTCACATAAGTCGTCCAGTGAATTATAGACCAGAAAAATATATTTCAGTAACTTAATTCTTCTAGTGATTCACTCGAACCAATCGAACTGATTAAAACTCTATATAACAGGCTTATCTGTGACAACTCTAATTATTGAATAAGTGAAGAAGTTACTGATAAGTCGGGTGCATTATACTGAAATAGTATACTCACACCTTATACATTACTGAATTAGTTACTACAAATACCAATTTTATATTTTAATACTACCTTGCCGCGCGACTTTATAATCTCAACAAACCCCATTTAAAATTTTGCAATCAATTCAAAAATAGTAGAGGTTTGACACCTACGAATAAGAGTAGAAATTTCAAACAAAAAGGAAACGACATAAAGTAGAGGTATGTATCATGGGTTCATAATGATATGTAAACCTTTTAAGAGCAAGCTTATCTTTCCTTTTGTGAGTGGTTGTCAAATTTATTCATAGCAAATTCGTATTAACCTAAAAGAACAGCTAAATATGACATAGGAATGCCAAGAGTGTACTTCTTCTTGCAATTGGATGAATGAGTTGCTGTAGTAGTATTGGTATATTTTGGAGACAGTATTAACTCTAATATTTGTTTGTTTAGTTTTTGGTTAAAGCCCTTCAGATGAAGTGTTCGATTATTTTTCGTTGATATAATGTACAATTTACGTAACTACAGCCAAACACTTCCAAACAAACTCTTGAGTTTCAGGTACTTGCCTGAAGTATTACAAAAACGTTACTATGCGAAAGTTGGAGGTTACATACAAGATTCAACAATTGGTAAACGGATGTAACTGAATATTGATGATATAATACATTACTTCCTGTTTCTACCGTACTTAAACACGCTCAAACTCATTAAAATTAAATTATAAGAAGATTTGCATGGTCTGTAGTTGTATTCATCGACAAAAACAGAAGAAATTACGGTACACCATTTCTTGATCGTATCAAGAAAGATTTTGAAATCGGAAATATAATCGTTTCCCTCAAGGAATACCTATTGCAAATTTTGCATCTTTGCACATTTATATTTTTAACCGAGCCAGCTTTTATGTTCCTATGGTTCAAGTCAAGATATTGCAATGATTCCGGGAGGATGAGTTCGCCCTCCGTTAAAGGAGTACCTAGATAAAAACTCTCATAATCATTCCCTTCAAGTACCTAAAAGCCGAAAAATCTCCTTCCGTAATATCACTAATCGGATTTCAAGTGAAATCAAAATAAAGTAACGTTTTGGGCAAAACAGACGAATCAATTTCAGATATTCTATTATTGGATAATTGAAGTTCTCTTAAATTTGGACATTTTGACAATTGAAGTTGGTCTAACATGGTATCATGGATTTTCAGCTCCATAACACACAACAGCCTTAATGATTCTGGAAAGCAATTTTCAAATTTTGAAGTTCTCAATCGCTTTGTAGGAGTAGTCTTTGTGACCTCAGAAATAAAATCTTGGGAGCTCATTATCAATTCCGTCAAACTTTCAGGGAGCTTCATGTTAGATTTGTTTAGGCATGTTAAATCTATTCACCGAGAGATAAAGTTTGCGCAATTTGGGACAATCTAACTCAATCTCCTCTAGCCAATTACACAGAAACTCCAAGAATGTTAGATTTGGAGGCATTCTGCATTTCATTTTAACTAACTTCATGTCTTTTATTGTGAGACTTGTAAGTTTAAAAAATAGTCACGATTTACCGTATCCGACAACAGAGTACCAAGATCATAAAGCAATGGCTCTTTCAGTGATTGCCGCAAAAAATCTAAATCTTCAGTCTTGACAGAGTAAAGATCAAGCTTTTCCAATTGAGGAAGTTCTAATTCCTGACACTTACTTACTGTATCTAAATCCAACTCTTTTAAAGATGGCGGGAATTTAATCTCTTCAGGTTTCCCAAGATAAATATTTTGCAAAAACAACCTTGCAAGAGTGGGTGGCATGTTCATTTCCATAATGATTAATCTTTTCCCTGGTTCTAGAACCGCTCGGTCAAAGATGCGGGAAGACATGCCCAAATTCCACCCGATATTTCTTCTGCCTTAATAATTAAACTCTGTAGCTCAGTATAACTTGATAGCTCCAACGTCGTGTAACCAGCGAAACTTTGTACCACCACTTCCAATTTTTCGATTTGTTTGGGAGCTCAAATTCATTGAAATCGAAGGAACTGAGCCCAAGAAAGATAACAGTTTCAAATTTGCTAAGTCACTAATGCCGATGAACTCCGTGCTATAATTGGGACCTTTGCTGTTATCAAACTTAATTTCCAAAAATTTCAATGTGGTAGGAAGGCCAGGTTTAAAGTCACCAGACAATATTATATGCAAAGACAAACTCGATAGTTGTACCAGCAGGAAGTCAAGGGATTCAAAAGGAATGACCGAATAGTTGGGACTATAGAACTCACGACTTAAATCTTCATAACAAATAGAATCTACTTAAACGGGAAATCCAGAGGCAAAATCAGGTTTACTGTTTGATATCAAGTAGTACTTTATATTTTTAGGGCATTTCTGAATAACTGTGCCCATTTCCCATCTATTATAAATGTTCCTTCTTGCCACAGTGATATTTTCAGTCCTATCAAAGACCCATTCATACTATTTTTGAAGAGTTTCCAAAGAGGAAAGTTCGTCAATATGAATGTTTGTTGGCCCTGCATGCGGATGCCCATCCAAAAATCGAAGAAATCCATTTAGGTCAAAGCACAACTTATGCTCAACCGTTGTGATATCTGGGCAGGAGTCCTCTATAAAAAGTCGCAAGTCTCCACCAAAGAGAAGAAGCAGGATATGTTGAAGATCGACTTCAAGGATAAATACGTTTGAGTAAAGGATCGTAATTGCCAGTTCCCCGACCACTGGAATGTGTTTAAATTCATGTAAAATATCATCTGGCACATTTTCAAAGATGAATGTTAGTAATTCGGCTGGTAATTTTGAAAGTTGATCGAGACGTATTATTGACCAGGAGATCTCTGTTTAGCGAGAAGAGTTTTACAAGGCGGACCGTAATAAGTTGTTTTGCTTTTTTATTTTTATTTATTTCGTCAAACTGGATAAGCGTTTGAAAAAATGCGCGTTATTCATAGTGGACATGGTAGCGGGCGCATGAAATACCACCCACAACTGCATCAACCGATTTCTTGGTTGTGTCTTCGTAGTGTTGTTTATTTGGGCAAATGATTTAGAAGTAGAGTTAGTATTCATTTTTGTAAGACTATGAATGTTGAATGTTACATTGAGGAAATGTATATAGTAGCCCTCGTTTTTAGAATTCAGTTTCTGCAGTTTTCTTAAAATGCTTGTATGTGTAAAACCATTTTTATGAATGAACGTGTTGTCATGTGCCCAATTAATCATGGAAAATTGTTGAAATAGAATAAATCATGACAAAACGCTCTCTGCAACTATGTACAAGAGGACGCAACATGCCAGGGACCAGTAAGTAAAAGTAATAGACTGAGTATCACTCTATCGAAACTTCAAGTCCGCAATACTTAAGGTGGTCCTAGTCAGATTTCAATAGTCAAGAGGAAGCAAGAGAATGTGTGAAAAGAGCTTTTCATCATCAATCTGGATCGGTGGTTAGTTCTGCTTCTCCATAGAAAGAGTCATTATACAAACCGTGATACCTAGATTGATGAAATCCAAACAAATACTCACGACCAGGTTACGCTTGAACCTTAAGAGTAGTCTATAAACTATAGTAACAGAAGTTATGCTGAACTTGGATATTTAAATATGTCTGGCTTTTTGGTGCAAATTTGCGTCAACTTTAAAAGAATTTTAACCCAAAATTGAAAATATATACACATGCCTTATCTGTTCTTGATAACACTAACATGTGGATAGATTATATTCTATTTTGATATTCACACAGTAAGCACAGAATGAAGACATGACTAAAGAATAAACTCCTACAAGCTCGGATTGTCTAGCAGCCGCTTCAATGTATATTTCAGTATCTGTTCGTACTAAGGTCTTCACAATCATATTTCATAGACAAAGTTTGCATTTTCCAACTAGTGTTTCCCCATTGCAACCAGATAAAGGAGGGCTTGTGCAAATTAAAAGTTCTGTTGAATGCATCTTGAAGCTGGTATTTGTACACAATTTTAAAATAATACGTTTTCATTTACGTTGGGTTATTTCTGACCGAGAATGTACACTTCATTCTAAACGATTTTACTTTCTTCAAACGTTTGCATGTTAGACCTGTATTTCTTGGAATGTATGGCGCCAAAAGGCCTTCCGAAACCTGGGGTAAAACGGTAAAACAATTAACTATTAACGAGGAACAAGTAAATGGTTACATTCCTTAACCCCCGACGTGATTTACGATTTCGTTTGTGCTTTGAAGACATCAACGTATCATGTCAAGCTAGCAATGACACCTGAAACTGTGGAGAAGTCATAAATATTTATTTGATAATTATTATTTTTTTGGAATTGATCTCTATTCTAGCGTGCCTTAGTTTATCCTCGGTATCAATTGCGAAATATCACACAGTAATTGCACAGTAATAGAAATCATCTTTGTGTTATATTATTTCATTTTCCACATTGGCCACGGGAAAAAAAAATTTGTAACAAGTGACTATCAATCACACTTAATTTATAATTCATCTTCTTTCTGGATTGATAGTCATAGCGAACATACTTTAGCATCCATATACCATGTCCCTCCAAATCAAGAGAGATAGTAACATAAAACTTTGCTTAGCTACTGCTGCAGCTGTGATAGCTACCGGTTATTTAGTTTTGAACACTTTCCCACACTTAAAGACAAGTATTTATGATTTCTTAACTTTGACTAAATCTGAAGAGGTAGAGAAGAAAGACAAAGAACAACAACAACAAGAAGAACAAGCAACTGCTTCAACCATCGACGATAATGAACCTATAGAATTATATGAATCCGCTGTACTTCCAAATGGAAGCTCAATTGAACAAAGCTATGTTGATGTCGCAGAATGGACTGATGACAACTTGAAAAGTTATCTTATTGAGGTATGTCAAGATGAAGAAAATGAGGAATTATACTACAAAACTGAAATACTAACGAGTCTTAGAAAGAGGTCAACCCACCCCCTAATGCTACTCACAATAACCTTGTTGCCCTTGTTAAGTCAATACAAGAAAGTACTTAATTTGTATAAGATCGTGTTTAATATTAATTATACTCAACTACTATTGACTATATTTATATATATCCAAAAGTTCTTCTTTAGAAGGTGATTACTATGATAAAGTGGGTAGAGATATCTATAAAGGGTGTTATATGTGTATATGAAATATTTATTTGGGTAGTAATTTATAATGATTTTATGTTATTCCAAAGCTAACTCTTAGAGCTTTTTCTCGGCCCAAATGTTTATCTCCGATATAAAGATATCTCTGGTGATACCAATCAGTTCATCTTTAATATGAGCAAAATGACAATTAATCTTTAATACGTCTCTATTTCTTCTTTCGTCATCATATAATATGAATTCACCTTGTTCTAATTCTCTAACTAAGTCTAATTCCTTTGCTGCTGATCTAATATGACCAGTTTTTGATCCTTGACCAAATTGTAAACTATCAAAATAAGTCAAAGCAGGTTTTCCAGCAATATGTAACCTCTTTAAGATATCCTTAGCAATATGAGGTGTTGCCGTTCTACTAGCAGCAATAATTTTGATATTGTTTTGGTGTAATTCCAAAATGATTGATTCTACATCAGGATAAAAAGATAAACTCATACCTCTAGCATCAACAATTTCAGTAGGAGATGCTGATTTTATTGGTGTTGATATATGTGTGTCACACCAACATGGCCATAAGGTATAATCTAGATCAAATACGACAGCCTTGGGATATCTTGAAATCATGGATGCCTTACAGAAGTTGGCTGAGGTAAGTTTGTTGACACATTCATGGTTGGAGAATTGTTTTTTTTCATCAATAAGCGGATTGACCTAAACCGGTAATTTTGATACAGCCGCACGTACCAACAGTGATTAGCGATGTACGCCGTTGATTGTGTTGTTTAAGTCTGGGGTAGCAGCAAGGATGTCATTAAGAAGGATATCTAGATAAAAGTTGTTAATAGACATATGATGAGATCAGTACAATTGAGTTATTATCATAAAAATACAAGAAACAAAGAATGCTAAGCAGATTATTATCTTATTTAACTCTACAAAGGGGGTATATTAAAGTTTATGTCTGATGATTTTTCTTCTATTCTCTCTCTGTGTTTTGCTTATCATTTCCCCAACTTTTTCTTTTATTTTATTTTTCTCCTTCTTTATTTGCTTTTGTTAATTTTTTTTTTAAATGACCCTTGTTGAGATTATAATAATCTTTGAGAGGCAAATTAAGAATTATATAAATAAATATTTATACTAACTAGATAATTGGAAAATTCAATCCTTCTTCTCACATATTCTTTTCCAATCAATCATATCGTGATTATCATCATTTTTCTTCTTGAGTTTAAATTTTGAAATAGAAAAGTTTGTTATTACATTCCCTCCCCCTATCCCCCCCTCCTCCTCAACAGTATTCTGGTTAATCCAATTAATTGTTTTGCAACCCATTTTTTTACACAATGAGTAACTTCAAACAACAAATTACCATTAAAGTCACAATTAATAAGAGCATCCATCCATCCTCATCAGCAACATTACAATCCACTTCCCATTTCATTGCACCTCCTCCTCCTTTTGAAACTACTCTTACGATTGACAGGAATGAATTCTCCCTGGTTAAATCAAAAGCCGCTTTAACGAAGTTTTTATCCTCCAAAATTGATATATTATCAAATGATGCTAGATTTGTAGAATTCTCCAGAAAATCAAAGAAACATCATTCTTATGTCCCATTGGAATCCAATGATGATTTCAAATCATTAGCTAGAAGCTTGAAGGTTAAGAATCATGTCAATTTGCTAATCACTGATTCTTCTCCTCCTTCACCTACGCCACCCAAAAAAGATGAAGATAAGGAACAAGATAATAAAAAGATTAATGGAATTGACTTTGGTCGTTTGGGTGATGCCTTATTTGAAGCAGCTCTAGAACACTTTAAAGAATTGTTTGCTGATTTAGTGGTGGCAAACAATATCAATACATCACCAACCGCTTCGGATGAATCTTCGACGGCTACCTCCTCCCCCACCACCACAGAAAAGGCCAGTTCTACTGAAATACCATCAGTTTCTGCTGCTGCTCCTCCTCCTGAACCTGATGTTGTTCATACTAATATCTGTTGTGATGTTTGTCATCCAAATGATTTCGTTCCACTCAAAGGCACTAGATATTGTTGTTTGGTTTGCGATAATTTTGATTTATGTTCTAAGTGTGAAGCTAGACTGCAATTAGAAAAGTGCGATTATGGAAGTCATTCATATTTACACCCAATGGCCAAGATTATTGATCCAACCGTTCCCTTTTCTAAGATTGGTAGATGTCCATGGAGATCAGGTTCAAGGAATCCACGTCCATCTCATCCATCTAGACATTGTGGTTTCGCACCACCACCACCACCACCTCCTCATCCACACCATCGCGCAGCTCCACCACCACCTCCTCCACCTCCACATTTCGCTCCACCTTCTTTTGTTTGTTATCCTTCTGCTCCTCAAGGGCACCCACCTCACATGCCTGGAGCTTACTCCTATGAAAATACCAATGACACAGTATTGGATATTCCAGTAGACAATTGTCCACCTGAGATAAGAAGGAAGTTGGAAGAAGCAGCTAGAACTGGTGATTTTTTCAAAGCTTTTGATGGATGTACTAAAGAAATCGAACAATATATCAAGGATTCCGAGAGATATAATGAATTAGCTGAATTAGTACAAGCTAAGGAATTAGATGAAGATGTTAAGTTTGCTATATTGAAGACACTTGTCGAAGCTGCTAATGAAGTAACTAATAAATCAGATGAAATGGAAAAATATATTGAAGATGCCGAAAAGTATAATGCTTTGGCCGATTTAGTTGCCGCAAAAGAATTAGACAATGATGTTAAGTTTGTAATTTTGAAGAGTCTTATTGAAGCTGCTGATCAAGCTGAAAAGTCAAAGAAAAAAGATGTTGAAGATGCAGATATGTGTGAAAAGATTGCTCCTAGAATGGAAGAAGACAAGGAAGAAGAAAAAGCAGTAGAGGATGATTTATCAAGAATTGCCTATGATGAATCCAAATATGGTCCTGTGAAGTATGGACATGTTTGCGTTAGACCAAAAAAGACAAGTGAAAGTTCAAGAATTATTTCAGTTATGTTGACAAATAATTCTGGTGAATTAATTGAAGGTGGTGATTTACAATTTGAATTTATTTATGATGATGGTACCTCCAGATTTATTAAGGTTAAGAATGCCAATGACATCAAACCTGGTCAACAAAGATTTTATAATTTAGGTAATAATTTTGGTAATGACATGTTGGTTAATGGAATGAAGATTAGAATTATTAGTTTGAATTGTTGTATGGAAGGAGAATATTTAGAAGATTCAGATTCCGTTTTATCCATTCGCTGTTTAAAGAGTGAAAATGACGTTATGGAAGTTGAACCAGAAATTTCGGAAAAAAATGTTGAGGATCTTATCAATTTAGAAGATGATGACAAGGTTGAAAATACCCCTTCGCCTTCAGTTTCCTCCATTTCACGTACTCAGTCTCCAGTGATCATTATCAATCCTAATCATATCCTTTCTAATGATGACGAAATCATCGTGACTATTGTTCCAAAGTCCTCGTCATTGGCACAATTATTAATCTCCAATAAATCAGAAAAAGTTTTCAATTGTGATAATTTAAAGTTGGAAATTTTGAATTGTGTTCATAATTCGATCTTATCTATGATCATTATGAAAAAACATGGTCTTTTACCAGGAAAAGCTACTAAGTTCAATATTGGTGTCAATACTGCTCATTTCAAGTTCCCATTTAAGGTTATTCTTAAGAATGAATACAATATCTGTCATGTCGATTTAAGTAATAATAACATGTCCAATCGCTTAGTTATTGATGAAGTGCGTGATTTAGAAAGCTTCACTGATTCTTATGGTGGAGGATCAATCCATTCAATGGTTTTACCAAGTATTCCTAAAGAATCAAGTATCGAGAATTCTCAATATGTTGATGCAAACGACGATCGTCATACCGAAGATGAAGAGGCAGATGAAGATTTTGATATGATTAGTGACGAGAGTGATGAAGAAGAGACTCTTTCAGATTATGAGATTTTGTCGACTGTTAGTTCAAACCAATAGGTTTCTTTTTTTCTTTTATCTACGTGTTTTATGATTGGTTTTTATGATATTTTATGTTTTTTTGACGATTTGCTGCTTGTATGGATGGTTGGGCTGGGTATATTATGTCTTTGTTTTTTAATTAGTGTTTTTCTTTGCGTATAGTTTGTTTAGGTTGTCGTTGGTTATGAATCCACGTCAATTTGTCTTCATTGAACTTTGAATTTGTCGTTGAGCTGTAGCACTTTTACTAACGGGTAGTAGCTTACCAGATACTATTCTCTCAATTCATGTTATTTATGTAGTAGTTCCCACGTTTAACAATTGATCTTTGAGTTATGTGGAGTACGTTTGCAACCAACAGCAAGGGGCTGATCTATATGCAGTCTCGATTTTTTGAATTTTTCAGTGGTGAACAAACCTTCATTACAGAAAAAACACGTCAAACAATTCAAACCAACTGGAACCCATAAAAGCAAGCCAGCCGGACAAGTTTAAAGCAATGTGGAATCAATTGATAGTAGCATTGGGGTTTTTATTGGCATTATGTCAATCCCAATTACTTGATTCAGTGTCATATAACAATACATGGGAAAATGTTGATTACAGCAGATTAGTTGACTTATCGAGAACTTATGTCAAGGAAACCGATCTTATTCGTATTAGAAACACCAATTCTGTCCCACAGGATGAATATTACTTTAGTATCAATGATGGGTTTGATAGTGCTGGGGAATTGTCTATTTTTGCTGCTGTTTTACCTGAACAAGCAAATGTGGAATTGGATTATGAAGTTATCATTCCTAATAAATTGTACAAATTGATCTTACCAGTTCCTATTGCTCCAAAATCACATATCGAAATTAAGGTTAATTATTTCTATATTAATAAGTTAGTTGCTCAGCCTGCCAAGATTAAGTTGGAAGATGTTCAACTGATTTTATATCTGACTAATAAATTTCCCTACTCTCCATATGTAACCAGACAATACGCTTTGCATGTTTCTGGTATGAAAAAGGGAGAAGAGGTTGATTTACAATTAGGATTGGCCAATACTGAATTACAAATAACCCCAGTTGTTTCCAATAAGGAATTAATCTATGGTCCATTCCCAATTGATGTTCCTCCATTCACGTTATCTCCAATGGGATTAAGATATGAATTCAACTACCCATTACCACATGTTCTTAACTACAATCGATCAATTTGGTTACCCGCATCAGATGTAAATAAAGTTTCTATTGAAGAATATTATGAATTAACTAATGCTGGTGCTGAATTATCTACTGGTTTCTCTAGAGTTGATTGGATGAAGGGTAGATATGAAGCAAAAAGAGATCATTGGGCAATTGGATATTTGGATTTCCCATTACGTGATAGAGAAACTTTGGAAGATTTCTATTATACTGATAAAGTCGGGGTTGTATCTACTTCTACTTTTACTAGCGGTCATTTATTATTACGTCCAAGATTCCCAATTTTTGGTGGATGGTTTTATAATTTCACCTTGGGATGGTCTGATGATATATCTACCGTTTTGCACAAGATTAAGGATACTAATGATGAATATATTGTTAAGTTGCCATTAGTGAGTCGTATACAAGATTTTACTTATGAAAACGCATTTATTCAATTTTATTTACCTGAAAATGCTGAATTTGTTAATATTTCATCTCCGATCACTTATGAATCCTTAACTGTCGAAAACGAGTTATCCTTCTTGGATGTTTCTAAGGGTCATGTTAAAGTTGTTGTTCATTTAAAAAATTTATTTGATGATTTATCGGAATTGCATTTATTTGTGAGATATAAATATTCTCAATCTGATTATATATACAAAGTTGGCAAGATCGCTGGATTTGTGTTTGTAGCCTTGATAAGTTATTACTTACTTGGGATGTTTGATCTTTCGATTCAAAAGGAAAAGAAGAGTATTATAAAGGAAAAGAAACCTGTTGTCGCAAAGGAAAAGAAGCAAGAAAAGAAGTCTGTGGAAGATAAACAGACTAGCCAAACAAAGAAGAGTGAGTAGGTTTAGTATATTATATAACAATGGATTTATAATCTTATGTATAGAACTAGTAAAGTAACATGCCAGGTTATGTTGATCTCTAGTGAATGAATCAGTTAGCCAAGTGACTGAATACGCTTCATTTTGTCACCAGAAATCGGTTGCTCATCAGGGTCTAAGAAACGCCACCTCAAGGCTTTTCTGTTGAGCTTCCTTCTTCACTAGGTCTATGAAAATAGTACGACCACCTCGCTCCTCTATACTATGTCTAACTTAGCCAGTTAACTCATACACCTTTTTCAATTCATTCAATTGTTCTTCTCGTAACGTCATCTCTTCATTCGCTATCTTATTTCTGTCAACATGATACAAAGACGTAACCAAATATCTTCCATTAAAGTTTACTCCATTTAAATCATGAGCTGCTCTGATTGCATTACCTATATTGGTGTATATAATAAAACAAGTCCCTAGTTGTGGAGATGAAGATGAGGTGCCAGAAGGGTCAGGAATTCTTATTTGATTGATGTTGCCATATTTTCCGAAAAACTCAAACAAAGAGTCAGTCGAAGTGTTATATGGTAGGTTTCTTACTGAAACTATTGGGAAATCTGTTCGTGACATGATAATCGTTTGTAACAAATGTATAATCAAAGCAACTAATTTACACTATAAATATTAACATAAACATAGAGAAATCGTTTGTTGGCATGGAAAAAAAAACATTCTTAATCAACTGGTTTGAGTTGCTGATATTGCAGGATGTGCTTAAATGGATTCAACTTATATCCAACAATTGCACACACTACTAATAAACCAATCAAAATATACTTGTAGTCGTCAATAAATGAATAAAGTTTATTTGTCACATCTTTACTTTCATTGTTTACTCCATGACCCTCTACATGAGCCTGTTCTGATTCCAAACCTGCTTCGTTTCCTTTATCTTCTGTATCAACAGTTTCCTTCATGGATTCGTCATCCTTGGCCTGGGTACGAATAGCACTAATATATGTCTTCATGTCTGGTTTAACAGCTAACACAACATCGATTCCACCTATTACTTGCCCAAAAACAACATGTTTTCCATCCAAATGAGGTGTCTTTTCTGTATTTAAAATGAAAAACTGTGAACCATTGGTATCCTTACCAGCATTAGCCATAGAAACTCTTCCTAATTTGTCATGTTTGAGTTTAAAGTTCTCATCGTCAAATCGACCCTCATTATAGATCGAATACCCCCCTGTACCTGTACCTCTCTCAAAGTCCCCACCTTGCATCATGAAATTTTCAATTACTCTATGAAATGGAGAATTGAGATATCCGTAATCGAACGTATGTCTTGAGAGTTCATAGAAATTTTCCACAGTTTTGGGAACAATCGTACCAAATAGACCAATTGTAATCTCACCAATGACTTGTGGTTGGTCAGAAGATTGTTGTTTGTTAGAAAGGGTGAATACTACCTTATGAGTAACTTCTGGATCTCCTTCTAAGTAGCTTAGTTCTTTTTGAGAAAGAAAGGGGGCTTGACCTTTGGTGATGGACGTCGCAAGTACAAGTGTGACTAACGATAATACTTGAATAATTGAAATAAGCATTGAGAGAGTCGTATCTAGTTAATACTTCTAATGATATGTTTCTCAAAAAGTCATATAATTTGTTTTAAAGCAAGATAAGGATTTATCACCCCTAGTATGTGGCTTTTTCCATTGCCCCCATATTTTCTATAAAAAAAATTACTCCAACAATAACAGTTCTAGGTCGCCAAATGAATTTCCGTATTTAGACTAAACGATAGATCCGAAAATAAGTGTCTAAGATCTCGGAAATAGTTTCTTCGTGAAGTAAACCACAGAGAACAATACTTCCAGAAACCTAGCTGGTGCTTCTAGTCAGAACGTATCCAGATGACTAAAAAATAGCCAGACTTTATTTTAAAGAACTCTAGCATCAAATGTAAAGATTGTACTATACTTTCAACCTATAGAAATGTCATCAGCTCCTAAAATTTCGCAATAACAAACAACTTAAATATTAAAGAACCGGAGTTTATCGATGCTGAACCATGCAAATCTCAGCAAATTCAACAAGAATCCATGTTTGGGAAATACTAGTCCAGTAAATGCCAAGTAACTTCTCTTTTAATACATATGGTCAATGCCCGTACCACATCATGACACTATGTGTTCAAAGAGTATCCCCCTAGAACCAGAAAGGGGATGACAAGACACCGCGAAGTTAATCATCGAGTGTCTATCAGATGAATGGCACTTCATTCAAAACTGGCTGTCATACGGTATCATGTCATCTACGACCACAGTCCAACTGAAACAGTAAAAACAGCTATATTATTAAATGAAGGCATTGAACTTATAGCCAATGTCACTAACGGAATTGGAATTCCATCCTTAGTCACTAATGCACCCGAAAGTGATTTGGAACTATTATCAAGAAAAAGAACTCACCTAAACTAAATTATTTACTGTAATGTATATAGTGATTATCGATTAATAACTGTGAACATTATATTAAGGAACCAGAGTTTTCCATCCTATTTATTAAGCGAATTTGTATTTCGTATTGAATATATCAGGATGAGCAGGAAATAGTTTGTATGTTTTCAACCAGTATTATAGTCAAAGATGAAAAACGTTAAAATTGTTGATTAACTTCATAGCTAGATAAATATTCGGAAAATTTTGATAACATTTTCCTAGTGATAACCTTGAAATCTTAAGCGCATTTCTTGATTGCATAAAATCCTGTTCCATTGGCTCTTGCATTAGTTCCATTTTCGCCTACGGATTGCGAAAGCAGAAACAGGCGAAAAAAAGCTAAATATCAAACATTTTAATCGTTAAATGTTGTAGAAAATATACTTTAGAGATCACATTAATCAATCGTACTTCCGACACCGTCTGTCTGACTGGGGGTTGTTTAGAACGTAATCGACTGTTAAGGATTAGTGATAATTCACTGTCTCTTAGTATGCTCAAAAGGGTTGCAGCCGAAGAGGATCCACAATGGTTGCAAATATTTCTTTTGGAAAAGTTGACAAAGGCAGTATAACTTCCTTATTCTCTTCATTGCTCCCCACGATATATATAATTATATATAACTAGAAGAGGATTAAAGTTCTCCATGAAAAAGGACTGTTTTGAGACAAAGTTGAAAGCAACTTAAGGAAAGGTTTTCATAACTCAACTTTTATATTGCCGATGATCTTTCACGAGAAAATTTGCAGACAAACTTTACAAATTAGAAATTGGATTTCTATATTTGCTTGGGATTAAGTAACTTGATTTTAATATTGAGAATTTGAAGTTCTTAGTTAGATATGTGTATTAGACTATTTAATCAGCAATTCCTTATTTTAGCTTAAAATCTCCGCCTCTCAAAGAGGACTTAATGGAAAATAGAAGCTTAGAATGTTTACCTTGATTGGGAAACCACTGGGTGAATTAATACACGATCTACCATCTCGCTCAAGAAGACAAAATAATTCGTTGGCTTTCATCAAATTACTCAAACTCGTGTATATCTAATCGAAGTGTTATCACCATTACAACTAGTTCTAATACATTGGGGTTATTAAAAAGGTCAGATCCTTATCGTTTTTTACTACCATAAATGTTTCAACTAAAATGCTTCACGTATGTACCGATCTTGCAACAAAAACTGAACGATTTAAACTTTTTTCAACATCAAATCTCTTTTCATTTATATAACTTCCTCATCAGGGTTACTTTATGTCAAGTTCTATCGCAAATAGTTAAATTGAAAAACTTGTTTTATGCATCAAACAGAAAATTTCAACCGCACCCAACAAATCCAAATCCTACATTACGTGAAGGTAAAAACCATCAAAAGAGAAAAGTTGCATTAATTGGTGCTAAAGCTTATACTGGTCAAATTTAAACTAAATTAATTGATAATCACTTGGAAATTTTCCGTGTTTCTTCTCGCGAATTAGAAGGTCATAAATCATAACCAGGTTATAATAAGGACAATATTGTTTATTCCAATTTAAAAGTTGAAGATAACAAGGAATTAGAAGATAATGATGTTGATGTTTGAGTTGTGGCTTCACCAAATGATGTTTTAAATGATTTGTTGATGAATTGTCAAGAACCCAAATTCTAAAATCGTTGACTTATCAGCAGATTATAAATTTGATACCACTGGTCAATGGGTATATGGTTTACCTGGATTAAATGATGGTTCCAAAATCTCTCCTGGCATAAAAAATTTCAAACCCAGGATGTTATGCTACTGCTGCTCAAGTTACCATGGCACCATTTAAAGATTATATTACTGATATTCCAAGTATATTTGGTGTTTATGGATTTTTTGGTGCTGGTACTAAACCATCACCTTAAAACGATGTCTAGGTCTTAGCCAATAACTTGCTTCCATATTCATTATTCCTTGAATTATTGAAGATTTTTTTGTTTCTTCACGAAAACAAATGAACACTTGGCTGCAAACGCGAATTTACTCAGTTTGGCCACAGAAAGGAACTATAAATTGGGAGCAAAAATCCGGAAATTTACTCAATTCCTTCTTCTTTTCTTTCTTCTTCTTTATCATTATTAACAAACAATTATTTATACTATCATGTAGTCAATTTCTAAATTCCTTAGATCTTCGATCAACGCTGTTTCCCAGCAGCCAAAAGACATTAGCTTTAACTTAAGATGTTTCAAAAAGTAATTTCAACGATAAAACACAAACACAATCAAATAAAGGAAACACAATTGAAGAATTCATTAAACTAGTTGACACTAGAATTTCAAACCGCCATAACAGCAACAACAATCATATTCTGAATGTTTATGAATTGGACCCAAGTTATACATACGTTGTCAGCGTCGATAATTTCGAGGAGTTCTTGGAAAAGCAAAATATAGAGCTTACAATCCTACACAAACTATCATCTAATTCGATTTAAAGTACAATTAAGTGCTTCAAAAATCATCCAGTTTACAATAAATAACTCCAGAGAAGATATATCTTTTTTAACTGAGGAAAGATTCGATGTACTCGTCGTATTGTCCATGCAACTGTTTATTCCACCCAACTTTTTTACTACAATGTGGGATAATGTTCAATATATAACGGTTAACAAGCTTAATTTCCACAATACATTTTCTGCTATAATTGAGGAGGATGAAGAGTTATCAATTAGTGAGAATCTTGAGCAAGTCATTGAATCGGAAGATTCATTGCACTTCTTTTTTGAAGATGATGAACATGACAAAGGCCACGAACATGACAAAGATGACGATGATAACGAAGATGACGAAGATAGCCGAGCCAGTGAAGATCAATCTAACTTGGTGGCTGATTAAATTTCTAAGAAATTGCTACCAACACAACAAAGTACCAGAGATTTATTGGAGTTTATTTTTGAAGATAATAAAGATGACGAATATCTGCCTAACTTGAATCAATTGCTACCGACACTTCCAGAAAATCTACCAAAGACTTCTCTTTCAGTAGAGCAACTTAAACGACGACGACGATTGAAGAGGTTTGCTAGAAATATTAAGAAACGTGCTGGGAAGTTGACAAATATTAAGATTCCTATTTAATGCTATCAAGAGGTTCCTGAAAATTTCTATTAAATTCTATAAAAGAGGTTGTTAAAGGGTTTCTATTTATGTTTTTCTATCAAATGTAGAATAACTGGGCTACCAATAATTCTATTTAAGTATTTCTGGGCTATCAATAATTCTACATATTTAATCAGTTCTATCAAAGCGTTGCACAAGAGGGGCTACAATTATTAGTTCTATTTTCACTCATCATTTTCATCTACTTTTACAAAAATATAGTTTGTGATTCCTGGGTTTTCAAAGGAGGTTTTCAAACTAATTGCTATCATTGAATTACTGATTGTTCTCGGGCTATAGTTTTTGTCTAGGCATATACTAGTCGTGGCTAGACAGAAACTACTATGACTCGGAACTTTCAATAATTCCTGTCTTGGTCATCGTACTTGTCATGCCACACCGTACTCCGAGAGAAACCTTCAAGAAGATCTTGGATGAGCATTCCTCGAAGGAAATGGTTATTTCATTATATGTTGGATTATGTTGTGGTTTATGGTAATTGTGATAGGGCAAGGTATGAGTTTCTTGTTCAATTGATGGGTTATTTATTATCTCTACATTATTTATTATTACTATATTACTTTTTGAAACTATACAATTTATTATTACTATATTATTTATTATTACTATATTATTTATTATTACTATATTATTTATTATATCTTTATTTATTATATTTACATTATTTATTAGATCTGCTTAATGTATTATATCTACTTTATTTATTGTACAATATATTAGCTTGTAGAGTATCTTTGGTTCTGATCGGAATAATATTGTAAATCAAGAGAGGTCTAAGGGAGACAATGAAAGGGGTGTAGAAAATAAAAGTGAGCAGTTAATTGCTCTGAAGAGAGACTAGAAGTTTACAAATCGGTAGTTGTAAACCATTGACTTGATTGAATCTAGAATGTATTAATAATTACTTTGGGTGAGATGGATGGGAACAAAATTTCAATTGATACCTAACTTCAACAATAAAGCTACTTATTTCAAACTGAATGTTGCTACTCTAATCCACCAATCCAACATTATCCGGAAAGTATAAAATATAATACGTGGTTATCCATGGGGATGAATTGATATCCGAAAAGATACCAATTAGATGATGTTGCAAATGTCAACAATAAATTTGGATTCAGTTCTTCCGTTGAATCAACCATCATTTGAATGGATCTCATGCTATATTGGATGCGCAAACTAATTGCTGCTGTTGGATTCAGTTGCAAATAACTGAATTTCTAAGAAATGAACATGATAGCGCTACTTGAATTTTTCTGTTTACTGCAATGTCTTTTGGAAGCAAGGGTTATCAAATGTAATTTTGCTTGTTTTTCAGAGATAAACTTTCGAAATTGATCTTAATTACACTGATGAAAACCCTTTCCGACACTTTTAGTCCCAAATATTTAGAAAAGAATTGAAATTCAAGGTTAATTGTCTACAGTTCTTACAAATGTTTGGGCAATTTTCAATTTATAATACGTATACAATGTTATTTATCAATACCAGTAACAAAATAAATAGAATCCCATAGATTAAGAGCTAAGAGTCAATCAAGCGACTTGAGTATTGGATTTTGCAGCGTTAGCTTGATTACATTGAATTTGCACCCCACCACAATACCACAAACCAACAAGAAAACCAATAGATACTCATAATGGTTTATAAATGAATAATAGAAAGTTTCCGTATTTGGTTGAACGTTTCCTTCCTCGGACAGTTCATCCTCTTCCCATTCCTGTTCCAAGATAGTACCCCAGTCTAATTCATTTGGATCAACTACTTGTTTCAATGGTTTACCACCCTCTTTTTTTTGGACATAAATTGAACTGATAAAGATCTTTTGTTTCGGTGAAAAATCAACTGCAGTATCAAGCCCATCAATTAATTGTCCAAATACTACGTTTTTCCCATCAAGGCCTTCTGACCCGTCTCTAGTCAAAATGCAGAATTGAGACCTATTGCTATTCTTGCCCTTACTTAACATCGATACTCTTCCCAATTTATTGTGTTTAATTTCAAAATTCTCATCTTCAAAATTTGTCTCATCATAGATTGAAAACCCACCCAACCCGTTTCCTTTAACAAAATCTCCACCCATCATCATGTAACCCTTAGTTATTCTATGAAATGGGGAATTGAGATAGCCATATCCATATCGATGTCTGGAAAGTTCATAGAAGTTCTTCACGGTTTTGGGAACAACTGTACCAAAAAGAGCAATGGTTATATTACCTACGACCTTTGGTGGTTCAGGCTTTGGAAGCTTTTCAGAAAGAGTGAATACTACTTTATGTGTAACCTCTGGGTCTCCTTCCAAGTGATCTAACTCAATTTCATTAAGAAAGGGTTCTTGCTCTTGGCCAATTGGTGTTGAAAGTGCAAGGGTGAGTACTGTCAATAGTTGAATAATTGAAACAATCATCATCATCATCATCATCTTAAAAGTATGCTAAGCATGTCATTGTTCCTGGCAACTGCATTTTTATTTCTAGGAGTTTCATCGTCATCCCCTTATATCAATTAAAAAATACCAATTATTACAAGTGCTGACTTTGTTAAAATAATAAAATCATGAAATTTGCAACGCCTATTGTTTATTACTTCCGAATTTACATCACGTGCATGAAGCCCTCGGAAATTTCTCCCCATCCTGGCATTCGATTTTTTTTTCAGTTGATTGACAAAGAGGCAAATAAGAAAATCTGGACATCAGTGGCAAATCTAATTTTCAAATAAACATCATCAATTGAATATCAATTGACATATCAATACCAGCATATATACAAATAATTACAGAAATGAATGGAATCAATGTTGACATTAATCATTTGAAAAAGGGTGAAGTGAACCTAGGCACTTCTATTATGGCTGTCAATTTCAAAAATGGGGTGATATTGGGTGCAGATTCAAGAACCACCACTGGTTCATATATTGCAAATAGAGTCACCGACAAATTGACTCAGATTCACGATACTATATATTGTTGTCGTAGTGGTTCTGCGGCAGATACTCAGGCAGTGGCGGATATGGTGAAATACTATTTACAAGTTTACGCTTCACAATTGCCCTTTGGAGAGAAGCCAACTACTCAAATAGCTGCCAATGTTTTCCAAGAGATTTGTTATAACAACAAAGATAATTTAACCGCAGGTATTATTGTAGCTGGTTATGATAAAAAGAATGGAGGTCTGGTTTTTTCAGTGCCAATTGGTGGAAGTATACATAAACAAGAATATGCCATTGCTGGAAGTGGTAGTACTTTTATCTATGGTTGGTGTAATGAAAATTATAAATCTAACATGGAAAAGGATGAATGTGTAGAATTCATCAAGACCGCATTAAGTGAAGCTATCAAATGGGATGGTTCCTCTGGTGGGGTTATTCGTATGGTTATATTAACTGAGCTGGGTATTGAAAGATTAATCTTTTATCCTAATGAATACAGTAAATAAGTATATATATATATGTAATAGAGAAGGGATATTGCGAGATTATTCCCTTTGGAGTAAGTGTGGAACTCTTATTATAATACCGGTTTTATGTTTCTTTTGCCGGTTTCGCTGTTTTTTTCTTTTTACTTACGGGAAAGTTTAATGGAAGTTTTCCTTGAATAACCGAAAAACTTTTCGGTACTAAAATATTTTTAGGGCCACTTAGTTAACTGACTCATCATCAATTCTTTTGAAAAACTATAAAATCATTCAAGCATCGCTCTTTTTTATTACTACAAGTATATTTACCTCAACAACCAATTAGTACATCATGTCTGCTCCTTTAGATGCTAGCAAGTTAGAAATAACCTTAACCACCAACCCATCAACTCCTCTTCCAAAGGAAGAATTGGTTTTTGGAAAGTCATTCACTGATCACATCTTAGAAGTCGAATGGACTCAAGAATCGGGATGGGGAACTCCAACCATTAAGCCATACCACAACTTATCCCTTGATCCAGCTACTGCTGTTCTTCATTATTCATTTGAATTGTTTGAAGGTTTGAAAGCATACCGTGATTCTAACGGAAAGATTAGAACTTTTAGAGCTAATAAGAATATGGAACGTATGAATAGATCAGCCGATAGAGCAGCATTACCAACATTTGACGGTGAAGAATTCCAAAAATTATTAGATAAATTCTTGCAAGTTGAAGAAAGATTCGTTCCCGAAGGATTCGGTTACTCATTATATTTAAGACCAACCTTGATCGGTACCTCTATTGGTTTGGGTGTTAGTGCCCCAACTAAAGCATTATTATTCTGTATTGCTTCTCCAGTTGGTCCATACTTTAGTGCTGGATTTAAACCAGTTTCTTTAGAAGCCACTGATTATGCCGTCAGAGCATGGCCAAAGGGTGTTGGTGCATACAAATTAGGCGCCAATTACGTTTCTTGTATCCAACCACAAATGGAAGCCGCCAAGAGAGGGCATTCTCAAAACTTGTGGTTATTCGGTGAAGAAGGTTATATTACTGAAGTTGGTGCTATGAATGTTTTCTTTGCCTTTGAAAATGAAGATGGTACTAAGGAATTAGTTACTCCACCATTGGATGGTATGATCTTACCTGGTGTCACTCGTGATTCTGCTTTGGAATTGGCTAGATCTAAGTTAAACTCTAAGGTATGGCAAGTCAATGAAAGACAATTAACTATTTATGAAGTTAAAGAAAGAGCAGCCAAGGGTCAATTGATTGAAGCTTTTGGCACTGGTACTGCCGCTATCGTCTCCCCAATTGATAACATTGAATTCAAGGGCGATTCCATCAAGGTTCCTGTTGCCGCTGGTTCTTCCGGTGAATTGGCCTTACAAATCAACAACTGGATTAAGGATATTCAATATGGTATTGAAGAATTCAAGGACTGGTCCAGAGTTGCTAACTAATCATATTTCTCTTCGCATTTCTTAATTTATTATGGTAGCAAACATACAGTATTGTATAGATAATTTTGATAAATATACAATTTACTTAGCTATTTAAAGTCATTTGTAGATTCTTGTTAAGTCATGAAATTATACTTTTTGCAGTCACATTCAGAGTCAAAGAACATGAAATTTTTTGAAATGGACAAGGACGTTATATGAGTCTCACACAAATCCGAGTCATAAGTTTAAAATATGACTCTTGAAATACCCACACGATGCCGATCAGTAGGAACAAAAATTTCCTTGTTCAACATTAAGGATTGCCACGAGTATAAACTGATGCCTCGCAGGTATGTGTGGCATTCGAACACATACCACATGCCAGATCTCATATAAATATCAAAGGAATTCCGCAACGTCTTGTAGTTTTCTTCTCAAATGATTTGTAGTAGAAGTCAGGATTTCACTTTCAGAGGAACTTTAGAATATTTTGACCCCACTATTGATACCCAAGCAACAGAGTTGCAATTTTTTGGCATGTTTCACTTCCAATGGTGAGGGGGGAACTATAGTTGTTTGAATTTTCTTCTAATAGGAGCATATCAAGAATTATTAGGTTAAAGTTGTCACTGAGTTCATTGTATGGGAAGAACAACAAGACCAATATTGCCACAGTGATTGTTTAGCTACCATAGCGACATAAGAACTTCCAGATGCAAAGTATGTGTGGCTTCGGTATCAACGGCAGCAGAAAATTTTTTTAAACTTGCTACCAACCATGATTGAAAAGGTGGCCATGGTCTACAATCTCAGTTCCCAAAAATATTAACATACAAGTAACTAGTCAAAAATATGTCTCCTACGGCGTTTTCTGTTTGATCTCAAGATGGTTTATTTCCTGATTTTCTGAAGTTTCAAGATGATATTAATAATCAATTAGAAATAAGATAATCAGATTTATTTCGGAGAACTTGCGCATTTCCGCGCGCGTCATTCCATTCTTGGAACACGAGTTTCATTGTTAGAAATTGGAAGTATATTTCAAATGATTAGATATGAACTCAAGATACGAAATCAATTTGGTCAATTCCATATCTAGTTTGGTAATTGTGGCAGAAGGGATAAATCTTTCCTAAATGGTTCATTTTTTAGATCAATGACTCTGGAAATGAATTTTCACAAGATAAGGGGAAGCAATCTTTTTGTTCTAGTCTCGGCTGCATAGAAACAATTCTAACCACTATGTTTGCCTTTGTTCCGGGTCCCTGACCATAACAAACAGGCTTATCCAATTACCATTATTGGGGTTTTGGATTACGTTTTATCGGATAACGAAGCCCACAAACTGAAGTTTCCCCGAGGAAGATATTTTTGCAAAAGTTCGTACGGCATTTTTTTTTGATCTGCATTAAAAATATTTTATGCAATGTTCCATTTCTTTATGTGTAATATTTTCAATTTTAGGTCAAGTTTATCCGAGTTACAGAATCGTCTCTTAGACAACTTACAACAATAGCAATGGTTGCAAAAAATGGATGTTTGAAACTGTTTCATACGATCTGCGTGCTATGGTAAATGTATTCTCTATCGTTAGTACGTCCTAACCGAGTTTTGATAAATAGGTACCTGAATAGAAAAGATATAATTGACGTAGAGAACGTAATTTCTCTCCGAGCAACATAGAAATTACAAGTAAGCACGAAAGTGCCTTCGTTGTCATACGACGTATCGATCTGATTATAATCAAGCTATTTACAAAGGTGCTTAGTCAAGAGAAAGACCTTTTTAACAATCATAATGTATTGAAAATCCAAGCTGCAATAGATACCTCTTCAAGTACAGAGTACGATTTAAGAGGTATATCTATTTGAGCAGTGGATATTTGCACGTAAGCAAGCATACACACACAGGCTTTAAATAGGAGAAATCTACTTAAGCTATGGAAGAAAGAAGAAAATCATAAGGTTTTCTCCAAAATAACATAATGGTTCATACCTTAATATTTTGTTTTTCATAGATAGTCTAAGTGCTCAAACTAAATGTCAAGGTTCTGAATTCTCCGTCCTAACCAAATGTAGAGAGTTTACGTATATGTGCTCTGTTAGTAGAAGATAACGAATATAGAAACACTTTACATTTTACTAGGAAAATCTACAGCTTAAGTTTTCCTTGTTTGATCTTTGTTTAGCTCTCTCTTCAAAATGCACCTGTTCTTCTAAAGGTAACTCTTGGTTGTGTCTAAAATTCTATGGAATACATTACATTATGGAGTCAAAAGTCATAGGGGCTAGATTAAGTAATTCATGTTTATTTCCAGAGTTATATGATTTCCTTTCAGTGATAACCATTTGAAAGAATTAATTTCACTCACGATAACATGTTTACAAGAGCAATTGAAGTGGTAAAAAAGTATTTGTAAAGAGAATCGGTGTTATCTATGCAAACAAGACAACTATTAGCGGTGACTAGAGCTCTTTCTACTCAATCAAAAATCCGAATGGGGGCGCCTAATTTCAAGATTGCCAAAAGCTTGTTTTCCATACATGCGATAGATGATTCATACCCCCTTCCGTAGTCAAGGCATTCCAAACATAATTTTCGTAAAAGCTTATTGTGGGGAGTTAGTCATCCTGTTGTTCATTTAGTGGAGAATTTGTATTTGTTCCATCATATCTGCCTTGCACGGCATTCTGTCTGGAGAACGCAAATATTTCCGAAGTTTAATCGTGAGCTTAACAATATTTTTTGTGTCATCATATGGTTGCAACATTTTAATTGACATTACTAACATTCTTGTAAGCAGTAATACCAATTGCCTCAAAATTATAATCTAAAGAATCGGGAGCTCCTTAAATTCCGGTGTATATTCAAACAATTCCAAAAAGGCATATAGTTCCATAAGAGTTCATTGTCGCTAATGCGGAAAACACCAAAATCATACATAAAAAATATTCCCAACTTGACTCTGGTTTAGATTTGAAGACATTTTGGTTATCTTATACGAAATAAGAATGGGGATATACCTAACCTACAAAAGCTAGACAAGAATCCATTCCCCTCCCATATTCAAGTTCATTATAAATATCACAAATTATCCGTGTTCAATCGTCAAATGTTTGCAAAGTTTCCTAACATCAACATAACTTGAAAACAGCAATGCTTCAGAAAAAGGAAAATACAATTATATCGGAAGAAAATTTGTCCGAAGATGGACTCTACTCTGATTCTAAACCACTTGAGAATGAATTGACCGGGTTTGCAAAATTTAAAGATAGTTTTAAACGAGCAAACGTTGAAGACTATGGTCTCGACCCAAACTTGCCTGAAGATGAGAAAATTGCAATCTTAACTGCTAATTCTCCACTCTCTCGTTCGCTCAAGAATAGACATTTACAAATGATTGCCATTGGTGGATCTATTGGTACTGGTTTATTCGTTAATTCTGGAAAAGGTTTGTCCACTGGTGGGCCAGCTGGTATATTGATTTCTTATATTTCCATTGGTACTATGATCTACTGTACTGTTCAATCTTTGGGGGAATTGGCAGTTACTTTTCCGGTTTCTGGTGCTTTCATCACCTACAATAGTAGATTTATAGACCCATCGTGGGGTTTTGCTATGGCTTGGAATTATGCTTTACAATGGTTGATCATGTTGCCTTTAGAATTGGTTGCTGCTTCATTGACTATAAAATATTGGGACGCTGATACTAGTCCTGCTGCATATGTCGGGTGCTTTTATATCTTAATTGTTGTAATTAACTTCTTTGGTGTGAAGGGATATGGTGAAGCTGAGTTTTTCTTTTCATTGGTGAAGGTTTTAGCAATCTGTGGGTTTATAATTTTAGGTATCGTGTTGATCACTGGTGGTGGTCCACAAGGTGGTTACTTAGGTGGTAAATACTGGCATATTGAAGGTGCCCCATTCCCTAACGGTGCCAAGGGTGTTGTTACTGTTTTCGTCGGAGCTGCTTTCGCTTTTGCTGGTACTGAATTATGTGGTTTAGCCGCTGCTGAATCTGCCAATCCAAGAAAATCCTTACCAAAGGCATGTAAGCAAGTTTTCTGGAGAATCACATTATTCTACGTCATTTGTTTGACCTTAATTGGTATGTTAGTTCCATACAACAGTAAGAGATTACTTGGTGCTTCTTCCGTTGACGCTACTGCTTCTCCATTCGTCATTGCTATCCAAAATGGTGGTATTAAGGGCTTACCTTCTGTAATGAATGTGGTCATTATGGTTGCTGTTTTATCGGTTGCAAACTCCTCGGTTTTTGCTTCTTCTCGTACCTTGGCTGCTTTAGCCGCTTCCAAACAAGCACCAAGAATTTTGGGTTATATTGACAAAAAAGGTAGACCATTAGTAGGAATCATAGTTCAATTATTGGTTGGATTATTATGTTTCTTAGCTGCTTCTCCAAAGGAAGGTGAAGTCTTTAGTTGGTTGTTGGCATTGTCTGGTATGTCCTCCCTTTTTACCTGGGGGTCTATTAATGTATGTATGCTCCGTCTCAGACATGCCTTGAAAGCAAAAGGTCGTGATACTTCCGAATTAACCTTTTGTTCTCAACCAGGAATTGTGGGTGCATACTGGGGTGTTATTTTGAATGTGGTTATTATTTGCTTACAATTCTGGATTGCTATTTTCCCATTGAATGGGCAGCCAAGTGTTGAAGTTTTCTTTAATAATTTCCTTACTGTTCCAGTTGTCTTTATTTTCTATATTGGCCATAAGATATACACTCGTAACTGGAAATTGTATATTAAAGCTGAAGACATTGATATTGATACAGGAAGAAGAGAAACAGATTTGGATTTGGTGAAACAAGAAGTTCGTGAAGAAAAAGACTACTTGAAATCATTGCCTACTTACAAGAGAATTTATCACTTCTGGTGTTGATTGGGGTTTTATCTGGTATTTGTTTAGTATATTTCAGTCGATTGATTCAACTGACGTTTTTGGCTTATGTAGGATGTAATGTAAGATTATACTGTCTTGTAAAAGTTGTGTTATTGATTAACTATACAACTTTGTCCAAATATAAGAGATATATAGGTGTACTTGGTACAGTGAGACTTAGGGTCTGTTCATACGAGCGACAGTATTTGTCAATATGGCTAAGGTGATAGGGGTGCTGGTCATTTAGTGAGCAATCACTAATGCATATTAACTAAAGTGATGCGGCAGTATTGGCAGATTGAGGCCAGCAATTGGAAATGTACCACCACTAATGTAGAAATGGCACTATTTACATGCAATACATGAATTATTATGCTATTATTTATGTATATTTGCTCATACGGTGTAAAAACCAGATCTATTTGGCCAAGATAGCCTGAATATTTTGGTTTTTTTTGCAACCATTCAATCAACACTTTCCCGTCCTCTACTTAAAGCAAAAGAAATCTTCGTACTTTTACGTTGTTATATTTTGGATTTCCGCATATATGGAAAAGCGGCTGAATCCATCATGTAACTGTAACAATCTTTTCTTTTTGATTTACTTCGTTTAGAGGTGACGAGATAATTAGCTTTGATGCAGGGCATATTGCTTTTTTTTTCGTAATTTTTTTCCGTCGAGTTTCTTTTGATAAAAGTCATCTCTTTCATTCATTTGCGTGATTACAGAAAATTCCGAATTATTTAAGGGCTTATAAAGTATATTTTTCCATAGGGATTTGATTGGTCAAAAGGTTGGAGAACTGTTACACGGATCTAAAACTAGAAGAACCAGAGAATAAGAGCTTTTTTAAATTATTTTATTATTGGTTAGTGAATTTCATCGCTACTTGATAGAAGTCTTCCTTCAATAAACAATAAACAAAAATACTCGGAACAAGGGAGAATTGCGCATTACAGATTTCCACGCAATTGTGGATTCCATACAATTGTGATAATTTAGGGATGTAGAACAAGTAAATTATAATAAGGATAGCCAAGACAAATATGGCTTATAGATATCACAAATGGAGTGATTGTGATTTTGTGCTCGATATGCGTAAATTTGGAATAATTATGTATTTTCTCTTTCCAAGTTAGGTATATCCTAAAAGTCATAGTAATAAAAGTCAATGCTTAAGAATCTCGACTAAGTCAAAGTCAAGAATTATGCAGAGGGTAGATTGTCCATGATAAAAATGAGAATTCTTCTTATTCTTCCGAGAATGAAATGTGTTCACCTGGTTTTCCTTTGTCTTTTCTTTCCACTTGAAGAAAAACCCCCTTTAAAACAATTACCTCCTTGTGCTTTGAATTAAAGCGAGTCATTCATAAGATAAGACTAAGCAGCTGTATTATCTTCTATTACAAAAACAAAGCTTATGTGGGGATGCTTTTTTATTGTCATGAATTAGTCTAGTTTAAACTTTTCATTATTGAGTTTTTTCTCCGTAAAAGGAGGTTTTTCATACGGCGTTTTGTCGTATATTTTTCTTAGTGGAGGCTTGAACCCCCAATTTTCTTGTGCCGTAGATGATTCAAAATTTAATCAGTAATAAATCAAAATAATATCTTATCTGAAGTTGCTGTGTTCCCTTTCTAGATAAGATTTGAAGATAACTTCTTCAGAATCGTTTTTTTATCCAAGAAACCTCTGTACCAAGATCCTCAGTATCTATTAGAGATATCGTTCAAATGCAGTTTTGACCAAAAGCAATTTAATATTTTTTTCCACTTGTTCCGCATAATAATAATTGAGGCCAATTTAAGATTTCAATTTCATTTGTTCCGGAATATTTTTATTTTTTATTTTTATTTTTATTATTATTTATCTTTATTCCTGCACGTTGCAAAAAAAATAATTCAGATAAGCAAAAAAGAGAAATATTTTGTATGTGTCAAAAGAACAAGAATCTCCGGTACGCACCCCACTTAAAAAATATTTTTGCAATCAGTGCATACAAAAAAGAAATTTGTCTCATGAATTGCTTGCTTTTTTTACCTTCTCCATATAATTGAAGTTGATATAAATATCTGTTGCTTTTCCACCAAATTCATTTATGTTTTTGGATCATTCAGATCATTAATCACAACAATCACAACAGCCTTTACAAAATAGCACATTAACAATGCTGCAAGAAAAAGACGTCTCTTACGTAACATCCAAAGAACACATCGCCGATGTCGAACAAACTGGCGGTGTTTACGTTGATTCTTACAATTCAGAAGAACCCCAATTAAAGGGTTTCGCAAGATTTAAAGATGGTTTCAAGCGTGCTAAGGCCGAAGACTATGGTATTGATCCAAATATGACTGAAGCTGAAAAGATTGCCATCATGACTGCCAATTCTCCATTGACTCGTTCACTTAAGAACAGACATTTACAAATGATTGCTATTGGTGGTTCCATTGGTACTGGTTTATTCGTTGGTTCAGGTTCAGGTTTAGCTACTGGTGGTCCAGCTGGTTTATTAATTGCATATATCTTAATTGGTACTATGATTTATTGTACTGTTCAATCTTTAGGTGAATTAGCTGTTACATTTCCAGTATCTGGTGCTTTCGTTACTTATAACTCCAGATTTATAGACCCATCGTGGGGTTTTGCTATGGCTTGGAATTATGCTTTACAATGGTTGGTCGTCTTGCCATTGGAATTAGTTGCTGCCTCTTTGACTATTAAATATTGGGATGCAAATACCAATCCTGCTGCATATGTTGCCTGTTTCTATCTCTTGATTGTTGCTATTAACTTCTTTGGTGTTAGAGGATATGGTGAAGCAGAATTTGTGTTTTCCTTGATCAAAGTTTTAGCTGTTTGTGGGTTTATTATCTTAGGTATCGTGTTGATCACTGGTGGTGGTCCACAAGGTGGTTACTTAGGTGGTAAATACTGGCATATTGAAGGTGCCCCATTCCCTAACGGTGCCAAGGGTGTTGTTACTGTTTTCGTCGGAGCTGCTTTCGCTTTTGCTGGTACTGAATTATGTGGTTTAGCCGCTGCTGAATCTGCCAATCCAAGAAAATCCTTACCAAAGGCATGTAAGCAAGTTTTCTGGAGAATCACATTATTCTACGTCATTTGTTTGACCTTGATTGGTATGTTAGTTCCATACAACAGTAAGAGATTACTTGGTGCTTCTTCCGTTGACGCTACCGCCTCTCCATTCGTCATTGCTATCCAAAATGGTGGTATTAAGGGCTTACCTTCTGTAATGAATGTGGTCATTATGGTTGCTGTTTTATCTGTCGGTAACTCTTCTGTCTTTGCTTCATCTCGTACCTTAGCTGCTTTAGCTGCTTCTAACCAAGCTCCAAAGATCTTCGGATACATTGATAAGAGAGGTAGACCATTAGTAGGAATCATAGTTCAATTATTGGTTGGATTATTATGTTTCTTAGCTGCTTCTCCAAAGGAAGGTGAAGTCTTTAGTTGGTTGTTAGCCTTGTCTGGTTTATCTTCCCTTTTCACCTGGGCTTCCATTAACATCTGTTTAATACGTTTCAGACATGCTTTGAAGGTTAAGGGCCGTGATACTTCCGAATTAACCTTTACTTCTCAACCAGGTATTGTTGGTGCTTATTGGGGTCTTATTTTGAATTTCGTCATTATTTGTTTACAATTCTGGATTGCTATCTTCCCATTAGGTGCTAGCCCAAGTGCTGAAGTTTTCTTTAACACCATCCTTACTGTTCCAGTCATTATTGTCTTCTACGTTGGTCACAAGCTCTGGACTCGTAACTGGAAATTCTACATCAAAGCTGAAGATATTGACATTGATACTGGTAGAAGAGAATTAGATTTAGATTTAGTTAAACAAGAAGTTGCTGAAGAAAAGGCTTACATTAGATCCTTGCCTTTCTACAAGAGAGTCTACAACTTCTGGTGTTAAACAACCTAATATGTATTTAGTGTTTTTATAGTTCGTGTTTGGCTAGTTGATTGATTTAACTGGTTATTAATTAATAAAATATTTATAATTTTATTCTTCTTCGATGTTACAGGTAGATTTCTTATATCCTAAATTTCATCTACAGCTCTTTCATGAATGTAACATTATTTAAACCAGGGGTATATGTATTATTCTGTATAGAACTGTATGGCCTGGTATGTTTGACACTTTTTGAGCGATTGATTGATTAGGATCTTCGACTAATCATTGTTGCCCTGTTTTTGTTTTCGGTACCATTTCTTACAATTTATCACACTATAAGTTATTCATTTGCTGAATTTACCTATGATAATAAAATGTACTCTCGATGTCCTCGCGATAGACTTCTCTAGTGGAGTGATAAATTATTATAATAATTCTATCTCTTAAGAAGCAAAGTATAATAATAAACTATAAATTAGGTAACTGTAACGAGGATTTGTCACGTGCTTATCTCGTTCAGTTTTGTTATTTATCTTGAAATTTATCTCGAGTTTTTATCTAGAATACTTTCTATTTACCCTTTCCTTCAGTTTTGTTTCAGCCTACTACAAATTTACATATGTTTCAGTATGAAAGAACTTACTTAACTGATATAGTAATTGTGATGATTCGCAAAAGAAAAGATATAAAACAAAACTAAATTACTTGTCGCCACTTTTCTAAATGTACAACAGTACAACAGGTATAAAACTGTAAAATAGCAAATATCAAGAGGACTGTTAAACATTTAACAATCAAATAAAAATAGGAAATGTGTTGGGAAGAATAGCCCTTAATTTAGTATAAATCTATAAAACATAACGACATTTTAAAAGACTAACTGTAGTTTTACCCAGAATAACCGATTCTCAATAGAAACCATCTGATCAAAGTTTGTTGTGACGTGCAAACTTGTTCTCTTCGTAAAGATGAAATTCAAAGAGAATTGTGCTTGAAGACGAAGTCAGCTGCAAAGTATTTGCAGCATAATCCAACTCTAATTTTTCTTTCTAGGTTAAGCACACAGGTAACCACCAAATTCCAAGTAACATTTCACATATTCAAGTCTGATGAAGACAGTTAGTTCATAGACATTGTCGATTTTTACATATTTTCAGAAACGGTCGCACGATTTTGAATGCAACGCATGTATGTATGTAATATATAGGCGCTACCCATAGCTGTATGCATGCTAATTATCATACAATATGGTTAATCTCCTAGTTCCGCTTCCCGTTGTCTATATAAAGGTACAGTTTTCCCCCTTTCTCCATTTAGTTTATACGTATTTTTTAATATCAACTATCGTTCGGCACAAGAAGATTAGTTATACAAGCTACTTAATTGTAATAGATGGAGCCTGAAGCGCCCGAGGACCTTAATAATATCATTCCACAAATGATTTTCCCACCAGTCTTCCGGGTCCAATCACACTCTTCCTAGTGATCTTACCCATGATTCTCGTTTTGGCTTCCTCGGTACTTTCCTACTAGTTGTTCAGAAAAATTTTTCTATTTGTCCTGCAATCTCCACTACCATTCTGGCAAGATTGCTCGATTCTACAGAGTCTGCAGTTCCATCACATAGAAATTGATACATCCTCATTTGGTGTTCAGTTTATTTTCATATGCTGCTTGGAAGAGCTTTTTTAACACAAACTACCTAAGAATCAGTGCTTGCATATTGTTGTATTATTTTGGGTTATTAGTTCAAGTTTTCCTCATCTGATGGTTCAGTTCGAAAGGCCCAAACCTTATTTAGTGACATGCGCCTGCTGCTGCTATTCCACCGAAATCGCCCAAGGTTGTTATTGCTAATATTATTTGAGTTAACCTTAACTCCCTTAGCGTTATCTTCCTTCACCCGAAGATTTTGAAGACCCACCCCCTAGACCTGTTATCTTTTCACGTTATATTAATTTGCTTTGTTACTAAGGATGCCTTTCAGATCAGTGTGCACACTGTGAATTTCAATCAGTTTGCTTTTTGGACTCCACCCAGAGATTTTGTCTTAAATAGATCCTAAAATCTTATGTATGCATGTTGAATGATTACAAACTTTGAAATTATCGAATGTGCAACGCCATGTATGACAAGTTCTGAATTTCTCGTTTATGCAAAGCTATGTGCGACAAGGTTTGAATTACTCATTTATGCAACGACTAATTGCTCAGATCATATTTAAGTTTGAATCAAACTTTTAGCTTTATCAGAAATGTACGGTGGTATTCTCTTGGAAGATTTTAGTTCGAGACTACCTATATTTGGTTGTGATTAATCTTTGTTGGTCTATGAGAATATATGAAGACATGGATCCAACCTACTTTAGATTTTATTTTATATAAACTTATTCTATGAACTAACTGTTTAATTTTATATTATATTTCATATCTTATTGTCAAGATCTAAATTTATATTCATATCATATTGAGTCGTTACTAGAGGACTACCGGGCCTAACGTGTAAGTGATAACATATAGATCAATCATACTAAAAGTTAATATTTATAAAATATGGGTACTGTTACAACTTTAATTTTTGTACAACAAAACTTTATTCAAGGCCTTAGAAACAACACATCTTGGAATATTCCTCCTCCTGGAGAGAATTCCCAGAGTGCCTCTTTCTTTAGATGTAGCCATTCACTCCTTAGAAGCAATAGCCGCAACGGCCATAAGCCTTCCAAGCGTGGATTAAAATCTAACCAAGGTTAACCTGGAAATTCATTGTTGCATGATTTGAATTCAAGTTTAGGAGACTCAGAAACATTTTAGCAGCTATAAAACAATTGCTTTGTTGAATAGGCTAAGTCGAACAATTCTAAAAAGGATCAAAGATTTTAAATTTACGGATTTCTAATTGGGACTACTTGAATTCTTAAAAGGAACAAAAGATATAAATTGACGGATTTTCTAATTAGGAGATGTATCAAGAACTCCGAATTAGAAATCCGCAGATGATAAATTCTCCACCTTAAAAGACAAATTCACCATTTTTTTTGTAATAGGTTCTCTTTATTAATCGTTTCAATCAATGACACTCAGGTATAGTAATTTATTCACGACGGAAAAAGGTTTTAGATATGAAGGTAATATAGGACTGATCATTTTGGGTAATGAACTTATAGCAGCGCATATGACTTAAGATTGCATTTGTTTGCAATAGTTTACAAGATAATCATGCTATGGAAAAGTCTGGGTCATGAACAAAGTAAGTTCCACTGATACTCAAACTCATTATGTTTCCAAACGCTATAACCTATTTGAAATCCAAGTTGAATCTTAACTAAATAGTACGTAATGGAAGTCTTGGAGAACGGGATATAAAGAATTTTTTTTGCGGGAAAAATACGATAATATCTTTCTGGGCAGTTGAATTATTTTTTTTTGATACTTGCAGTGAAATCGGTTATAAATCGACCTAGAAAATTTTATGGAAAAGGTTTTCTTTAACTTACTCGCAGATGTCCACTAAGCTCAATTTACAAAGAATTAATTGCAAGTCCTGGCCACGTCAATATAGAAGACCCTAGGATGTTTTCTACAGAAAAGTTCTGGAGGTTTACAAAATCATATTGTAAAAGAATAGGTTTCTTTCGAAATTCTCAACTTGGTCATAGCAAAGTCATCCCATCGGTTGGAAACTGAATTTCCGTGATTGGATCTAGATCTGAAAAAGTAGGCTTAAAAATGGAGGTCAATTTCTGAGTAACTTTCGGAGTTGTGTAAATGGTATTAATTCTCACCTGGAGTGGAAGGTAACCCCCTTTGTGACTGCTTGTTGTTTAATCTAGGATATTGTATTTTTTCCATTATAATAAAAATACGATGATAGCTTTATTTGTGATATGGCACAAAAGCCCTCTCAGTTGAGTTTTGACAAGGAGAAATCGAAACTTCCATATCGGCAGCTCGAACTGCAAAATTTTTATTTTTGCGGATAACCCAAGTTGGGAATCTCCAGATGAGATGATTAACACTCAAGTTTCAACGATCGCCTCTACTCATATAACCACCTATGGCATACCTATTGATTCATAAATTACTATTTCCGTGATATATAACTAGTCTTGGCAAGAAGCCTGTCATTTTCTTGACCAAAAAAAAACTTATTATTCCATGTCAAAATCCTTGTATCACATCCCCAGATTCCTAATTTGGAATTTCCGTGCAAAGTGGGGTCCCCTCGGAGAAAAATTTTAATTGCTGCAAAAAAAATAATTAGTTTCTTATGAAACACACAGGCTATAAAATACGAGTGAATAAACGGAAGTGTCTCATTCTTTTTGTGTTAGAGCAAAAATTCATTAATCCGCAACTGGCTTTTCACATATAAAAATAGTTTGCTTTCCATTTTATCATTTTCTTATTTCAACTTCTCTGATTACTAGCTTCAATATAGTTGATTTAGCTCAGAAAACAAAAAACATAATGATGATCTCAGATACAGAATCTATTGCTTCATACGACAAGTCTCCAGTTGCACTTCAATCAGAGGAAGTGATTCCTTACAAGACATGTACTGTCACTGGTGATAATAACGAATTTGTTATAATTGGTGACCACAAGTATTTCAGACACGAATTAATGCAAGCCTTTGGTGGTACTTTCAACCCAGGTTTGACCCCATATCCCAAGAGACAATTTGGTAATGCCGCAGCACTTGGTTTGGTGGCTACTCATATGAATATCTTTGTTTTAGGACTTTACTTTATTGGCGTTGGAGGCATTGTTGCCCCAAATGTCGCTGTTGGTTTATTTATCTTTATGGGAGGGTTATGTCAATTCTTGGCTGGGCTTATGTGTATGATTGCTGGTAGTGATTTTGGTGCTCTTGCATTCACCAGTTATGGAGCTTTCTGGTTAAGTTTTGGAGCTATTTTTATTCCAGGATTCGGGATTCAAGCTGCCTATGCCGATGATCCACAACAATTGAATCATGCGATTGGTTTAGTTTCTGTTGGTTGGGCTATATTTACTTTTGGAATTTTGATGTGTGTTGTAAAGGCTACTTTATCATTCTTTTGGACTGTTCTAACTTTGGAATTAACCATTATTTTATTGGCAGCTGCTTTCTTAACTGGTGATCCTAATGTCATGAAGGCCGGTGGTGCCATGGGTGTTATTAATGCTGCTGCAGGTTGGTTCGAAGCATTTGCTGGTATTGCAAACAGACAAAATTCATACTTCGTTCCAAAGGAGATTCCACTTCAAAGCATTTATGCTATGTTTTCGAGAAAGAAGTAAGTGCGATTGTAACGTCTCCAAATTTGAAGTAATGTGTACCTTGGAAACTCTATATACAGTAATCGGGGGACTACCACTGGGTTTCGTAAAGGACATATGTTAAAAAAACTCATTTCAGTTCCTTGCTGTTCAATATCATTATGATACTTGAACAAGAAACAAATTTTAGTTTAAGGGGGGTTGGGCTGGAACCAATCTGATTTTATCTCTGCTTTATTCATTTTACCATTACGAATAAAATCCGTAATACTGATTATTATACAGTTATTTATTGAAAGAAATTGATCTTGATTTCATTATTAATCTTTGCGCTTCTTTTATCGCTAAATGTAAAGGAAGAGAATTATTCTCAGCAACTAGTAATCTCTATTTTTTATTGTGCTGTTTATGACTGTTAATTGAATTTATTGGTTGTATTCCTGAACATTTGTAAGTATAACCGAACAATTTTTAGGGGCATAACGGAGTGGTATAGTCAAGCGATTTATTTAAAAAACGACGAATCGTAACTATTACGACATCGCTAAATTAGGATTGGGATCCAAAATTCAGCTAGCCAAATTGAAATTATCATTCTCAATTTAAACTTTATTAAGCAAGCTATCTGTGAGGATGGAGTGTTTTCTATCGAGTTTACAAGGTGTGGTTATGATAATACTGCATTCGGTATCAACCAGTGTTGGTGGTATGGGCGTAAGCCTTGGCGGAGGTTGTCTAAAGCTAATGAATACTCACTTGGCATTCTCGCTCGTGGAATGACAACTGTGGAGTTCGCCAAGATATATGTTCTTGTACTGGCTTTGGATTGAGTTATGGCCCCACATGACGCTCACTTCTGAAACAATCTCCTCACAGATTGCGCTGAGATAACTACCTGTGAATTTTTCTTTGTCTGAATCTGGGAAATTGGAAGATCGAACAACATTCAGCTAATCTTTAGTTAGGCCTTTACAATATACATCACGCTTAGCTCTAATCGTAATAAGTTGGACGTAGCGCTTCCACGACCTCAATAAAGTTATACTTCTTGTAAGTTTGGTAGAAAACACTCCATCCTTACACTATCTCATGATTTAGAAAATTTGGATTTCAAATTTATTTCCAATCATAAAGAAAAACAATAGATATCTTTAATAAATTATCAAAATCTATAATATGTCAAACGCTACCAACCCAAATAATACTCACCCAAGCCCAGACATTACTCAACTCGATCCAAACAGTACCCTGTTAGATCTCAATCAAAATCTAATCTTCATTAATCTTCAATTTGAATTGTTCCAGAAATAGCGTGAAATTTAAAAAGAAAATGATTATGCGTTGGAGGGGTTGTATTACAAATCAATATTAATCGCAAGCACCTTAACACCTGAATGAGAGGGTAACTGTTTCTTTTTTTATTGATTATGAGAACTTAAGAAGAACCATAGTTTGAATATCCTTGATTTACTGAATAAATGCAGGAACAGGTTAATTATGTTTCATTGGGCATACCACGTGTTTAACAAAATAAAAATACAATTAAAATACAAAGGTACTTTAGATGTTAATAAATTTCTTCGTCAAAAATTTAGTGATTTGTCAAAAGTAAAGAAAGCGAGTACATTTACAATTGTCTGAGCTTTTCTCATGTTTTAAAACTCATTTTATGTAACTTAGCTTGTATTCTATGTACTATAAACAATATGAACAGTTTAACATAAAAGAAAAACCAGCCAAAGGCCTCGTGGGGCCATTGTTAAGAGCTTTAAAATAAAATAAGGAAGAATTGGGGGGGGGGCTTGGTGGTGGGGGATTGTTCCACAATAAACTCAACTAAAAAAAATAAAAGTATAATAATTTTTCAACCCCCTTATTAAGCTAATCACAGCAAATTCACTTCACATTTACAAACAACAAGCCCACATAGACCTCTTTTTTGTTATTGACAAATCCCAAACAAAGTCTCCTTATATAAATATAAAAACTATTCCTCACACGACTTAACTCGGATTAGAGAGTTTTATTTTGATAGAGTGAACGACCGCCATTTTATCATTTTAGCAACCCTTTGGATCCAGAATTCAACTTTACCTCATCCAATATGCTAGTCAAGACCTCGAAGAAAGTAACTGTGATACTTTTTAAAGTCTCAGCTGTAACTTTACTATGTTGCCTGTTGTATTGGTTCCATCTCCTTGATCTTAATCTCCCATTAATGGGAGATTCGCTACCAAGTATCAACAATGAAGAATTCAAACAAATTATCAACAAACACTACCCCCAATATTTTGATATAAATTCAAAAGACACACGCAGACAATTCCAACCAATAGATTCAATAATATATCGTGACATATTACAGAATTCTGGTGATGATAGAGATATAATTAATGCTAATATGCTTTACTTAATGAAAAACTTAAACTTTAAACAAAGATGTAAATTATATTTCAACCAAAATCCAACTGTTAATCCAACTCAAGATATACCTTTTGATAGAACGGAATTACAATCATGGCCAGACTATAAGAAGGAAGCAACCCTGAGATTAATTAAGGAAAGGATGCAAAAGCTTGCTGAACAAACGGGCGATGATGCAGAAATTAATCCTGATGAGGTGACAATAAGTGATGAAGATATAGCCAACATGTTAAACAGATATGATAACGCTCAAAGAAGGATCGAGCGTGATGAACAATTGGTCCATGATTATTTAACTCATGTTAAAATCTTCAACCAATGTTATTTGAATGAATATGACGAAATATTTTTCAACCATCAGATGAGTTTAGTTGCTGATGTAAGCCATGAATCTAGAAGAACCAAATCTCTTAGAATAGGAATGCCTAAATCAGTGAGAAAGATAGAATCAAAAATATTTCCCTGGTTATCTCAAAAATCACCAGTTTATCAACTTTTATTGGGAGAGACTTATACCTTATTTGATTCATGTTATACTAAAGGATTCTTTAGAACTTTCAGAGAAAAAGTACAAGGCAAAGGTATAGTTATGACTATTAAGGATTCACATCGTGATGATGTCATTAGATTAATTCATTTACTAAGATATTTAAAAAACGACCTTCCCATTCAGATTGTATATAAACAAGATTCCATCTCCTTTGAAACCAAATATCAAATTACTTTAGCTTGCAATTCAAAGTTTAACAATCTCCCAATTCAAAAGTTAACTTTCGTTAATGTTACACCTGCACTCCATCCTGATTATTCCCATAAATTTGAATCTTATGCCAATAAAATTCTAGCATTATTGTTCAATTCCTTTGAAGAAGTAATTTTACTTGATGCAGATACGGTATTAACACAGGCTCCTAAAAATTTTTTTAAACTTTCAAAATATCAAACATTTGGAGCATTATTCTTCCGTGATCGATCAGCAGCAGAATATCGACCACAAGATGATCTCCAGTTCTTTAAAAAATTAATGAATAATCAAATAGACCAAATTTTGTTCAATTTACCTCAGAATACCGATTTCACATTATCGAATCCATTTTTTTCACAAAGCTTAAGTCATGTAATGGAATCAGGATTAGTATTGATCAATAGAAGATCGCATTTCGATCAGGCTATAATTATGGCTACTATGAACTTGTTCGCTCCAGTTCAGTATAGAATGTATGGTGAAAAGGAATTGTTTTGGTTATCTTTAGCCATTTCAGGAAATGAAAACTATCATTTTAATGATCATCCAGCAGCTGCCATTGGTGATTTCACACCCGATTCTATACGCGGAAAAGATAGCAAAAAGAAGAAGTTTATTTCCAAAGAGATTTGTGCAAATCATCCAGCACATATTTCTGATGAAGATAATCATAGTTTATTGTGGTTTAATTCGGGGTTTAAGTTTTGTAATCAAGATAAAGCCAATCTTGATGAAGAATTTGAACGTGGAATACGATATACCAATATCAAGACAGTAGAAGAATTTAAGACATTTTTTAAAAATAAATTACAAATCAAACATGCCATTGTTCCACCAAAATTGAAAATTGAGTCAAAAAATTCATTGGGAGAACCTGATCGTGCCTGGATTAACATGGGACAATATTGCGGAGGATACACTTGGTGTGCATATTCTTCTATAGGATCTGGGAAAGCTGATGAAGAACGTGGGTTGATTATTGATTACTCACCTGCAGAGATAAAGCATTTTGATACCATTGGTGATGTATGGATGGCTGATTTTGATTATAGAACCAAGGATCAGATTGATTCTGATGCGAGAGAATTGGTTGAGAAAGAGAAGGGAGATGGGGAATTGAGCGAGGAGGAGTTTAATGAACGTGTGGAGAAAGCAATAACAGATATGATTAATCATCAGAGGGAAATAGACGACAATAGGAACTCTGGGGAATAAATTTACTCTGAACATTTTTGATGTATATTTAGTGTAGTATTATAGTTATCAAAAAGGATTATAACGGGTTTTTTAGAACTTTTTTAAATTGAAGTCGATATAATGACTGTTAAACAATGGAGGAGCTATACGTTTATCCTAACCCAGGGTTTTCAATTCTCACCACAACCAAGCACACACCTCACAGCTTCCTACGGAGATAAAAAGAAATCAAAAAGTAATCATCGAAATCATAGAGGATCACAACCTCCCAGCAGCAAATGTAACCAAATTAATCCCGTGGTATATATAGTACTAATGGGCCTTAGAAATACATTCCGGGAACCCCGAAACTTCTATGAAAGACTCCAAGATTATAAGTTATTTGAACATAACGTAAAAGAGAGATCCAGGCATGCCACTTACTTATTCCAACCACCCAATATACAATCCGCTTTGTAATTGATAAATAATTGGGTGTATATGATCCAAGAAACACCCAAAATCCATCAATGACAAAGAAATACCTAACAGTACTTAATGGGGGCGAACTCAATGAAAAATTCATTCAAGTCATCCTCCACCAAGAAAAGATGAGGTCGAATTATCTTGCAAGAAAACAACTAGAAAAAATTCAAGCAAGCAAACTTCAATTAATCCACTATGTCTCAACCAAACCAATCATCCAAACCAAACCCAAAGATCTCTGGCAAAGGGCAGAAACAAATAATCACCGATACAGCACACTAACCGAACCAAATGATCCAGTTGAAATTCAACCATCCTCCAAAGACAACCAAAGTCCTCCAGAGTCCAACACCACTCATGGAGTTCTTGAAAGATTTAGCAAATCTGAGAATATTGCACAAGAACTAAAAGGTATGAAACTTTACTTGAAGGATAGTCTTGAAATTGCCAACTCAAGATTTCCCTACTCTTGAAATGAAACCTGAAATTATGAAGACCAACATGAACAACAGAATTGATCAAATGATTGAAGACATGAAACCAATTGATGATAACAGCAACCAACCAAGCAACTTGATCAACGATCCACCATTAAATAAACAACTCCTCACACTTCCAACCTCCAAGGACGAACAATCTGACACGGGTGGAAACACTTCAGACATCGAATCAACTGCCCCACCTAGCAAACAATAAATGTCAGCAATGAAAACCTGTCACAACCAATTCACAAAACTGGAAATCCTTTTCCTGATATTACAACTATTAAAGAAGTACGGAAAATTGTCTACATTGAACAACCTGATTTACCAATTCAGGATATCGAATCATTGTTGAACATCAAATATCCTAGTGTCGAAGTGGAAAAGATTCTCTTAACCTACCAAGCCAATTTGAAAACTTCCAAGAATCTTACTGACAAACAGAAAAAGGAATTTGACATGAATAAGCCAGGACAACTACCAACTATAGCAGTAACTACTCATGAGGGGCTACTTGACTACTTACGAAATATCTTCATTCATAAGAATACATATTTAGTTTCAGATTCTACTATTATTCCAAGTTGGAGTATGCATGTGGAAGAGTCAAGGACGACGACTTACAATCCTTAGTCAAAATCGCTGTCATCAAGAATGCCAAGAACAAATATCAACCCATTAATTATACCATGTTGATCCACTATCTCAAATAATTCATTCATGAAAGAAACCCAAGTTCTTATGCTCATCTCGAAAATATCATTAATCAAATTAAATCAACCATAGCATTGTTTACTGCAATTCAAAAACTCATTATAGACAAGCAGAATGCTGGCGAATTAGATAATGCTGCAAAATGGATTAACATCTGGAGAACGTTGACAAAGAAGTTACCATTGAATTTAAAGGTTATTATGAACAGGATGAATAGTGACAAGGATAAAGCCGATTTAGTCGAACTCATGTCATTAAACTCAACTAGAAGTGATGCAGAATTAGCTGAAGAAATTGCAATCAATTTTGATGAATTATGGAACAAAGTTAGTGAAGCCATTGATACCTGTATCCAGAGAACCACAACTCGATGGGTTAATTCGGGATCAAAGACTAATACTCTAACCAACTATAAAAATAAATCAACCCCAACAAAGCAGAAATGTAATTTCTGTGGATCACCAGCACATTATGCAAGAAATTGTAAGGAAAATCAATCATTCGATTTTAGTGGAAAAATATACTTTAAAGGAGGGAAATATTATACCCCAGATCATAAAGTATTAGAATTACCAAAAGGTACTACTTTGATGGATACCTATCCACACTTATTCCCCAGACAAAATAGGGATGAAAATAATGATGTTGCTAAACAAAACAAGGAAGAAGCAGCTGAAGCTGATAATGCGAGGCAACGCATAAATTAAACTTATTGCCAATCCTGTCGAGGTTGCACCACAGAACAGTAGAATAATAGTCCAATATGATGATCAACCAAATAAAGCAACCAAGATCGATCAGATGATCTTTTCCATTGGTTGTTTTGATGGTTGGCTCTAAGCTGTTTTTGTTCTTTGGAGTGGAGGTGAATCTTCCAGTAGTAGGATCTCTATTATTAATTGATTGTTATGATGCAGTTTTAGAATCAATATTCATGGCATGAATTATATCTTCTGCTATGTTTGGGTCGCAAATAAATGTGAGACCTAACTCTGCTACTGCTATTGCTAAAGGATTATGCTGTAAGTATGGTTCACTAAATTAGATAAATCAACTGGGTCCACAAAAGAGACAGAAACGTGAAGACACTACTAATCCTCCTGTTTCTGGCCCTGCGGGGACCTGTTGCTTTGATGGCTCTCCATGAGTCTGCTGATGGTTATGCTAGCATTCCAACTCCTGCTGCTAATTACACCCATCATATGACAACTGAAGCTACTGCGCTTCATATTGACACTATCTCAACTGGTTTGTTGTTCATTCAGGGCGTACTAATCATTTGTGCATAAATAGGGCACTCTTTCTGGAGCTTGATACTTCTCATGGTGTTTCAATTCAAGTTGCTAATGGGGACTCCCTTGGAATTCATGACTTCGGAACTGTTGTTCTTTTTTTGCTGGTACTCCACATGAAACTAAATTGCAAAATGTACTTTATGATCCCTCGTGCGTTGTAAATCTTTTTCTGTTAGAGTTGCTTTACTGAAACGTCATGGCATTTTGTTCCTTGGAAGTTGCTGTTTAGTTTGTTAATAAAAGCAATGTTAGCTTGAAAAACTTCCGTCAATTTGCACAACAAAATGGTCGCTTCTTTGGTTTTGGTGCTAGTTACTATGCTACATCAGCGAGGCCACACCGAGCTGAATTATTCCATGCACGTCTAGGTCATCCTGGTCGTAATGCATTAACGGGTTAAGTTAGTTGGGTAAATAGCTAGTGGTTGACCATTGCTCTAGCTACTCGGAAAGCAAGGTGTTCTCGGAAAGACCTAAGACAGGTACCAAGTATATTCCAGAGTTCCAGCGCTTGGTTATTGTGAACTTCATTTCAGAACTTCTCTTGGGATAGTCAAACTTGAAAACGTATTATTTGCTCCAGGTATTGACCGTAATCTTCTTAAACCATATATGACAAAAAAGGTTTCTGGTAACAGATTTATCGATAATCCACAAGGTATATACTCTGAAACTTACAAGACATTGGTTGCAAAAAAGGATTCTCATGATGAGAATCTACTCAAGCTTGTTTTTGATGCTATTCCATAACTAATCAATCTCAAGGTACGTTCTATAAATTTAATGAAGCATTCCCACCTAAATTTTTAAATTTGAAGGTTGCTGCTTTTGTTCTGTTATGTGTTGAATCCGCGAAAAGCTACTTTGTTCTGTGCTCTTCTTTCGGTCATCGATGGAAAGCAGCTACTGAGAACATTAAACGAATTCTTGATGAGAAAGATAGGCAGCTTCTTGATGCTGATGTTGATTCCTCCACTTGTGAGTCATGTAATATGGGAAATCAGACTCAAAATTATACTGGTGAATCCAAGAATACTTTATAGTTTCCGCTTTAGTTTTGTTACAAGTACTATTTACCGATAAGATTTGTTAAGTTATTCCTATGTCAAAAACTAGATCAAAGACTGTGTATTTGTTATACTCTTGAACTCAGTTAGATAGATCTTGCTGGACCCTTTCCAAAAGGTATTTGTAGTGAAACGTAGTTTCTTGCGACGGTTGATAGGTTCTCACGTTGAAAAGAGCTAGTTCCATTAGTTGGTAAAATTTGTTACTGTAAAAGACATCACCCGGTTCTTGAACAGACCTGAACGTGAATTCCTGGGCAAAGGAACTGTCAAAGGAGCTTATCCAAGATTCGTTGGGTCCAAAATGTTTATTGATACCACTATTAAAAACAAGAAGGTTCGTCTAAAGGTTGATTCTGGATCCCAAGCTAGTTTAGTTAATCCTAAAACTATTGAAGGTTTAGGTCTAAAATTGAAAGAATTTCCAGCAACGATGAGGAGTGCTAATCAAGATTCGGTGCTATTATGTGATTATGTTGGGACAACTATTGTTATTTCTAGTATTGAGTTGTCAATTCTGTTGTTCTTGCATTATCAAACTCCAACTGGTCAAACCCTATTAGGTACTAATATCCAAGATGCTTATGGTCTTTCTATTATCCATAAACCAGATTTAAAAGGAAAGGAAGACTTAATTTATGAAGATGGTGAAATTAGAAAGTTTCCTGTTTTGACTAAGCTGCCCCAAGTAAATGTTGAATTTGACTGTGAAGGTGATGATTTTGAAGTTGGAGAAAGTGTTGTTCAAGAAGTTAAAGAAGATTAGATTGTTACTTCAGATCCATTTAATATTCTGAAGCATGTGATTAGTCATTTATCTGTTGCAGAACAAGAACACTTTTTGAAAGGGTCCCAGAAATTGAAAGATGCATTTTATATTGAAGGTGGTCCTCCTGATCGACCAAAAGCTGAAGTTGGAAAGTTGTCAATAGGTCAGATAATGGAAGTGAATTTGTCTACGCTGTTTTGAATGACTATTGCATAAGCAGAGGTGTTCATCATCCGAAGACAGTACCATTCCATTCTCATGCGACTGGTTGTGCTGAAAGGAGCATTCGCGCTATTGAGGATACGTCGAAGAACATTTTAAATGAACTGCTGCTTCCAAATATCTTTTGGCCCTTTTTCCATCAAATGTGCTACCTATGTTGTCGATCGGCTTCCCAATCAACTAATATACAAAACAATCACTTCTTGCCATGAACGATCAAATCGAAACCAATCAAGTTCGTAACTTTAACCTTCATCAGGGGGTATTCAGCCGGTCGTCATATTTTGGATATTTCACATGTGGATGTTTGTAGTCCTTTTCCTTCCTCAATAGATGGACATAGTTATGTTTTTATATAATAATAGACGATTATACACCTTATGTGATTGAGGTACTTTTTCGTATCTGAAGCTGACACTGCCTCTATTCTTAAAGCAATTATTATTAAAGCTAACAATCATATTCCAATCGTCATGTGAAAAGGATCCTGTCGGATAATGGATCTGGGTTTCTCAATAATTCGCTTGAAATTACAATTATTGATTAAGGACTTGCTCGGGATCTTACTGTCCCTCATACATCACATCAGAATGGTCCAGCAGAACGTATTCATCGTTCTATTCAACAGATTGGACGGACCTTTCTCAATTGGTCTTCTGCTCCGGAAAGCTTTTGGTCACTGCCAGAGCCTGTTATACTCATTATACAATTCTTCTGCTGCTCACCTTTTGAAAATTGGTTTGAGAAAACCTCCTTTGTATTCTCGTCTTCGTGTCTATGGGTGTTTGGCTTATTCATATATTCATCCTACCCTTGGGACTGGTAAGTTTGGTTTCACTGCTCGTGAATTTATCTTTTGTTGATTATCACATAAAGCTTATAATTTCAAAACGTCCAAGTTTTTTTGTTTCCACTCATTGTTGAGTTTGTTGAAAGAAAGTCATGTAACAAATGTAGAAATCCTTGTACTATGATTGGGTCCAGCTGAGATTCTTCCTTAGGGTTATATCAGCTGAGTTACGCAATGTTCAACTTTGCTACAATGATGCACTCTCAACTGGGCGATAAGGCTACAACCATGAAACTATGTCAATAACCTATATATATATTGGCTATAGTACTTTCTACTTAAAAATTGGCAGAAAATTACCAAACTAACAGTTTGATGATTTGTTTATTTCGCACAATCTCCAACGAAGTCCAAGCCAGTTATAGAGCAATTAATCAATACATGGAGTGTAAAACACCATTCTTGAACAAGATGTCACCAAAAAACCTAATTGTTCCAACAATTTGGAGACTTAGGGTATCAGTATTTATTTCGGTTGCAAATTCCGATCTTTGCCCAAAAAAGTTGCAAAAACTTGCAAATCGGAAACCACTTCCTAATTCGGCAAAAATTTGCGCACTCGAGCAAATGAATGAGTTTGTTTCCGCTTTCGAAAGTTATTTAACGTTACATAAATACACAAATACAGTTTCGGTAATTGAATATTGAGTGGAAGTTTTTGCTGTGGATAGGTTCAGTTTAGAAAACCTATTCCTTGTTCCTCCCACGATCTGTTTCCTCCATAATATTTCGGTTCAAGAAACCGTGTGTTCTCGGTTTCATAAAAAAGTGAAAAAAAGAAAGGAAAAAAAAAACAAAGCGGGGCTGCTGCTTTCTGTGTTAAAAAACTCTAGATTGAATTTTTTTGACATTTAAATTAGCAGTACTCCACTTTGATTTGTCTTTAACCGTGGGTTCGAAATGAATATAAGTCATTGAATGGGTCCCATATATAAGAGTAAAAAGACCTTCACCTACTTAGCTTTCGAGTCATATTTGCTTGTCACGATTTTTGTAAACTACATTTTTCATGTTAATTCGAATCTATCTTGCGCTTTATGTGGATGAAGACTATAAACAACTCTACAAACTTCGAGAAAGACACCCAACACCCAAGCCGCCCCATATAAATGCTTCGGAAATACTCCCTTGTTAATCCGCGTAAGGTCACTTATATTTTAAAGCACCCTCTCGTATATTTTTCTTGGTGTTTTATTTTATTGTTTATCATGGTGTATTTGTCGGTGGAGAAAGATAACAATAAAATTTTCAAATCAATATATAAACTGTCCCACATCTTTGCATTTTTGTTTAAGATAAGCGACTTTTTTATATCGAAGGGGTCCAAGAAACAAATACTTTAGCAATAATGACCAATCTTAAACAATTGAATGCCCAATACTTGGGATATCTTAGCAAATACCCACTTTTGACCAAGGCTATCACTGCTGGTTTTCTTGCTGGTTTAAACGAAACCGTTGCTTCTACTCTCACTTCTGAGTTCCATCAAACCAAGATATGTGGAGTTAAAATCAATCATGTTTTCAGTCAAAAGTTAATCAAGATGATCTTTTATGGAGCATGTATTTCTACTCCGTTATCTCATTATATGTACCATATTATCAATAATAAGATATTCAAAGGGAAATTGACTAGATTAGGTAAGATATTACAATTATTTACATCATTGTTTACTGTTACTCCAACGATAACCATGTTTTTTGTGGGTTGGATTTCAATTATCAATAATTACAAACAATCACCTGGATCTCTTGATTTAGGTAAAGAATTTAAAAATATTGTCGTCACTGTTAAAAATGGATTAAAAGGTGGATATAAGGCAACTTTGAAGACTGCATTGGTTACTTCATTCTGTTCATTAGTTGTAGCTCAAAACTTCATTGCTCCTGAATTATGGGTTGTTTTCTTCAATGTTGTTTATTTCTTCTTGGGTACTTATCAAAACACCAAATTAAAGACCCTTCAAAAGAAGGCAAGATTGCAAAAGTTAAAGGATGAAGCTGAATCTGAAACAAAGAAGGACCATTGAATGGTTTACATAGATAATTAGAACTATTCTTGTATGTTTGTAGTGAAAATTCACAAATGAAATGCACAAAGGGTTCTTGAGGGATCTGGATTTAACTTAATTTGCTACTTGCTATTAATGATTACCCAACTCCATGGCTATACACACACCCTCCCATGACTATATGATGGGCTTATGACTTTTCATTAGTAATCAACAAAATGATTCACTTGTTAAATTGCCCGGGGACATGTAACGCGCAAAGGGGAAAAAAAAGAAAATCTCAATGCAATCAAATTTGATAAACCTTTTTAAACAATTGTTCTTAACCCGCTTTTTCTTTTAATAAACTTTTCTTTGGAAACTTCATATAATTATCATGTATCGTTCCTTACTAAAATATCCTTCAATTAAATCACCTCAATTGTCTACTCAATTTATAAGAACAATGATTACTGCTCAAGCCGTTTTATACACCAAGCATGGTGAACCAAACGAGGTATTATTCACCCATGAATATCAAATCGATGACAAGAACTTATCTTCCAACCAAGTCTTGGTTAAGACATTAGCCTCCCCAGTCAATCCTTCTGACATTAATCAAATTCAAGGGGTATATCCTTCCTTGCCTGGAAAATCCACAAGTTGGGGCACCCAAGAACCAGCTGCACCATGTGGGAATGAAGGATTATTTGAAGTTTTGAAAGTTGGTGATGGAGTTTCTGGTCTTCATGAAGGTGATTGGGTTATTCCTGCACAAGTCAATTTTGGAACTTGGAGAACTCATGCTTTGGCTACTCAAGATGATTTTATCAAGATTCCAAACCCAAGACAATCACTGGTAGCTGGTAAGAAACAAGCATTGAGTGTTAATCAAGCTGCTACTATTAGTGTCAATCCTATGACTGCATTGCTTATGTTGACTCATTATATCAAATTAGAACCTGGAAAGGATTGGTTTATTCAAAATGGTGGGACGTCTGCTGTTGGTCAATATGCTAGTCAAATTGGAAAATTATTGGGATTTAATTCGATTTCAGTTATTAGAGATAGACCAAATCTTGAAGAAGTCGTTGCTGATTTGAAAAGAAAAGGTGCTACTGAAGTCATAACTGAAGAGGAAAACAATTCCAGACCATCTGGTGCAAAAGTTAAAGAATGGACAAAGAGTACTGGTGGACAAGTAAAATTAGGATTGAATTGTATTGGTGGTAAGAGTTCTACTGGTATTGCTAGAAAATTGAACAATAATGGATTAATGTTAACTTATGGAGGCATGTCTATGCAACCAGTTATGATTCCAACTTCATTACATATTTTCAAGAATTTCACTAGTGCTGGATTTTGGGTTACTGAATTATTGAAGAATAATCGTGAATTGAAAATGAAGACATTGAATCAAATTATTGAATGGTATCAAAATGGTGATTTGGTTGATGCTCCATCTATCAAGACTCACTTTTATGGTTCTCAATCCTTGCATGAACTATACGTCGATGGGGTTAAAAATTCCAAACAAGGCAAACAATTGATTACCTATGAGGAACCATGAGGTGGATTAGTTTCGTATAGTTTAGTTTATATACTGTACATAAAACGTTGATGTTATCAAGTGTTTCAAGTTTGCATTGTAGATAATCTAAGGAGTTGTCTCATTTTTGAAATCCACACTTTAAAGAGAATCCCGAGCTTGCGTCGAGTCTGTGTGTTATTCGTAACAGTTCCAACTCCAGCAAATTCAAGGGTCAAGAGTGCATTAAACCAAAAAGTGAATACTAATATTCTTCTCCCAGTGCAATCATTAGAGACAAACATGACAATGAAAATGTTTCTATTTTTTGTTTGTATTTTGGCTTATATCTATTAATTTAATTATAAGTTGTCTGTTTTGCTTAATAGTAAGGTTAGCGATTGAAAAATATCCCATGTCATTAGGGATGTGTGTTCGGTACAATCTAGTAACCGTTATAAGTAGAAGATCAAATTTGTATACCTTTTTCATATGCAATTATTTAACCCTGGAGCTGAAATGCTTAGTCTCCTATTCTAGGGAAGGTTGAACACCGAGAGCGCATCTTACGTGTTCATGATCTTGAATACTAGAATATAAGGAAGGGAGATCTTAATAGATAGAATAATGTTAACTTTGATGTTAGTTACTATTTCGGTGTGTACCTTATAAAAAAGATGTGGATCTTTTGGAGGTAACGAGCAAACCCAATGTAAGCGCCGATGCCACTTTCCGAAAGGGAAGGTACAAAATAGGTGAATCAACACAAGTTTTTAAAAAACAATTAAATTACCCAGCAGTTCCCAAACGGCTGAAAAATAATTTTGCAATTGTTCTGTGGAACAAAAATTAAATAAAAAATTAAAAAATAAAAAAAAAAATATTTTTAAAGTATTTTTATTCTGCCCAGAAATTTTGAATAACTTGGAAAAACTAAAATACAATTCCATAATTAATCCTTTTAAATAATAATCTTACTCAAATATACTTTGCAGCTTTTGGCCTAAGAAAAAAAAGAAAATGGTTCTAAACCAATTTTCCCTGCTTAACCAACCATATTATATTAATATGATACAACCTATATCTCATCTAATAGTTTCATAAACAATAAATCAATTGATCTTTACTACTAACACAAAACAGTGTAATTCCCAAATCAAGTATAACCCCACGTGCGACTTAATTTTTCAAGTTAAATTACAATTTTTGGCACAAAGTACACTACCCATTCTCCCAATATAAATATATGTATGTAACCATATAACCACTTTCTCTCTTTCAATGAAACATTTATCTTTTTCTTTTTATTCCCATATAGTCATATATCACTATATATATAGTTAATTAATCATGTCTTCCACAAACAAGAGAATTGCATTACCAGCCAGAGTTGAACCAAAAGTCTTCTTTGCAAATGAAAGAACATTCCTTTCATGGTTAAATTTCACAGTTATTTTAGGCTCTTTAGGTGTTGGTTTATTAAATTTTGGTGATTATATTGGAAGAATATCTGCTGCTTTATTCACTTTCATTGCCATGTTCACTATGATTTATGCTTTGGTGACCTATCATTGGAGAGCTAAGGCTATTAGAATGAGAGGTAGTGGTCCTTATGATGATAGATTTGGTCCTACTATGTTGTGTATTTTCTTGTTAGTTGCGGTTATTATTAACTTTGTTTTGAGAATAAGGGGTTGAGAGTGGTTTTTACTCATTAAGAGAGAGATATTGTGATAGAGAGAGACATTGATTTGAGGTAGAATTGGTTCCTACCCCCCTCCCCCCATTGATGATGATGAATGACATTTTGCCCAGAGGTATATTTTTAGGTAATTGTGTTTTTTAGTTTTTACGAAAGAGTATAGTTTTATTTAATTGTTTTGATTTTTTTTCTTTTGTACTTCTTGGTTTCATAAGGGACTTTGGATTGTAGCTAAGTGTGAGTATCATGTATACCGATATATTGTATTCCTTTAAATGTTTGAATTATCATGTTCCATAGCATCGCTGATAAAAGGCTGGGGTTTCGCACTTGAAGAGGCACGTTGTTGGTGGTGGTGTTAATTATTGTTAAAGCACCAGAAAAAAATCAAAATCATGCGAAGCGAATTTTTAACATTTAGTAAGACTTATTAACCAGCTTATAAATATCTCCCCTTTATAGAGCAAGCAATATATATACATACATACATTTAAATGTCATCATCGTATACCCCTTCAAATGTTATCGCTTTATTCCTAACCGAATTCAATGTAAAATCAGGCTATAAACTAATCTGGACAAAATCAACCATTCCAAATTTTATATTCACCGGATTAGATTACAAAGTCTTACCATCAGGAATACACGAATATAATGAAGCCACTGTATTGATCAGTCATAAACCAACAACATATAAGATATATTATGGATTAAGTAGGTTTCGACAATTTATCATTGGTGATGATTCTGATGATCGGGAGAATGTCAAGATGTATGCTATTGGATTATTATGTGATCCTGAATTAAAGGGTAAAGCAAGTAATGAATGGAAACCTAATGAGTTTATTAATAATGGATGGGAGTTTGTTGATGTTTTAGATAAAACGTTATTGAAATTTTTACAAGGGATGAAATATGATGATTTGGAGGTTTTTGAAAAGTTGTTTAATCAATTAACTGTTGCAAGAAGTAGTGTAGTGGATGATAATTTGTTGAGTGTTGGAGGAGGAAGTCATAATAATAATAATAATAATAAGATTATTCCCAATGTTAATCATCATTTATTGACTAAATTACCTCAATTATTCCAAACTTTAGGTCCGTTAGTGTTTGTATTATACAAGCAAAGTTTATTAAGACGTAAGATTTTGTTTTTTAATCAACATCATATTTACAAAGACAATCAAGATATTTTACATAATGATGAATACGATTCCTTATTTAATGTATCTGCATTTTGCTATTTAATATCCTTATTATCCATTATACCCAAAGAGTTGGAAGCTGTTGCTAAATGTGATATTCCTACTTATTCGCAACCAATATATAATATTGGATTGCATGATTTATCTGAAGATGAACTACTTAGAATGCATGCTACAATAGGTACAACCAATGACGATATATTAAAAGAACATAATATTTATGAAATCGGAGTCATGATTGATGATAAAGTGACAGTATTCCCTCAAGAGCATCATAATGACTTTATTAATCATAGTATTAGAGCAACATTAAAGGATTATCATAAATTCAAACTAATTTATCAAGATTTACCAACTACCAATAATAATAAATACAAATTCACAAACCATCAGAATATTTCAACCGATGATTTGAATTCAATCACAACAATTACATCATCAGTTCGAGATTTTGGTGATCAGTTGTTATTGTTATTATCAAAACCAGAGCATCATCATGATGAAAATCTGAATGAACCTAGTTGGTGGAAAACTGATGCAGTTGAACCTGTATCATGGAGGGAATCGATCTGGTCTGCATTTTCATGGTTTGCAACTGCTGGTCAACAATTACAACAGAATGATGATAGCGACACGGGTGATAATAGACATGTAACCAATTTAGATAAAGTTGATTTAATTGATTTGATCAATATAATTGGGTATTTCCATAAATTGACCAAGAAATGGTTTTATTTAATCAATGAGATTGTGATTGAAGTATTGGAAGATCAAATACCTCAAGGAGAATCTTTTGAGGAAGATCGGACTCTTTTAAGAAGTGTGAGTATTGAATTAACATATCAAGATATTGTTGATATGGAATTAGATCCATATAGTCAACAAGATTTAGATTTTGTTAAGGAGTTTGTATTGATTTATTGGGGTGCTGTTGTTGATGATGTTGAGATTGGTATTGGGCTTAATAGTATTTGTTGTTAAGATTGTTAACATATATAGATTGATAAAATATTACACAATAATAAAATAGAAGGTTTGATGCTCTCTCTAATACAAAAGTTGATTTAACAAACGATTGTTATTATTCGGTTAATAATAGAATAAGTATTGTGTATGCATAGATCAAGGGGGGGTGGGGGTATTGGTGATTATGTGTTATTATTATTCTATTATGAAGAAATTACAATATAAGATTAGTAGATAAGTTATATAATAGCATTGGCATACATCAGAATTATATATCCATCCATGGGCTGAGAGGAGTGAGTGAGTGAGTGCGTCTGTGTCTCTGTTTGTATTTGAAAGTTTTACTCAAAATTTGACGGGGGATTAACATACATAAACAAAAGCATTTTAATTACCACCACAACCACCAAATAGTTCTACAACTCTTCTTGCTTTCAGATCACTCAGAGTCATTGCTTAGTTTATAGTACAAGTAGTAGTAAGAATTTTCTTCTTAGCAACAATAAAATAATAAAACTTTACATTTAATAAACACACATCAAAATCAGTTTTTTTTTAAGAACAGAAAAAAAAATTAAAAAAACTGTTCACACTCACACTCACCACTCACACCCAAAACAAAAATTTTGAATTGCCGTTATTGTTAACAAAAGCCCTTAGCTATTTCACACAACATCCAATCCATCCATCCATCTACCCCCCATATACAAAACATATACCATATACCATCCACATACATACACTCCACCTGCTGATAGGGATACAAAATCAATTACATCAACAAAGAGAATAGTACATACACACCCACGCACACTAAGGTACTTTTGATCAATCAAGGGTTTTAGCTGTAAAATAAAATCTAGAAATTTACCTCCACTTTGAATGAAAGGACAAATCAATCGAACAAATAACCCAAAGAACGGTGGCAGTGGTGTTCCTGTACATCGTCGCACTAATTCACGTTATAATGGGAATACCAACGATGATTCAAATACTTTAAATAACTCCGGGAATAATAGATTACTACATTTATTATCAAAATCGATCGGAAAGAAATGTATTGCCACGATAACAGACGGATCTCGTTATCAAGGTTTATTAACCGCTACTGACTTATCTCCTACAGGATCTGCACCTTTATCTATTGTATTATACAAACCACAATTGGTAAGCAAGAGATTAATCAATGAAAATAATAATCTTGACGATGGTGATTTGCCTGAAAACTTGGTCATTGATTCTAAAAACTTGATTGATTTCGAAGTTGGTGATATCAATCTTAATGAGCCTGTTGTTAAACAACGGATTGAAAATAATTCTAATGGTAAAGAACAAGTTAAGGAAGAAGCCACGAAAGAAGAAATTTCTATTGCTCCTATCAGTACTACTGCCACTGCCACTACCACTACCACTACCACTGACACTGCCACTACCACTGACACTGACACTACCACTGACACTGCCACTGCTGCTGCTACTGCTACTCCTGCTGCAACGGTTACATCTCCTATTGTCAAAGAACAACAACAACAACAACAACCAACACCAGAACCAGAACCAGAAACAAAAGAAGTTACCGCAAAACAAGAATCAAAATTCAAAACCGATACAGATATTTCTGGAAAATTTGCCTTCAAGGAACGTGAATTACAAAGATGGGTTCCTGATGAAGATATTCAACATCATCCAAGTTTAACCTTAGAAGACTCCGGTGACGCATGGGATCAATTCAAAGTCAATGAAGAACGATTTGGCGTTGAATCGACGTATGATGAGCATTTATATACAACTAGAATTGACACATCTGCTCCTGATTATCATGAAAGAGTAGCAAGAGCTAATAGGATTGCCCGTGAAATTGAAAATCAAGCTACTTCAGATCGTCATATCTTGGAAGAAAGAGGTATCATGGTCGACGATAGTGGAATGGATGAAGAAGATAAATATTCTGGTGTTGATAGAAGAGGTGACGAATTAATGGCAGCATTAAGAAATGCTACTCTTTCACAAGAATCTTTATTGAGTACAAGCGGTGGTGTATCTAAACCAGGAAAATATGTAACTCCAAGACAGAGAGCTGCTCACTACCACAATGATCCTGCAATTGTTTCTAGTTCGGCTATTAAACCGGTTACTGCTACTCCACCCGCTGTTAATCAATCGAAAACTGTACCGGTTCCTATTGTAGCTTGTACCTCAGAAAAAGCGCCAACTCAGGCTGCTGCTCCAGTTACAACTACTACACCAGCCACAACCACTACTACCACTGCAGCTGCTCCAACTACAAAGAAAGAAAATTCATCAACCCCAATTTCAATTCCAATACCTGCAAAACCTCAAATTCCTCAAACCATCCAAGCCTCATCAAGTCTCAACTTACCAAAAACTGAAAATAAACCAATAGTTCCAAAGAAGCAACCGGATTCAATCCCACCAAAACCACAAATTCCTGCGGTTCAACATAATGAATCATTTAGATTAAACGCTCAAAGTGAAATCAATTCATTACGTGAATTTAGTGCTAATTTTAAGATCCCTCATAAAATGCCTCAAGATTTATTACCAATTTTGGCAAAAGATAAATTGAAACAAGATGAGATTTTAAAGAAACAACGTGAACAACAAAAGGCTAAGAAGGAAGCAGAAACTGCACAAAAGAAGAAAGAAGCTAGTGCTGTTTCGCCTATATCTACTTCGGCTTCTGGAACCCCAGCAGCAGCAGCTTCTACGACTGCTATAAATGTTGCTACTACTCCTACTACTGGTGCTGCCAAGACTTTCAAGTTGAACCCTAAGGCAGCTGCATTTACACCATCTACCAAACATGCTCAATTAACGTCACCAAAGATTCCAAAGGCTAACTACCATAGATCTCCAAGTAATGTATCGCCAAGAATGTCCCATTCCAGACCATATTCATCTAATGGATCAATAAGCTCTCAAGGGTCGTCAAAGAGACATTTTCAAATCTCAGCTGCTGATTTCTTTGGAGGAATTGATAGAGTCCCAACCAAGGAAAGTCAAGAAAAGAAAACTCATGCATTCAAATTTGGATTCAGTTTATTTGTCACCACTAGAAAGAAACATGAATTTGAAAAAGATGGTTCAACAGTTGTTTATGAACGGACTTTCCAAACTCCACCAACTTGGGATTCGACCATTGACGAAAGTCATGATAAATTATTCCCACCAGTAACACCTCATCCTGCATCACCAATGAAACCAATACCAGGGATGATGCTTGCCGGAGTTGCATCACCATTTATACCTAATCCAATGATAGCTGCCGGCGCGCCACCCATAGCGACAGGATATCCTCCTCATGGAGCTCATCCCCACCAGCACCACCAACAACAACAACATCATCCTACTCCTGGGACTGGAGTAGGTGGCACTCCAAAATTCGCCATATCTCCACAACAACAAGCAGCGGCAGCTGCAGCCGCCATGGCAATGCAATTTCAACAACAACAACAATTCCACGCCGCAATGTTCCAATACCAACAACAGCAACATCATCAGTTCCCACCTGCTGGTGCTCCAATGGGAATTTACCCGGGAGCAACAGGTGCCATGGATCCTGCAGCGTTTATGCTACCAGGAGCAGCCGGTTTTATTCCTGGTGTGCCAGTGCCGTTTGGGTCAGGTATGAGTAGTCCTGTGAATGGAAATATGATGATGGCGGCGGCGCCATATACTGGACAACAACAACAACTGCAAGGCGGACAACTGCATGGAAGTGGTGGTAGTAGTAGTGGTGGTGGATATAGTGGAAGTGGAGGAGGACATCATGGTGGAAGACGATATGGAAGTCATTCGAAGCGTGGAAGTGGTCATAATTGAAGAGAAAGTAAAAGGTGATAAGTAGGGAGAATGCATGAAAAAGAAGAGTAGGTTATTGATGAGAAGATTTGGTGTGTGTGTACTTATAGTTTGAAGTTAGTAAGTAGTAAATTCTTAAACCTAATATCTTTGCATATGTTCCTTGTGGAACAACGTAGTTGATTAGTTTGCTTTTTATTCGGATAATTAGTTTTGGTACCGATTTTTGATTTCTTCTCGCTAATTTTTTCCACGTACAAAACTTCCTTACCAATACCAAAATTGAACGAGAAATATGTTGGATAATTTTACAACACATAACCAGAAACACCACATCCAACATGGGAGATGCTGCCACCCTAGCAAAAATCGGTGAACTTATCAAGTCCGAAGAAGACTTGAGCAAAATCAGCTCATTACGACAACAATTTCTCAAAGAAAAAGCCTCAGTAGATGCCAAATTATCCACAAGTACACAACAACAAATCGAATCGATTATGGATAATTTAAAACAATTGAATAATACAGCTAAAAGACTTGGATCAATTAAGGCCAATATAAGTAAAGTGAATAATTTATATGAAGACTCGATCGTTTCTGTAGAACATTATGAGTTGATTCGAAAAATGACGATGGTGAATCAATTTTTGAGCCAAGTTACTAATTTATATCAAGATATTTCCGGATATAAAGAATATCTTGAAACTTTGGAGAGACAGATTCATTATGAATTGGACAAGTTGCAACGAGATTTGAAATATACGTTACCACATTTGTTTGAAATTCATTATGGGTTTAATCAAGCTAGAAATTTCCAGGAATATTTAGAAGAATATTCAAAGGGGTTATCGGATGATTTACAATCGATTATCTTCAAGATTGTTGCTCCTGTGAAGAAAACGACAAAATTGTTTGAAGAATTATTGAATGAGGCAATTATTGGTTTGACGGAAGCTGCTAAGGAAGATAACTATGAATGTATTTATCGATTGATTAAAGTGATTGAATATGAAGATAATGAAGATTTGAAGTTTTCATTAATGGAGAATCTCAAGCTAACCACAGCTCGCGATGCAAGAACAGTTAATTATTCCAATTTTAGAAGAGCAAGAAGAAATTATAAAAAGTTCTTTTATCTGAAATTACAAGCAAGTCTTGAAGAAAGTTTTACAAACTGTGTGGAACATTATCATGACGATAAGATGTTGGTTTATGATAATTTGGGATGGTTGGAAGATGAATTAGTCTTTGTTGTTAATAAATTAGAGGAAAATTTCCCTCCCAATTGGAAAATAAGTTCATTCATTCTGGATGTTTATCACAATCAAATTCATAAATTCACAATGGATATTATCAATACCGAGCCTCCTGCAGAAGATTTATTAAGGATTTTGTCCTATGATTCCCATTATACTAAATTCTTAGCATCGTTATCACATCCAAATGAAGCGCTAAACGCACACTCCAAACCGGAACCAAAATCGATAATGGGTGAAGAATTAAAGAATATAGTATTGGAAGATTATATGAAGATGATAATCACCAAGATGAATGAGTGGAACGATAATTTGATTCAACAAGAAACTGCATCATTCAAACAAAGAGATACCTCGCCCGATATTTATACTTATCGTCAAATGATTGAGGATGAAGACAATAATGACCAATTAATAACTTATCCAATAGACACTGATGTTTATGTCTTGCCCGATTTTAAGACCCCATTGACATTGCTTAAAGAACAAGCTGATGTTGCTGCCGGATCGGGGTATTCCAAGATTATGATTGGTGTGATTGAGAATTGGGCACAATGTTATATTAAACGAACTCATAATTTTCAAAAATTGGTACAGGATGAATTGGAAAGATATATGTCCATTAATAATAATGAAAAGTTTTTGATTAAGGAGAGTATGACTTCAAGATTGCTTAGAAGAAAGAATACATCTGAAGCGTTACTTGATGTTGAAAACATGACACCAGAAGAACTCGATGAGATATCTCGACCAGGTTTAATTGAATATTTAACTGCTTTGGGTAATACATATGAAATCAATACGAATAGACTACAGGACAAATTCTTGCCTAAATATAAAGAGAAAGTACATACGAATTATCATGTACGTCTTACGCAAGCTTTTGAAGATGTAATGGGTCCAGCGACCGAATTAAATGCTCAAATCATTGGTAATATTACTTCAATTATTGGTAATGATTTATATCCTGCCTTATCGATTGTGTTTACTAAGAAATGGTATGAAGGTAGCAGCAGGCAAACTTCTGATGAGCCGGAAATGGCTAATCTTATTGTCCAAACTATTGCAGAATATATGGAAGAGTTTAGAGGATATTCTACTTATGACATTTATCTGATTACATTCAATGTGTTGTTGGACAATTTTATTTGCAATTATATACGAATTGGTTATGAAAATATCCTTCATGGAGATGGTAAGAAGATCGATCCAAAGGCAGTTAAGAAGTTTAAGTCGTTTTCGGAAGCTGTTGGACGTGATATTACTATTTTTTATAAAGGTTTAGAAAATCTATTCACCAGAAAGGATAAAGCATTTCTTGCTACTAGTTTGAGAGCAATCGAATACCTTGGAGATTTGGGTACCTGTGAAGATCCAATGAAGACAATTCCTGAAATTTGGGAACATGAGATTTTGAGTTCATTTTATTATTGTTCGGTGGAATATGTGAGAGGGGTATGTTTGTGTAGAAAGGATATGGATAGGGCACAAGTGAATGAATTGATGGGCGTTTTGCAACGAATTCAACGTGAGTATCACACACTTGTTCAACCTCCAGTGACGGTAACCTTTTTCTTAAGTAATTTTAACTTCAAAGATAAATAGGTTTTCTTTTATTAGTCATCGCTATCCGATGAAGATGAATATCCTAGATTAATTTCATTCTTTTGTTGTACTAGTACTGGTTTTCTCTTTAATGTGATTCTCGAAGGTATTGTTGGACGTCTTCGTATTGTTAATTTCTTCTTAGATGGTTCCTCTTGTTCTTTTTTTGTAGTTTCCTCCTCGGGAATTGATCGTTTTGCTTGATTTCGTGCTTCAAATGCCAATTTGGCCATTTCAGCGTCATCTTGTTCAAATTGATTCTCAACCTGTAACTTGAGTTCACGTTCCACTTTTTCTTTGGCCAATTGTGCCACTTTATCAGAACCACCTTTTGATTCAACATCATCTAATCGATTCTGTAACTCTTCTAAATGTTCATTTATCTCTTGCATTTGCTGTTGTTCCTTTAATCTCTTCTCCAAATTCTCCATCACATCTCCAGAACCACTATTCAATGCTTCTCGTTCTGACCAAAATGGATTCTTTTTCCGTTTTTCTTTTAACATTTGAAACTTTCTATTTTCTTCTTCTTCCCTCTCTAATCTCTTCAATAGTTCATCCTCGGTTTCTCCGACTTTAGCATCAGAAGTCACTTTTCTCGTAGGTTCATAATTGCGTACTGCACCTTGTTCAGGCACATATCCTGAAGTTTGGGGATTTGTCTTGAACGTAATCGTGTTATTACATCCCGGACAAGTAATATAGAACCTAATGATTTTGATGTTAAGATAGCGTTCGTTGGTAGTTTCTTTTCTGGCATTGAAGGAACGTCGTTCGGCGATGTATTCGTTACATGCTGTACAACGCATTGAATAGGGTGCCATCATTCTGATTTTGATTGTTTGGTTAGCATTTGTTTTCTTTTTCGATTTGGGGAGTTTAGAGGGATCATAATCCGGTGGGTAGTATTTGTTTATAGCCTTTCTCTCCGACATTGTGGTTTGGTTGGCTTGTTTATAAGGGGGCCTGTTGATCTTGTCTGATCTAGGGCGATGATAATAATAATTCTGGAGCTTTCGCGGTAAAAAAAAATTGATGGACCAATTTCACCACCACCACACGAAGCAAATGGGGGTTATATAACAATAAGAGATCATTTGATTACGAACTACATGTTTACCAACATTTTGGTTTACACAAAAAAACACTTCCTTGATAATATACAGAATAGCGGGGGTTGTGTGCTCTTTATTTTAAATAAGTAAAGAATTAATGTTGACAGAAAACCTTCATAAACAGAATCCAAAGCGAAATATTTATACTTCTTATTATTAAGTTATTTATATTAATGCATTTTATATCATCACGTTTAATCAGATTGTCTCTTAGCAGCCTTCTTGGCAGCCTTCTTTTGAGTACCAAAGATCTTCTTGTCTCTGTTCTTCTTTTGTTTTCTTTGTTGTCTGGAAGCCTTTTCAACCTTTTCAGCTAAACCGTATCTGACTAATCTGTAAGCTGGTTCAAACTTCTTAGCATCGGCAACGGATTGGTAGATTAAACCGAAACCGGTAGACTTACCACCACCAAATTGAGTTCTGAAACCGAAAACGGAAACAGCATCCTTTTCAGCCTTGTAGATTTCAGCTAACTTTTCTCTTAATTCATCCTTGGAGACGTTAGCTCTGTTTGGGTGTAAGACATCAATGACGAATTGTCTTCTGGCTAATAATGGGTTGGAGATAACCTTTCTAGTTCTGATGGTAACAGCGTCACTCTAAAGTAAAAAATGTTAGTAATGTGTTCATTATTCTCTAATTCTACATCTTCGAGTAGGTGGATATATTGAATAGTAGACGTTTTTGAATATCTAGAATGATGGCGATCTCTTTGAGTTGTGGTTGAATATTTCATAGTAGATTCTAATTTTGAGAATTTCTATTTTAATATAGTGGAGCTTCTGTAAACCCTATAACATCTGGTTGTTAACCATTTATGTTGTAGTTCGTATCGTAGTTGTTTGTATGATTATTGAAAATTTTTCAATGATGCTCCTTCATGAGTATTTTCATTTTCACTATGTAAGAGTGTCTAATTACCTGAATTCCTATTGTTTATATCCATTTGCTCCCTCTATCTCCAAGTATGTAGTCTAATGATATGTCATATAGGTAGTGTTGTTACATACCATATTGATGATATTATTCCTTTAGTTATACAGAGTTGGTTGAACTATCAAAATAAAATTTTCAATCACTAATTTTTTTTTCACTAGAATCTTTCAGACTGCTTCGTTAGTGTGAGACTAAGTTAGTGAGTGAAAGACATTGAGTGAGAGTGTGTGTGCGACCAAAAATTGCTTAACTATGTGACTGCATATAACTTTACTACTATAAACCACAAAATCATGTTTCTTTTGGTTCTTGCAAGAAACTTTTTTTTGCAGTGCACACGCTATAAAGTTCAATAGCTTAATGTAATTCCTGTATATAAAAATTGAAAAAGCAGTCACATCTGCACGTGATCACAAGTTAAGCGTTTTTGGAATCCTGTAAAATGCAAAAATGATAAACTGTAAACTTAACGCTACCAACCGTCCTTTTATCTCTGCTTTTACCTTAAAGCAATTGCAAGTTCAAATGTCTGTTTCTTATATATATAGAAGTATAGTTATTGGAATTCCAAAAATGATTGTTCTGCTCATTCATAACAAAATTAAATTAAAATCAAAACATTTCACATTGTATTAGTTAATAATGCTGTGCAACTGCTATAAAGACAAACTCTATATACTCTCCACGAACTAATTAAAAAGTTCAATAGCTCCTCCACTCACTCTCTTACTCTCTAAAGAACACTCTCTTGCTCTATAAGGAACATTCCCTACATGATAAATATCACTACTTTCTGAACCTCAAAACTAAGTAACTGGCAGTTCTGTAAAAGAAAATAATAGCAATTAATACTCCAATCCAAAGACCCTTATCATATTTGTCATAACCAAAATGCTGCAAAACAGCAGGGCCAGCAATCTTACATTGCTCCAACAATGGTGAATTATACATACAATGACAACCCATGCCACAATCGAAATTTCTGTTGGTGAATTCATTAAACATCATTCCTTGGAATACATATCTTTGGTAATCAATCCAATAGAATGTATAATACCAAAACACATTTAAAATATTGGAAGGAACTAAGAATCCACCTACAGCCATCCATAACCCGTTAGCAAAAGCGGTTAAAGCCAAAGAAATGACAAAATTGGGGAAGATTGATGCAATAAAGATTGTCATGGATTCAGCAGCTACGAGATCAAGAAACAACCACATCAAATAGTAAAAGAAACCAGTTGCTGTTTGGTTGAAATTAACCATAAAGAAGGTTATAATACTGAATACGGTTGCAATAAGGAACAAGAAAGGAAGACCGACTAAGAAATTGGAGATTGAGAATGATAAGGGGCCATATAAACCGTTCAATCTTTCCTTTTTATAACTCATGTAATCTTCAATGTAGGATGGAATATAAGCAACGGACATGAAGGACATAAATGCACCGGAGAAGAAGATTGCATTGATAAATGGTTGAATATTGTCTTGATTAGTACCAAGTCTAAGCCAAACTGTACCCATTAATATGGCTAGACCAAAATACATCACCAATCTAACATAATAAGTCAAAATATCTCTTCTTGCTTTGATGAGAACACGTGAAAGAAGAATAAAAGTATTTCTTACTTCCTTCTTTAAATCAAAGTTTGTGCTTTCAAGTTGACCAGTGCTATCAGCTTCGGAATGATAGTCTTCTTTCTCCAATTCATGATAAGGAACGCGATCTCTCCACTTGTTAACAAGATCATTCAAAATGTTTAATTTTTGTTCTTCTGAACCATTAGAATCACCAGTGAAATCGGTATTGATTAAATCTAACACATGTTCTGATGGATTGACATAATTTGGGATAGGATAACCAGCATTATCAAAATAATCGACTACTTCATCAACTCTTCCATGATAAATGGTCTTACCTTTAGATAAGAATAAAACCTTGTCAAATAATTCAAATGTATGGGTCGAAGGTTGATGGATTGAACATAAAACAATCATATTTTCTTCCTTTGCGATTTTCTTAATAATGGTGATAACTTCTCTGGAAGCAACTGAATCTAAACCAGAAGTGGGTTCATCCAAAAATAAAATAGATGGGGTTGTAATAATCTGTGATGCAATACTAACTCTTCTTTTTTGTCCTCCAGAAATCCCCTTCTGGATTGGACTTCCAATCTTCACATTTCTCTGACCTTCCAAACCTAACAATGTAATGGTTTTGTCAACCAATTGACTTCTATAAGAAGGATCAATACCAGAAAATTTAGCTGCAAAATCAACCGTTTCCAAGACTGTCAATGATCCAATTAATGAATCTTCTTGTTCGACATAAGTTGATAACTGCTTGATCATGTTCAATCTTGCATGGTCTTTGTTAATCAAGATTTCACCTGTTTTAATAGAATTAGAAGGTATACCACGATGAGCTAACATGTTTAACAAGGTAGATTTACCACATCCTGATGGACCCATGATAGCGAGCATTTCTCCAGCATGAACATTTCCACTGACATCATCGAGAAGAACCTGTTTTAAACCTGTTGTTAATTGTAATTTAATATTTGTCCATGTAAGAACATCAGCTTTGGTTGTCATGATTTAGAAAATTGTTTTTAAGCCTTTTTTTGCAATCAAAATTAAGAATTGGTGACAATTGAAAAATTGTGGCTATTGAAACAATTGAAAAATCCGGGATAAAATTTGCTCGTTATAAGTTAAAACGGAAAAACGGAAAAATTCTATTGTGGTTTTGTGTAACGTGACAAGTATTGCTGCAAAGTCCATTTTCTTTATTTTTTTTTGCAACAACGGGCTTTGGTTGGTTCTTGTACTACGAAATCACAAAGAATTTTAAATGATAATTTTTCAATTACTAATAAATGAGTTTGACGTACACAGACTTATCATTTTTGTTCTCGGTGATAAATTTAAGAATCAGGAGATTTTTAGAATTATATTGTTTTTAGATGATGTCAAAACGATATGCTCTACCGACATAATTACTAAAAAAATTAAAAAGTAGCGTCAAACACAGATGGTAACATAATCCATCATCAAATGTCACAACGTCTAATCAATGCAAAAAATGAGTTTTTTTTTATGGGAATGTAGCACTAATTCACATAGCTGTACATTTTAAAATGAAAAGGCTGTATTGAACATTATTTCCAAACTATGGGTTGGTGTTTTGCGGCTGGTCTTATGCGTGACTTAATAGATGTGTTGGCGGTTATTCCACTTGTTCAGCTTCAAGTACTAGTTGAATCCCACCTATCTTACTCACGGTGATTTGCCAATTGTATTGCCTTGAGAAACTATTAAACATAGAGTACATTTTTGTTATATTTTATTTTGCATTTGTATCCGAATCAAGAATGAATCAGTCTTTTGATAATTTATCCATAACTTAGTACAATAAGCTAATCACTAATTAAAACAATTAGTCATTGGGTAGGAGTGGTAGATAATAATGGATGAGCCCCCTAAAATGTTGTCCTCGACTCCTCGCTAATGTAAAAATTCTTACCTTTTCTTAGTAAAAGTTTCATATATTACTAAATAATAAATGTACTTATCTGGTGAAGGAGAGTGGATTTCCAGGAATCTAGGGGAACAAACCCTGTGAACTCCAGTAGAAGCTTTGACACTTCCGAAATACTAAATTCTGTGACACAAAATCTTGGTAAAAAAGTAAGAAGCAGCCAAACAGGCCAAGCTTCAGATAACAAAAGGCATCAACTGAAGAAACGTAGATGACATAGGTTAAAGTAAGATAGTAAGAAGTTCAGAAAGGACACCCAGACAATCGGTTTTTCAAACGCTTGAGCTAGAAAAAGATCAATGAAAAGATCCCGCTAGGTGGTGTGTAATCCTTAAGGCTATCAGTTGCATAGGATTCATCGATCGACATAGCTATACGTTAAATCGACTCTGTTCCAGGAAGTACAGATTGTAGATATTAGAGCTGTTATCTTTAAAGGTGAATGTAAAGCCACATTTGGTGTGGTATCATGGTCATGATCTGATAAGATCGTATCATTTGTTCAACTGACAGCTTGGTGTAAAAGAGCCTGTCTGACAGGTGAAGGTAGGATCATGTTGAAGATATCTATAAAGTGTAACTCAATTTAGGTGATGAGTTTTAACTAGATTTTCCAATCAGTGCTTACTTACAAAAATTTTCGACGCATCATCTAGAACACAATAATAAATTCAATTAACCCAACAGTTTACTTTGCCGAGGATAAAATACTATTTCAATAACCGAAAAAGCCAACTTTTCGGTTCCAACTCCGATTCCCTGCCCCATTTTGCAAGTAGGTGAACAGTTAGTAGTCATTTGGAAAATTTTGCTTTTGTGCTTTTTTCGGAATCATACTCCTTGATCTAATTAAATACACCTCTATGAAATAGAAAAGGGGAAAATATGTAAATATGTTTGTGTTTAGCAAAATCTTAGAGAATGTATAGGAAGTTCTTTCCATCGGTAATATACTTTCCGGATCACAAATAATGGTAAGGTTTGGGGTAGAAAAGTACTCCGATAAGAACGTTCTTTTCAGTCTGATTTGCTGCTGCATTACTTCTTTACATAATTTAAAACCCAGAAAATACATCCACTACAAACGAAAAATGCCAAAACAATCAATCGCTTCGAATGTTGACCGTTAGTTTATCAAGATTGAGGTGTTATCATTAGAAACTACATCTATAACGGTTGTTTATCGTTGAGGGGATTCGTTGATTGAAGTAAGAAAAAGAAAAGTTCGGAACAACTCCGAGAGTAATGGTTACACAAAACATATCTTCCGTAAATAATAAATAATCCTTAAATTAATATACACAAATGACGACTAACCAGAGCCCCTCGACAATAAAACTCACAAATAAATTTAGTTACGATCTTTGTGTCTTAAACCCATGATGTGAGATAATGCAGAAGGACCAAATGCAAACACAAAAACAAGACCACACATTAAACCTGCACTAGCTGCAAAACCCAATCCTTCAAACATACTTGGGAAGTAGAATGGACCGAGGAAACCGTAAGTATTTCTAACAAAGTTAAGGTATAAACCAACTTCGGCAGCTTTTCCAGGAGCACTATCAAGAGCGAATGTAGTGATAACAGTAGCAACGATATTGTTACCTGCGGCAGCAATAGCTGCGCCAATTAATGGTTTGATGGACCATTTACCGTTTTCAGCATTATTAAGGAAAACACCCCAAACAATTAAACCAACAATGACTAAAAGATAACCGTTGTAAGAAACCCAAATTCTGTCAGCGATTACTCTATTACCATTACGTTTTTCAGTACATTTCTTCATCCACCAATCAGATAATGGACCAGCAAGGATTTCACCAATAATGGAACCGATGATGATGGAAATGTATTGGAGGGAAAGTTGTTGTGGATTGAGGTGGAAGTACGGAATCATTACTTGTGGCATTTCAACAATAAGGACAATATTAGCATAACAGAAGGTAATGGCAAGGGAAATGACAGATAAAGTGACATCAAGGTTGAATGCTTGGAGGAAAGGAGTGTAAAAGACGCTCCAGTTGAATTGTCTAGCTTGTGATTTACGAAGCCCTAAGATTTTCATAACCCCAGTGGATTCATAAGTTGGATCATGACGAGTGTAGACAGTTTCTCTGGCGAAGAAATATAAGATGAATTGAACAAAGTTCATCATGGCAAAAACGAAAAAGATCCATTTGGTACCGACATGATATTGGATAAACCCAGTAACGAATGGACCAGCAGGAGTTCCAATAATTAACCCCAATGACCACCAACCATTCTTCTTACCTCTTTCAAACGAAAATGCTAAATCACTAACAACTGAAGAACCAGCAGCTGCAGCAGTAGAAACAAAAGCGGCCACCAAAACTCTAGTGGCCATTTGTTGACCATATGTCTTCGAAAACCCACCAGCGATGTTTAAAATACAACAAGCAAAAGCGCCAAATGTTAAAAAGAACTTTCTACCAAAAGTATTCATCAATGGGACCCATAATAATGGCAAAACACCAAAGACAGCAATTTGGGCAGAAGTGAGATATGCAGCAGTAGGTAAATCAACACCATATTCTTCAGCCATGGTTTCGAAAGCAGGTGTTAAACCAGCAGCCATGAATGTGGATGAAAAGGTACCAAAAGCAATCAAGATAATTTCATAATTCTTCTTCCAATCAGACCAGTTTAATGGATCTTCTGGATCAGCTGAAGGTAATGGGTCTAATTGAACAGAGCCATGTCTTGAAATAAGATATTGTTCATGTTCAGGGTCAAGAGTTAAAGCGACGGGATCAAATTGTTCAACGCGAGTTTCAGACCCCTTTTCGTAGTCGCTGGCTATGGATTGTGCTGACATGTTTAGTTGGTGATGTGATGAAAGAATAGAAAAAGTTTAAGGAAATCTAGATTACTTTGCACCCATTATATATACGCATGACACATCGAAGAAAATAATATCTGTTTGGAGAAATGCTCAAAAAATATTTCAGGCTTTGGAAATATCCCACTTGCCGGAAAAAGCCACAAAAGGGATCTAATTTAGATACTCCGAAATGATAAAGATTATCAGGATCGGAGGAATTGGGGAATTGGATTGTTACAGTCTCGCAAAGCGTCCTTTTGGGGCTTGGAACTTCTCATACGTTTCTCGGGTTCAAAATAGATATTCAAAAAGAGATACAAAACAAAAATGTTTCATGAGACCAAAGATTACTGATTCGTTCCTATCTATTTCAATAGTAGCTAATATCAACTTAATATGACAAGCAACCAAACGGTCTTCACTAGTTTCGATTACCATGTGGTCCCCACCGGAAATGGTTGCAAAATAAAAAGAGTGTTGAGGAGAGAAACATTCAACGTTGCTACACCTCTGGCATTATCGAAATTATGCCCCTATAGAACACTTGGTATCTCCAAGAAAAAGCCATCCCTTGAGTTATTCACGTAGCAAGAGATTCAATCGGACTTTGGCAGAAAATTACTAATTCATTATGTCAAAACGTTTTGTGAAATTTTTTTACGGAACCTGATCCCGGAAAAAAATTAACAGGAGGTGGGGTAATGTTACACAAATAAACCTGTCAGGTTTTGTATGAAGATGCCCCTCTACCGTTGGAGGATGCAATCGAAAAGTGTCTCTGCTTTATGATAACGGCATCAAAATGTATCGAAAGGCAGGTGTCAATAGAATCGCTGACATAAAACGTTGAAATGAGGCGAGATCTTAGCATTTTTTTGTTGGAAAGTGGAAATCATGAAAATTTCTTTTGATTTGAACACGTTAAAAAATTTTTCGTATAGTACTCCAAATTTAGTAATCCGAAATGCAGGAGATTATTCTCCATGTTACTTGAGTTGATATCTGTTTGTTAATTAATGGTATCTTATACCATAAATTTCAATAACCGTCTCGGAAATAGATCTACGATTCATATAGCTAGTACACCCTGAAAACTATAAACCCGAAGCACCTGTGAGCTGGGGAATTCTATCTGCACGATGTCTAATTTACACTCTTTGGAAACAATAAGATCTATTTCCGTTTGATCAGCTCAGAAATACCCTCTATCACCCACTCCACTCTTCAACAAGGAAAAATGTGGTCCGCCAGAGAGCTTCAATGTTTACCAGAAATTTGATATTTTGCCTTGTAATTAGTCATTTGGTGTACTTTAAGATAAATGACAAACGTAGGAATTGTTTAACTACTTTGGAACAAATGACAGTTTCCACTTCTTCCAATGTGAGCATGGAGACGAACTAAATCACCTCCAAGGTTTGCCCAATCTTGTGGGGTTCGCCAAAGAGACAACAGGAAAGTAGAAAAGGGATAGTATAAGTCCACCTAAATCGCACTTACGGAAATGCAACAAATTGAGCTCATTATACCAAAAACTGCACGTAAATCTTAAAGGTACTAACTATACTACATTCTAACTACTCCACTTGTCATTAGTGGGGTTAAAAAGACATCTAATCAACCCATTTTTCCCCAGTCAAACTTTCAAAAGCCTCAATGTACTTTTCCTTTGACTTGATAGCAATCCCTTCATCCATCTTTACCCCGTCTTTACCTGCAAGTCCATTGGAAGTCAACCAATCTCTCAAAAATTGTTTATCGTAAGAATCTTGAGATTTTCCCAATTCGAAAGTCTTAGCATTCCAGAATCTAGAAGAATCTGGAGTGAGAACTTCATCAACAAGTACTATATTATCATTTTCATCTAAACCAAATTCAAACTTGGTATCAGCAATTATGATCCCTCTAGTTTTTGCATATTCCTTAGCTTTAGAATAGAGTTCGATGGCCTTGGCGGCTAATTTGTCACATAATTCTTGTCCGACAATTTGTGCAGCCTGTTCAGGAGAGATATTTTCATCGTGTTCACCTTGTTCAGCCTTAGTTGAAGGAGTGAAGATTGGAGTGGTAAATTCTTGGGATTCAACTAACTCTTGATCAACCTTTAATCCATGGACGGTTTGGGATCTTTTATATTCTTTCCAAGCAGAACCGGTAATGTACCCTCTGACAATAACTTCCAATGGAATCAATTTCAATTTTCTAACTAATAATGCTCTACCAGACAATTGTGTTCTATATTTATCAGCAGATAGTTCTTGGGGTAATTTAGCAAACAAGGATTCATCATCACAAGAATCTAAGATTAAATGGTTTGGAATTGTATCCTTCAAGAATCTGAACCAGAATTCAGATAATTTAGTTAAAATCTTACCCTTGTTTGGAATACCATTTTCCATGATAACATCATAAGCGGAGATACGGTCAGTAGCAACGAATAATAAGGTTTCAGGGTCGACTTGGTAGATATCTCTGACCTTACCTCTTGCAATAAGAGGTAAGATTCCATCTAAGTCAGTAGTAGTTAAGGAACCAGACATTTTTTGTTCAATTGTAATTGTTGAATGTAATAAGGTAAATATGACTAAGGAACGAAAGTGAAAAATATGATTTTTTGTGAGATGCGATTGAAGGGATAAATGAGATGATTCATTTTTTATTTTTATTATTTTCATTATTTTATTTTTTTGACTCTGGAATTCTTGAACTTACACAAATTGGAAACATATGACTATAACCCTCTACGCAATCCCCCAAAAGAGGTTTATTCTGATTTATGCCATTTTGGGAGAATACCAAGCAGTAAATATATCTCATCAAGTAATATATCTTTTAAAGAAAATCAAAAGGTTAATAAATGTGACAAAAACATTACCTCCAAACATTTCTAATGAAATTAGCATAAAATTGGATGCAAACTTTGCAAACGTGGGAACATACCCCGTATGTAAAAAGTTCAGCAAATCTACTGTACTAAAATATATCACTATCTATCGCAAGCTATTACCTATTATCTATTTCTCTATGCCTTTTCCTTATATTTCCCTAACAATTATTGAACCATCCGTAGAAGAAGATACGATAATATGTTCCAGAGGATGATACGCCACATCAATAACAGCACCTTCATGACCAGCATACTTCCCAACCAATCTTCTCGTACCCAAATCCCAGATAGTTACAGTCGCATCTTCAGAACCAGAAACAATTCTAATATTATCATTAGAAAAGCATGCTCGAATAAGTAAATTCTCCTTTCCAGAAGGTGCACCTTCATACACATATGGATTCTGTCTATTCACACCCTCACCAACTACATCTTTCGCATTATACGTCCTAACCGTGCCATCCAATGCTCGAGCAACCAACATAGTATCATCAGGACTTACGCCAATCGACGAAATACCCAGCGCATATTCACTCCCACTACCACTTCTCCACAACTCCTTGTCCAACATTCGTACATCATAAGCCAATATACTAGGGTCAATTCCTGACATAAACACATTCCTACCCAATCGACTAAATTTCCCACACAATAATGGCATGTCATTCTCGATTTTCCTAACAGGATCACGCAGTCTTTGTTCCCAAAACAACGCGCGGCCATCATCACCCACTGACATCACAATATCTCCACAACACATAACTTCATTCACGACACTCCCTGCTTCATGTCCTGTGCATTTCCGTATCCTGCTTCCTGTGACTACATCCCAGAATCCAACAGTTGAATCAGCACTTGCGGTCACTATAACTCCATCATCGGCCCATTCGGCAGATATGACGGCTGCTTTGTGACCTGAAAGGGTGGCATAGTTGGGACTAGGGTCTGACTGGGATGTTGGTAGGTTCCAAAGCTGGATTTGTTTGTCCATTCCTGCAGAAACGATTTTAGAGCCGTCGGGGCTGAATTTCGTTGAGAAAACTGGTCCTGTGTGTCCTTCGAGGATTATGGCGGGACTGTAGAGAATTCCACCTGAATCGGTGGTGGTTGGGGTGGCTGGTTGTTGAATTAAACTTGATTGAGTTCCATTGTCGCTTTTACGTCTTTTGACTAATGATGACATTGTGGAGGTTTGTTTTGACAACGATCTCATCGAAAGAAGGCATTGGGATCGGATTTTTCAATTGCGCACAAAAAGATCAATCTTTCGAAAAACTTTATATAGAAAAAGCTACACACACAATCTCCCCCTAAGTCAAATACTCATAACTATTGTTATCAATACGCTTGATATACTTTTTGTCAATCAAAATATCAATAACCCTCTTCACGTCAATAATCTTAGCCGAAAATCTTGACATAGCTTGTGGCAACACTTCACCAATCAAGTCATTATGAGAACATTCTCTTCTCGATTTCATGATACGAACAATACAAGCAGAAAGATAATTCTTACGAGATTCTTCTATTTCCTTATTAGCTTCCTCTTCTTCTTGTTTAGGTTCACTGGTCTTGATTGCACTGAAGAAATTAACTCTCAATTTCTTGGACTTGTATTCCTCAACAATTGTGAGGGTCGTTGTTGGAGTGAATGTTCCTGATGGAGATTGGTCTATTAATTTATATTTGGTAAATGGTAATAAATGAGCTTCAAATATTTGTGGAGCAGTTCCGACAATTTCGTGCAACTCATGGAAAGTGTAACTATTCCTCTTATTAAATGCCATCAAAATCATTAATTGAACTTGAGAAACGGAAAACAAGAAAGGCGGCTTACCCTTTCTAGATAAGTTAGCCTTCAAATCAGCTTTACCATGGTTCCATAACCATTTCAATTGTCTTCCACTATGCTTTGATCCATAAATTTCGACAACCTTGCCAAATGGAGCCTGTAATTCAGCAGGAACTTTCAAATTGTATTCATCTAAATGTTTGAATGGCCACATACTTTGGGCAAGAATCAATGGGTTAAATTCTTTAACGATACTATCGGCAGCAACATGTTCTTTGACATTTGCCTTTAAATCTTCCGATGCCTTCATATCTGAAAACATCTTGGTCATTTTATTGGTATATTCAATTGAATTTTCTTCTTGGAGTTTATGAAGCAAACTTTCTTCCAATTCTTCTGATTTACAATTACCATTGATTAATCTCTTGGCCAATAAACGACGGTAATATTCTTCAAATGCATCACGGTCATTCAAAAACTTAAACACGATAATCAAATTATCGACATTCATATCGGCAATATCTGCATCTTTACTTGTAGCTCTTAAGAAGCTATCGGCATATCTGGCCAAAATTTCTGGGGTCTTACAATTGCTTCTTGGAGTTGGAGTGGCTATTGGGTTCTTGTTGACGAAATGACGGCACGCATTGTCAAGAGATCTAATAAATCTAGTATCCTTATTGAAAGCTTGAATGACAATATCATTGAATTGATTATAGATTTCAATCAAGGTGTTGATATAAGTCTTTGGATCAACTGCATTTGCTGCTCCTGTTTTTCTCGAAGATCTTGTACCTGGGCCTGCATCGGCAGTTTTGGTTTCAGCTTGTGCATCTGCAGCTTTTTTGATTTCTTCAATAGCCTTCAGAGCCTCACCTTTAATATATTCTTCCAATGTGTCTGCTAGTGGATCCAAAGTCTTGGGGACTCTTGCAAGTAATTTGTACATTCTTTGAATATGTTCAATTTGGTTTTGTTGCAATAAGATGAGGAATTGACTATACATTTCTTCAGCATGATTTTCAATTAATGAGGCATTCAAAGCATCCAATAATGGTTTTTTGGTATGTTCCTCTAAATAATTGTTAGATCTCGAAATTTCTTCAGCAAGTCTAGTTTCACATTTCTTCATATAATCAACAACACTATTTTCAGAAAGATATTTACTACTTTCCTTGATATAATATTCAGTTGTTGCCTTTAAGAATGGAGTTTCAAAAGAATTTACATAAATAATCAAATTTGGTTTTTTTAAATCTTGAGGATCAATACTTAAAAACACCAAAGATTTAATTGCAGTTGAAATTAATGAAGTATCAACAATCATATTATTTCTTTGTTTTTCAATTAAATCCAAAACTTCTTTAATCAAAGTATCAGCATTTGATTCAAACATTTCTTCTTTCCATTTAAGTAATGATAAAGTATTAACATCAAATACATCTCTTCTACCATCAGCTCTTTCCTTTTGAACCCAATATCTATTCATATAATCAAACACATTGTTCATATATACTGCACCAATAGTGAATCTAGTCCATTTTCTAACATAAAACTCCAAAAAGGTCTCATTAGCTTCCTTCTTCAACCCACTAATATATTCATTCAAATATTTGACTAACTTATTATAAATATCAGCCCCCGCCAATGAATAGCTGTTATTATCAGTACCACCACTACCACTTCCGGATGAAATACCGCCAGAACCACGTCGAGATTTGTTTACACAATAATTGTAGATTGCTGTATAACAGTTCATATACATGTTAGGCGTAACGCCTTCGTCAGCGGCGGAACCCAAGATACATTCCAAACCTGGTTGAACAAAGTTCCAAGTCGCGTTTAAATCGGAATAGGATGGAAGTGACATAATTTAATTGAGAAAATTGGAGGGAACAGATTTGTTCAATAAATGATTAAATGGTCAATCGTGGATTGGGGGGATGGGGGTTGTCGCTATGTCAAAGTTGTTGTTTCGGTGATTTGGTTTAAATGACTCCTTCTGCTGATTGACCCTTTTTTTCAAGTAGGTAAAATTCGGTGCTGTCTGCTTACTATATGAGTATTGAGAAAATTCAATGCCTTCTTATAACAAATTAGTTAATGTATTATTGAAGTCTTTCTTTGCTTCTCTTGAAGCACCAAAAGACGAGAGATCGAAGTTAGAAATTGTTTTTGTTGTAAAAATATCAAAAGCATAGAATGTCGCTATTTCTACAAAAAAGAGACATTATTGGTTTCATTTATACGACATTAATTATAAGAAGAACTACATTTAACTGCTAACTAAAGTGTTTTACATCTCTAGGTCTGTCCTTGGCCCTGAAGTAGTAACCCTATCCACAACTCTTAACAAACTAATTGTAAAAGTAATGACCCACAAACATAATATGGTGAATAAAAATGCTGCCAATGCACGTTGTCTTCGACAAATGATCCCAACAACGGGGAATCGATTGGCGACACCTGGTCGATTGTCACTCTGGCAAAACCATTCATCTTCATATAAGGTATTGAATGTCAATGAAAGATTTGCTGATGAAAATATAATGAAAAGTAAATCCAACATGATTAATCTCATTTTACTCATTGGTTCTCTTAATCCTAAAGGTTTCCCTGAATATTCGTCATATGCGATATATACCACATATATTAATGCTACAGCTTGTACCACAACTGCCATTATTGTACTTGGTTCTTGTGGAACATCTTGTCCCTCCCATGTTTGTAAGGAAAGTTTATATATCGATGCAGCTAGTGCTAAAGCACAGATGCATAGTATAAGTGTCATGATACGAAGGATTAATGGAACTAATGGATTAAACAAAAAGACTTTCTTAAGTCTAGGCAATACTTGCTTTCTATTCTCACCCATCCAATATCCTGCAGTTGACCTTACTTTAGTACCATTTTCATCTTTTACATTTCCACTATTTGGACGAAACCATCGAAGTATGCCACGATTGTTGTTTGATGATGTACCACCACTAGTTGAAGATTCGACTAACTCTGACTTCAATCTTTGATCTCCACCCCAGGGAGTATTGAAATCGTATTCTTTTATACAATCGTCTCCATATGATATTTTATCACTAGTATATGCAACTTGATTTCGTATTGATGAGATAAAATTATGCCAATTCCCATCCAAAGCACGTAGATAGGGATCATGGTTGGTAAAACTGGCGTATTGATCTTCGTCATTGTTATTACTATATGCACTTATACTATTTGTTCGAGCATGTATTGATGATGTACCTCGTAATGAAGAGATTGCTTGATCAAATGAAACTGTATTGGAATGCTGGAATATTTGTTGATTCTTGTAATGGGCTTTTGCTAATGTGTCTAGGACAAAGGGGGGTACTCTATTCGGTACGTGACTATATGTAGTTATATTGACATCATCGAACGGGTTAGCTGGGATGTTGTTTGTATTGACGGTTCCTGACCTACTCCTATTATTGTTAGGGTTGTTGTTGGACGGGGAACTTCCATCGTTTGTTGCTTTGGTCATAATACTGTGACGATGTGTGTGTGTTGTAGGATTGTGACTGCTAATGTATGTACTAGGGGAATATCTAAATGTTATTAATTATTGTGTTTTGATTGATAATGTATTTGGAGAATGTTCACAAACACATGTTAACATTATACGATGTAATTATATACAGAATCACTAGATCACGTGCGCGTAGTTTATTTTTTTTATCAAATGACAAAAAATTTGGTTGCTTCCTCCCAATCCCCCCACCCCACCCGCCAAGTTTTGCACCCATGGGTATTGACCTTTTCTTCTTCCTCTTTCCTTCCTCTCGACAAGAACAAAAAAGCTGAATTAAATAAAACACGCTTCTTGGCAAGAAAGCTTGGTACTTGTATAGAAACTACTAAAGAAAAAACAGACAACTCATATATATTAACATTATGAGCACTTGTTTAGTCATCGCACCTCAAGTTTACTCCCTTTCAGTCACTTTGAGGGCTATGTTTTTTTTCTTAGAACATGTGTAGGTGTATACATATATTAATATGATATAATTGTTAGTATACATTCAATTAAGTACATTCCATAAGCTTGAAATGCTTAATGAGTTGAAATTCGTTTCGGAGTTAGTTTTGCTGTTTTTGGGAGAGTGGCGGAGTTACCGAATTAGCAACCAATTTTGAATTTCGCAGTTTAATAACCAGTAAACATAAAGCATGAACTTTCCGAAAAAAAGAAAAGTTAAATTTCAATCATTTTCAACAAAAAGCTCCAAATCAATTGCTAATTAATTGGTATTCATTGGCAACTTTGTTAGTAATCAATTCACTCTTTGTTGTTGTTGGGGAATCCCTAATTTTGGTTCAATAGATACACTGACAAATAACACCTTAAAAGGCTAAAACATCATGTTCCAATTACCAAAATCCGCTCGAGATCCTCATGTTGCCACCACCATATTCCACTTGACTGTAATAACCTCCTTCATAACACCACTGTCAATAAATTCCAAACGTTTTCAATCAACCCAGACTAGTAGTACTAATAACAAGTTACTAAATAAGAATTCGATATATGTCGTCTCGATCCCAATTACTAGTTCCAAATCATATATATATTGTAATCATCGTCCTGGCATGTTGGGCAAGTCACAATTGGACACCATTCCTTCAATTGTAAAGTTTGAAAGTAAGTTAACTCAATTGGCAACTAAAGGATGGTCTAAATTATCTCAATCTAACAAACCTGTAAATATCAAAATTACTAAATTGGTTAAAAGATTAATGAATTCGATTCCATATGAAGAGAATTGTTTAAGATCGTTTCCGAGCAAGAAGGCTATGATTAGAGAGATAAATGAAGAGTCTATCGAATCGGTGAATTCCAAATTAGGTTCCTCGGAATCAACATCAACAAATATTATTCAATCAGAAATTGAGAATTTGGATATTAAATCTGATCAATTAAAACCAATTCCATTATTTCATCCTTCATTCCAAAAACCAAGAACAATTTTGAATCAGATATATAGTTTCCGTGAAGAAAACCAATCGAGACATCAAAAGTATATTTTATTATGTTCTTTGGGGATGGTTGCTAGTCTTCCATTTGGTTTAATTCCACTTTTGCCCAATGTACCAGGATTCTATCTTGCGTATAGAGTATATTGTCATGTGAAGGCGTTATTGGGGATTCAACATTTAGATTACTTGTTGGAGACCGGACAACAAAAATCTCCAGCAGCAGCATCAGCAGTGGTTGCAAATCCCGAAGAAAAGGATGATGTAGAAGGAGAAAAAATGGGTAATGTCGAATTGGCTGATGATTCAACCGTAAATGACACTACGCATTTATCATTTAAACCAATTCGTAGAATTGATGAAATATATGCTCGTGAAAATGAACGTGGTAAATTAGATGAATTTGTTCAAGAAGAAGAAACAATCATTATTAATGAAAAGATTATCGAACTGTTAGTTACTGAATTGGATTTGGAACATTTACGTGAAGATTTGCATAGAGCATTAGAACAAGAAACTGTAAGATTAAATAAGCACATTAAAGTGGAAGATCCTGTTAATTAGTATGTAAGTATCGCTCCCATTTGTATATAAAAATAGAAAGTGTATTGATTGAGTGAAACATCGAGAGGTAAAAATGAGTGTGTATTTAGGGTTCACAAGCCCTAACTCCTCGCACGTGACTTATTAACCCTCATACAAATTGTTTGTAAACAACTGCGGGTAACCCCCGTTTTTTTCCCACCCCTCGGCAGATTTTACGCACAAATTAACATTAGCAGAAAACCATAATCCAAATGGGCACGCGCTTGTCTCCCCCAGAGTTTTTGTCACGGATTCTTGCCCCCGTTTAAAAAAACTTTTTCATACCTATTACATTCTTTTTTCTTATTTCCTTTTCTTCTTCTTCCACCATACACTAATTATCATTCAATATGAGAGATAAGTGGAGAAAAAAGAGAGTTAGAAGACTTAAGAGAAAGAGACGGAAGGTTAGAGCTAGATCCAAGTAATCCGGACAGCTTGAATAAAGTTGTATAATGATGATGATTGTATAATTGGTAGGAATTGAGAAATTGTTATTCTTTTATTCCAATTGACTTGATGGAAAAGCGCTTTATTTTTTGCAATTGGTTGGTTCAAAGGATTAGTTAATTGATTGTTGCTGGTTATTAGGTTATTGTTATAGTTTTATTTTAAGTGGTTTATGTTTCTAGTTCGTTCAGAAAGTAACTTACCCATCATTATCGCAGATGATTTATGTCCGTATATAAAAAATTTATAATAAATGAATATCAACTAATGTTGGTATAAGTTTAATTTTGTTGTCACTACTGTAGAATTGTCTCTATATTATCTCTATGATTTATTATTGATTTGCAATTTAGTAAGGTATGGCAATGACAGTGATCATTTTAGATTTCATACCACTTGAAATTTTCAGTTTTTCTGTTTGCTTGTGCATTTTGATGTATGACCTGATTTTCGCAACCACATTATGAATTTTTTGCACCCTATTTGTACACCAACCACACAACCACGACCCACACATCTAATCACCGCCAAATCACCTGCCAGTCTTCTCTTACATCCAACATGCTATCTCCCATCCAAGAAATCTCCATTCCCTCACAAACAGAATCAACCACCCAATTCCGCTATCCCGACAACGTAATTTTCGACCAAACCTACCGCAACAACCACAATAACCAAAATAATAACCACCCTCATACACCTTCATCACCACAATTCAATATCCTCCACCAATGCAAAACTCTTCCATTGCCAACTACTTCTTCGCTCTTGCGAAACAACCAAGAAAATGAAAGTCTCCCAGAAGGTTCAGATACTGGGTTTTCATATATAAAAACAGCACCAATAAACTTCCACGACCATGACGACCCAAAATCCTCAATCCACCACCACCGTCACAATCACCACCAGCACAATCCAAACGATCGATTTCCCCTACTCAATCCCCGCAATATCGAACCTACGCCCATAGTATTTCCTAAAACTTCATTCCCCATCCAAACTTCATCCTCATTCGACATCGAATCGCCAGAATCATCAATGGAAAGCCCATATTCATCCCCGTATCCCCACTATCCACCGTTCGAACCCACTTCAATCGATAATCCACCCCCACAAAAGAGACATAAAAGAAACATATCTGGAGAAACACGGTATTTTCAAGACCAGTTTTCGGCATGGATTGAGGATCGATATTTGAGATATCGTCCTCTGGAATCACAGCATAATAATGAATCCACCATGAGTGGTTCACACCCTTTTCAAGCGGAGAATTATGGTTCACAACGGCGGCCCAAGAGTTCGTCGTGGTCGATTACGGGCTGGTTCAGAAAGTCGTCGAGGGAGGAACTGATGCGGCAACAGGGAGTAGTAGTTGTGGATTTGGAAAAACAAGAGGGTGAGAGAGGAGAAGAGGTGGGGCAGTTTGAGTTAATCAAGAAATTGAATTTAAAACCGAACAGTTCTCGTTCGATTATCCCAAGTGCGAGGATGGAAGAGGTTGTTGTTGAGGGTGGAGGAGTTGTGGCGGAAGCGGAAATCACGACGACGACTCCGCAACCGGTATATACCCCCAAAGCGATTCCGTTGGTTGAATATCCTCTAAATTTCGAGAAAGGTGAGAATGAAGCACGGAATGCGGTTGTGAATTCTTTGGATGATGATGTGAGAGATTTGATTGATGGGCTGGATAATTTCTTAACGTCATGTTTTGAAGGGATTTGGTCCGTCTTTGTTACTATTGGCGATTTCTTTGCTGGTCTATATTGATAACGCTGTTTTTATTATTAAAGAAACTTATAAATTATTATGTAAAAGTTAAAAATCAAAAATTAAAAAATGACTATATAAAAAATGAAGAAATGACAAATTATTGTAAAGAACTCTACTTTAACTCCTCTATTCAGAAGCTTCGGCAAATCTTTCAGAAATGGTATTCAACAAGTTACCAAATTCCTTTTCACCTTCAGCTTGACCTCTAGAAGGTTCAAAGAACTTAGCGGAAGAAACGGCATGCTTAACATCACCAGTAGCTTCAGCTAACTTAGACCATTGAGCACCGTTAGCAACAGCCTTTTGGGCTTCATCGTAATAAGTAATGAATGCTCTCATCATATCAAAAGTCTTCCAAATTGGACAGAAGGCATCATAAGTAGAATAACCGTTTTGTTGTAAGAAATCTTCCTTGATTAAAGTGGCGACATCTAAAGTAATCTTATCGGAATCAGATAAAGCGGATTTACCGACTAATTGAACAACTTGTTCTAATTCTTCAGCATTAGATAAGATTTCTCTAATTTTGTCTCTTAAAGCTGGGAATTCCGGGTAGTTAGAATCATAATATTTGTTCAAGACATTGGTATATTTAGAATATGAAACACTGGTGTTAATAGATGGGAAATGCTTTCTTTGTGCTAATTTCTTATCTAAACCCCAGAAAACTTGAGTAATACCCAAGGTGGAAGTAGTAACTGGATCAGAGAAATCACCACCGGCTGGAGAAACAGCAGCAACAATAGAAACGGAACCAACTCTGTCTGGAGAACCCAATGCAACGGACTTACCAGCTCTTTCGTAGAAAGAAGCCAATTTGGCACCCAAATAAGCTGGGAAACCTTGATCAGCAGGCATTTCACCCAATCTACCAGAAATTTCTCTCAAAGCTTCGGCCCAACGAGAGGAAGAATCAGCAATCATGGAAACGTTCTTACCTTGATCTCTGAAATATTCAGCTAAAGTAATACCAGTATAAATGGAAGCTTCACGAGCAGCGACAGGCATGTTAGAAGTGTTGGCGACTAAAGTAGTTCTCTTCATAATTGGTTCCTTTCTACCGGAAACTTCAGTGAATAATTCTGGGAATTCCATCAAGACTTCAGCCATTTCATTACCACGTTCACCGCAACCAACATAGATAATAACATCAGAGTTGGAGAATTTGGATAAGGATTGGGAAATAACAGTCTTACCACAACCGAAGGCACCTGGAATACATGTAGTACCACCTTGAACACAAGGGAATAAAGAATCCAAGACTCTTTGACCGGTTAATAATGGGTAATCAGCAGTTAATTTTTCAGCAACTGGACGAGGAACTCTGACTGGCCAAGTGTGCATCATAGAGTACTTGTGTCTCTTACCGTCAAATTCAACTTCCAAAACGGTTTCATCAACATTATAAGAACCAGATTCAGCAATAGAAACAATAGTACCTCTAGCTCTTGGTGGTAATAAGATCTTATGGTCATCCAATAAGGAGTTTTCGTAAATGGAACCAAAAATGTCACCACCAGTGATGTGATCACCAACTTTCAAGTTAGCAGGGTTAAAATCATAACTTATACTTCTAGATAAAGCTGGAACATCAATACCTCTTGGGATATAAATAGATTGAGACTGTTCCTTAATAGCCTTTAAAGGTCTTTGAATACCATCATAGATTGTTTCCATTAAACCAGGACCCAATTCAACAGATAAAGGTTTACCGGTTCTTAAAACAGGGTCACCAATAGTGACACCAGCAGTTTCTTCATAAACTTGAATGGTGGCCTTATCGGCATTAATACGAATGACTTCACCGACTAAATTGTCATGACCGACTTTGACTAATTCGTACATGGCACATCCAATCATGTTTTCGGCAACAACGACTGGACCGGAGACGGAATAAATTTGACCATATTGGGATTCGTTGTCGTCTTCAAGGGAAAGACGTTTGATTTCCTTTCTTGCGTTTTCTAATGCACCAGCCTAAAGGGTTTGAAAATGTTAGTATTCAAAAGACAGTTCAATTGGCAAGCGTTTTTAATCAATCGCAAATTGGTAAGTGTGAGATTGTGTTGTGGAAACATACCATTGTTTATTAATATAGTTTGTATAATATAGGTTGGAGGGTAAAAAGGGTTGTAAAAAGAAGTTCCTTATCTAAAGAAATTTCAAACTGAGAACGTTGGTTTTAAAGTCGTTGGAAAATTAATTTAATCGGAGACTCTTCAACGAACAAATTAATTAAGGATCAGAATCTTCCGCCTGGTTACCCGGATGGTGTTGCCCACCAATATTAATTAATTGAGTTTAATTAATGAACTACCACCACATTTTGTGATTATTAGTAATTATTTGATTTTAAATAAACAGAAAAGGTAATATCAGAGGTAGGTATGTACTATTGAGGAACACCCATTAGTTGTTAAAATTCTTTGAAATTGCAGTTAATGAGACAACTTTCATATTTTTAAATTCTGTCATCGCCAACACCATATTTTGGGATATTTAATATAATACAATCAGGTTCAACTGTATTGCTCAAACAGATGAAAACCATGCGAATATTGCATCATCATAACTACCAATAAAATATATAAACAAATGGGATCTTGAGCAATAGTTCGACATTGGTGTCGAATTCTTGAGAAATTTGTCGAAGAGAGTACTGAGCTGAACAAATTTCTCGCTTTACAGCGTAACATTTTCACTTCCGTTAGCGTCAACAGGTGTCGAATACTCCATTATCAACTTAATATACCAAAGCCGAACTTCTGCTCAAGATCCCATTTGTTTATATTAGTAACCCATGCCCGTCAAAAATCAATCAGCAAGTTATTCGAAAGAAAGGTTTTATCGATAATGGACTTCACTGCTCATCAATATTACATAGGTTTGAGCATTTTCACCCAAGCTCTATCACACATGCTTCTTGAACCTACACACACTAAATCTTTCTCCAGCTAATTCTCAAGACTTTGCAACTACAATAAACCAGCATAACCAACATTTCTCCATATCACATCCTGTAATCAACAAAAGATTGTTTCTCTTCTTATACTACTAAAAAAAACTAACTATGCAAAATAATGATATATCGTATCAACAATAATAAATATATAAAAAAGGTTTAAAAAATCAAACATACACCTCCATCCAGCTTTTAATTAGTAAAATGTTCCATTTCTCTCAATCTTTCAATTTCCTTCTTTGATGGTGCCCCCTTTTCAGCAATCAAAGGATGTCTCCAATCTTTAGAATAAGTAAACAAAACATCGGCCAACACAGTCAAATCACCTTCCTTAAAGCCTAAATCGGCAAATGTCTTTGCATTCTCATCTACAACTTGATCAATCACATGTCTTTGGATTTGATCACCATTAACTGTCTTCCAATAAGTGAATCTCCATTTCAAATCTGCAATTAACTTCAATAAAGGAAGTGGTAACAGGTAATCTTCGAATGAGTAAGGAAATGGACCAGCTTGGGTGTAGTCTTCAGTTATACCATGAATCATTTCTCTGATTTGTCTATATGACAATTCTTGAGGGCCGTAGAGTTCAAAAGTTTGACCAGCAGTTGAGTCATCATATGCGATTTTTTCAATCGCACTGGCAACATCGGTAACATGAACTGGACGAATTAATTTGGCATTCTTGTTTGGAGTCCACATTTTGATTTTTGGACCTAAATAGTTTAATAATCTATCTTCACGTCCATACATTTGCGAAGGTCTGACTATAGTACTTGAAGGAATAATGTTACGTACAATTTCTTCACCGACCCCCTTCGTGGCATAAAAGATTGATTCTGATTTTGGATTGGCATTATAGGAAGAAACATGAATATATCTTGGGACATTGGCATCCTTGGTAGCCTGTGCAATACGTTCAGTTAATCCAATGTTTACATCAGCCATTGAAAAATTTTTGGTAGAATAATCGACTCCGATACAGTTAATTACAATATCTGAATGGGCAACTGAATCTTGAATCGATTGTAAATTACGAGCATCAATTTCAACAAAATTAACAACACCTAAATCACCACAAACTTTTAAAAATTTAGACTTATATTCATTACGGAAAGGAACGATGGTAGTGGTACCGTGTCTTGCGAGTTTGGAAGTAACATAACGACCTAAAAACCCACTAGCACCGAACACAGTGGCAACATACCCGGTTCTTGATGAACGACCACCAGTACCGACTGCAAGGTTGACTTTACCGTTTTTGGTGATGTTGATGTCTTGTTCCAAGACTGAAGTGTAGATTGAACGGATGGACTGGGTTGTTCCGATACGTTTAGGTATAGCTGCTCTTAACATTTGCAATGGGTTAATTGGGACTACCAACAGTGGTTAGGTTAGGCTAGTTTGGCTTTATGAGCTTCTCGTTTTTTCATGCTCAGTGAAAAAAAAAATTACCAAACTGAAGATTCTGGTTGGCTGAAGTGAAATTTGTGTCGCGACATAAGGTTTGTCGCATTAATATGTGCAAAAATTACGTGAACTAAATAAAGCTCAATTTACACCTTTTGTACATAACCTATTTGTACTTAAAATATGTATATATATTTATATATTATAAAAAGAACAAGATAAAAACAGGGACGGGACGGGGGGATAACTTTCGTAACAGAACACTCTCTCAACTTTAAGCAAAAAATGAAGATAAGAAAAACAACAAATAAAAGGCATGTGTAATATTCGTTAAAAAAGACAAAATTAGAATTAATAATTGCAACAACATGAAAAACCAAACAAACCACAACCTAAATACTTTTTCCCTTCCAGGGAGAGTAAAAAATGCATTCGCCAATCTCTTTAATTCTCTTACAAGAAATAATCAGGAGTTTTCCTTGTAACAGTAGGTTCACCGGGTCTAACTGACGGATCATACTGTAAAAATTGTCTATTATGTTGTTCATCCATCTCCATAATTGCCGCCTGATTACCACATCTATAACAATAATTGGGTGCTGAAAAAATAGTAACTACCGATTCTTGATGACTCCAGCTAAAACCTTCCATTACCAATTGATGAGCTCTTGCAATTAATGACAAATCATTTGTATGGTTGAATTGTTCCGATATATCTTGACCAAAAGTGAACCCTGCACCTCTTGGAGAAATCCCCCAACCACCTCTATCATCCGGATCTGACCATAATAAGTCACACATAGGACCTTCATGGGGTACTTCTTGGATTCGATTAAGTTCTCTAACTTGATCAATTGTTTCAATCATGGGTGACAAACCCCCATGTAAACAAAATACTTTGTTATCAACTAATGCTGTAATGGGGAAGTAATCAAATAAATCAGTGAATAATTTCCAAACATTGGCAGATCCATATTTTCTTAAACATTCGTCATAAAATCCATAAACTTGAGTAATTTGTCTTGATTCATGATTTCCTCGTAAGATTGTTATACGATTAGGATATCTAACCTTCATACATACCAAGTAAGAAACGGTTTCAACTGAGTAATAACCTCTATCCACGTAATCACCCATAAACAAATAGTTTGTATCAGGACAAGGACCACCAATTTTGAACAATTCCATTAAATCATGGAATTGACCATGGACATCACCACATATAGTGACTGGCACTTGCACTGGTTGAACATTTTCTTCAAACTGTAATACTTCTACAGCCATATCGCATAGTTTCTTAACATCTGATTCTAATAATGGTTCACATTTAGATAATCTATCGATCCATTCGTCTAATTGGTTTACCGAAGATAAGTTTAACTCTCCTCGTTTATTTGATGTGGTGTTGGATGTTGTTGCTGCTGAAGAAGCAGATGCATCTAATGTTACTTTATCAGTAATTGATGTAGTTGTGGTAGTGAGTTCTTGTTTTAAATCTTCTACGTCTTCCATTGGTACGTCAGTGTCTAAATCCATGATGTGTATGTGGTGGGGTGTAATAATGTGGGAGTGGCTAGGAAAGCAGTAGTAGAAGTAGTATTTGTTTGTTTGTTTATTAATTAATTAATTAATTAGTTATTAATATGTATATGGAATATCTAGTACTGTTGTATGGTAGTGTGTAATTGATCAATTAATAGTAATGGTTAATAATACTATGTAATGCTATATATGCTTATTGTTAAGTGGGTTCGTTAATATCAGCTGTTTCAAATTGGAAAAATCTTACAGAAAAACAGTCGACAAAAAAATGGAAAAGAGAGCAAAAGCAAAGAAAAAAATAGTAGTGTCTGAACCGATTAACTTAGCTGCCAAGAGAGTCACAATTTAACACTTTCTCACTAAGTCTTAACGGTCAACTCAACAAGAATACCAGCCATTATCATTTGCTTGTATAACTCCCATATAGCATTATATTGAACTTCTCGGCTGTATGTCTCTTTCACATCACTGGCTCTCTCGTTACTTCTTCACTCATTCAATGATGTCATACTACCTTTAAAACTATTAATTAAATGATCTTTAAATTCATGCTCAATTATACTAATACATACAGGTTGATCTCTATTAATGTTTATAACTATACATAATACATACACATCACTCTTTTTCTATATACACACTTTCTCTCTCTGGCAACTCTCATTCATCTCGACTACTACTCTCATTAAACGTCAGAAATAATCGAAGATAACTACCTCCACTACCTCCAGTTCCAACATCTCCACTACCACCACCCTGGTCATTCCCACTCTCATCAAATCCACCAGTACCACTATTATTCGCAGTCGTATTCGTCAACAAATTCAAAAAACTCCTTGTGCTTCCACTCATTCCCAACGCTGATAAATTACTCATACTGCCAAAGTTCTCATATACCCCGACTCCTCCTTGTCCAGCCACTGCTGGTACCACACTACTATTCTCATCTCCATCACGTTCGCTCTGTGTCTCACTTTTTATAATGTGGGCACCATGTTGCCGTCTAGGCACGATCGTTACATACTCTTGTCCCGCGTCCTCTTCATCCTCCTCGTCGTCATCATCTTCATCTTCTGGTCGATGTTGTTGGTCATAATAGTGCGTTGCTGGACTTGGGAAATTAGTGAGTGTAGTTGATCCATGGAAATCTTTTAAAAGATCGGAAATATCTATATCGAACATATCCCTAATCGTGGGTGGTCCGCTTCCTGGTGGTTGGATCATGACTGGTGGTGTGGGAACGTTTGTTAAATTGGTGGCGTATATTGGGTGGATTGGCGTGGGTGGAGAAATCTGATGGGGGATACGCATCGATATGTCATCGGTTTGTTGTTGCGATTGTTGTTGTTGATGATGATGAGATTGTTCGATGACTTTACGTCTATACTCTGATAAATTAAGAAACCAATTATTCAAAATCCGATGAGCTCGAATTAATTTATTTATATTATTAAAAAACGGGAAATGTTGGAGTAAATTATCACTATACCTAATCAATATTTCTTGATCTTGTGATGAATTCTGAGTTCGTGCATATGTAGCTTCCACTTGTTTCATTTCCAATACGATTTTCAACATGTGTAACATAGGTTGAAGTAATTGATAATTGGACATTTTTACTTTATATACATCTGAATCGGCCGATTCCAAAGTTTGATTTAATGAAATTATTATATCGACTAAAATCGATTTACATTCACCAAACAGTAATGGATAAATTAACAACACTTTAAATATCAAAATATTCTTGACTACCATTTCGATTGGCTCTGGTCTTAATTCTTCTACAATTTGTTGAATTTCGGTATTGTATCTTTGAAATAATTCCAAATTTCGGGAATATTCATCATATTCTAATCCAATATTAAAATTTGAAGCGTGACATATAGGTTCAATAACAGATTCAGCAACCTGCATTAACCTATACAAAAATATTGCACCACCATTACTACTACCTTCGAATTTTCGGTTTTGTAATTGAATAATGACATCATTATTACGCACATAATTCAAATTATAATTATGTGATGAAAAACAAATCCAATATCTTTCAAAAGTATATAACCCAGCATATAATTCCCTGACTCGTTCTTCATCTGAATGGTTGTTATTTGTATAGTTTCTATTCACGTTGATTAGACGGAAATAAGTGATTGCTTTGTTCATGTATATAATCTTTTGATGTTCCTGGGCTTCATTGCCATAATTCCCTTGAGAAGCGTTGTTGCTATTGATATTGGTGGTGGTGGACATGTTTAATGTGTTGGTGAGGTTTAGAATATGATAGTAAGTGCATAGATGTAGACATGTAAGTGAAAGATTGTAGTAGATGTGATATTGTAACAAATGAGGGAATTGATATGCGGCACCCCCGGAAACAGCGGTGGAATTATTTGTTGTTGATGTTGTAGTACTTGTCGACGAAGGCCCTCGAAGGTGATGTTGAGGTATGACTGGAGGCACGATAAAATTCTTTTCTATCAAGGTGAATATTTCAAGGATCTTAAAATGACACAAATTTTTAAATGTTTTAAATTGGCGAAACATGAGTTTCTTCTTCAGATATTTCAAAAACCCACGAAATTTCTGTTTTTTAAGCTTGATCAATACTTCGGCTACGATTTGATTGAGTGTAAGTATAATTAGTAAATTTGACAAATATAACGAATCATCATGGTGGTCTATAAGATTAATTTCCAGATGGAATGGATTAGGAACAGATGAAGCTGATGACATATTTGGATAATTTGAAATCAAGAAATCGACAAGCTTGTGATATTCCGACATCAAGGATGGAATAATTAATGGTTTTACCAATTCATAAATCGACGGCTCTTCACCTATCAAATTCAAATTCTCAATCAAATTATACGGAGTAACAATATATTCTTCTTGCTGGGTTACTTTATTATCATTGCTTTTATTCCCCGCTGCATTATGTTGTTGTAGCACAAAATTATTCCCACCATATCTCCCTGCCATCGGCGTCGACAGCGATCCCATCATCACCACTGACGACGAAACAGGTGGTGTCGCTCCACAAGACACGGTAGCCGAGATATGTGAAGGCGTACTCACGTTCGAACTACTCCCAACAACATCACCCTGCTCATCTTTGATCACAGTATTGGCAGATGACGATTTCAGTAAACCAGGTCGTTGCACGTAGGTATTCTTCTCAATAACCTCACTTAAACTATTTATACTATCCAATGTCTTTTTATGTAATGTCTTTGGACCCGATTTCTTACGTTCCCGTAATTGAGTACAGTTTAGATTGTTAGCTACGCAATGTGAACATGGCCTCGTGGATTCACATTTGACTTTGCGAATTGCGCAGGCGTCACAGGCACGGATGTTTGGTTTTCGATTGGTGGAGGATGTGGTGGAGGATGTTTTTTTGCGTTTGGTGGAGGATTTGTGGGAGGAGGAAAGGGCGTGGGTGTGGGTTGGTGCAATGATGTGCTTATTTGTTATTTTTGTTATTGGAGCGTTGGTGTGGTTGTTGGATGTGAAGAAATTGTTTATGAATTGAGCTGGTGGTGCTACTGGTGGTGGTGTTGGTTGTTGTGGTGGGGGGTTGTTGGTGATAATTGGGGGTTGCTGGACTGGATGTGGAGGCGGCGTCCCATCGCCTTGGATGTTGTTGTTGTATCCTGTTTGATAAGGATACATGTGGTTTGGTTAAGGAACTGTATATTTTTATAATTGAACGAATATGAAAGCTGTTTCTAAGGTAACAGAAAGGAATATATAATTAGGAAAGAAAGGTAAAGAAATATTGGGGGAGCGACGAAAAGAGTGGGGGGTCGCAAGAGAGATGGGAATTGGAAGCAATTACAAAGAGGTGAGGTCAAATTTCAGATTGGTACTTAGAACTATGTGTATGAACAGGAAGTTATTAGTTAATTAAAAAAATGTAGAAAAGTCGTGGAATTGGTGAGTCACAGAGTCTTCATCCCAAGAAGTTTTCAATTAAGGTAACAAAGTGAACAATATCTCTAATACTTCTTCTTACAACTGCTCCTGTTGTTTGTTAAATAATAGAATGAAAGAAAAAAAAAATTTTCTCTTCCTCTTCTTTGTGATTGAATTGTTTGACAGTTAACAGAAAATAATACTCCTATAGTTGCTGGAGATTTCATTGACATGAAATTAATAGAGGTCACTTAACCAAATCATTCAATAACTTTGAACAGAAGATTTGTAAGTATATATTAATAGTTAGTAAGATACCTATGAAGTATGAAAGATCCAACTTCTCGGTGTGTTAGATATATTATCTGTACCTCTTTTTTGTGTAAATTAACTTCTCTCCATGATGTCATAAAGTTCACTACTAATTGCAAAATGTTTCTAATTGGTATGAGGGAAGTACATATACACTATATAGACAACATTAACCACTGAAGATTACCTTAGGTGTAAATATCACAAATATCAGTGAATAAAACATTCAAGCTCATAATTCTAAATTAAATGTGTCAAAGACCCTTTCTCATTGATAGATCTAAATATTATATTCAGCCAATTATAATAATATCTGTACATGCACAGGGGGCTAAAATTTCAAGTTATATTGCATTAAAACTTTCACCTTGGTAACGAAAGGGGAGTAACTATTAAAAGTTGAGTTGATTTAACTGACGGTTTACGGTCAGTTTACGGTTAGTGAATTCCGCATTCCCAACATTCCTCAAGCGAGAACAGCTTAATAATTAGATTTATTTAAATTTTTTTGTACCTGAAATTCGTTTCTCCATCTCTTTATGTGAAGTGGGGGATCCATGGAAAATAAAGGCAGGGTAATACTATTAAATCACGTGTCTTATAAATGAACTTCACGTGATTTAAGAGTATTTGTCACGTGATTGATTTTATCGAGGAACTTCACGAAATTGCAAAACTATACTATTGATACAAAGAAGGGATCTTTTGAGTTGAAGGAATCAATTCAGTATTTTAGAATTATACAGTACATGTGTTCATTTAAAGGTTTTATGTAAAATTAACTGTTTATAGTGCGTCCTCTTTTCGACGAAATTTTGGGTGTAATTTTGTAGATAGTCGTTACCAAGTGTATTTGCAACCAGTTTCAGTAGCTAATATATTCATCTATTGTGATTGAAGTAATTAAAGGACGATATCAATATTCCTAATGACACAAAAAAGTATCAAAAGTGAGTTCCATGTCCTGGTTGGAGAATAACATGGGCAACAATGAGTTAAAATAGTATAACATTGAAGACCATTCAATTTTTAGTTGGGCAAACCTTGAAAACTAGCCACTCAATTACCCAGTTTTTTAATACTTTCACATATATATATAATTGTATACCTTTTCTTTCGAATTAATCAAGTTAGTTCAGTAGTTTAGAATCCATTTTTGTTTTAACAAAGAGTTGATTTTTTGCAGCAAATTTTATCACGCAACTCAAACAACCAACAAGCTTGACAACGGTCTCCCTGGTGCATTTTTTTTGGACTTGTCTTTTAAATAAAATTTTACAACTCTACTATCAAAGGCAACTAGTGAGATATCAATGTTAATATATTAGGTAAGTATAAGCATAGAACAGGCGGAATACGATGATGTTGCTTCCATTTTATCAAGTTCTTTCAGCAAGTGTGAAAAATGTATTTTCTCTGTGCTGTTCATGTATCATATAGCTTGGTCACTAACTGACTAACATTGACTTCGGCAACAAGTTCCCTCCAAACTATGAATGATCCCATGTGCGAAGAAGTAGTCAAATTGAAGGTATGGTTTCTTCAAAGACATTCATCCTTCGGCTATGGGAAATTATTGACCAAATAGTAGAAGTCTTCCTGAAGCTGGATATATATATACTCCATAAATTTTAGACAGATGATAAAACTACTTGTGTATCTTGTGGATGTTCATTAGTATTTTTGGCAAGAAGTCGATGAGCCTATAGAAGAGCATAGGAACCTTTCTAGGTTGTTATGAGAAAGTACATAATGAGCGAACTGGGGGAAGTGGGAGGGGGTGGTCATTACCGTTGACAAAGGTATTTGTCGAAACTTGATCATAACCATGTCTTCAACAATGCTTTGTAGAGCTTGGAACAAAATTGAAAAGGGAATCGAAACATATTCACCTATTAAGGGTATATGAGTTAGAATGTCTTATCTATGGAGTTAACTATAAAAGGTTACAAAAGCAAGCAAGTATCGACTAACTGGTTATTGCTATCTAACTCGGCTTCACGTCCACAAACTACCATATTAAGTAATACGTGAAGTACCCCAGAAAATTGATCACATGACCAACTAATATTTTTCACAAGCGGATTTAAAAAACTGATTACAATTAAAACTCCGCGATTTTTCCATTTAACGTTTTAAATTGGGGGAGGGAGGAGGAGGGGGGAGAAGTAACACCGAGGTATTAAGGAATATACTTACATTTACTCTAAGGTATATTGTACTTAGCTTTATGCATCATATAGTATCTTTTAGGATATTGTGTAAACCAGATAATACTACTGGTTCTAGTCTACCTCATCCATTCCTCCTCGGGATGTTTTTGTTCCTCTGGTTTCATTCATTTTTATTCTCATCAGGCTTAATTTAAATCAATCTAATATAGAAATTTAATTTTCCGCAGTCAGCTGTAAACTTTTTCATATGTAAATTGAAGTGGGATTTTATATAAATACCAAACCAATCTCCTTTCTCCACAAATAAATCTTTTCTTAGTAATTTTTTATAATCTTTTCTCTATATTTATTCATTCAACACCAAAATAATGTCCAATAAACAACAATTCTTACAAAAGAACCCAGATGATGTCGTCATCGTAGCTGCCTACAGAACTGCCTTAACCAAAGGTGGTAAGGGTGCATTGAAAGATGTTGGTAGTGACTTCATCTTGAAGCAATTAACAACCCAATTTATTAAAAAGACAGGATTAGACGTAAACTTATTACAAGATTCAGCTATTGGTAACGTCTTAAATAAAAGAGCTGGTGATTTCGAACATAGAGGTGCATTGATGTCCGCAGGTATCCCATATTCCGTCCCATTTGTTGCTCTCAACAGACAATGTTCTTCTGGTTTAATGGCAATCAGTTATATCGCTAATCGTATCAAGGTTGGTGAAATTGAATGTGGTTTAGCTGGTGGTGTTGAATCGATGTCCAAGAATTATGGTCCTGGAGCTATTCCAAAAATCGATGAAGCTTTAGTGGATCATCCGGAATTTATCAAGAATGCCACTCCAATGGGAATAACCAATGAAAATATCTGTTCTAGGTTTAATGTCCCAAGAGATGCCCAAGATCAATTTGCTGCTGAATCTTATCAAAAAGCCGAACGTGCTCAACGTGAAGGAAAATTCAAGGATGAAATCTTACCTATTGAAGTCTTCCAAATTGAAGAAAACGACGATGATGACGATGAAGATGAAGACACCGAACCAACTGAAAAGTTGGTCGTTGTTGACACCGATGAAGGTATTCGTCCAGGTGTCACGAAGGAAAAACTCGCCAAGATTAAGCCAGCATTCAAGAAGGATGGTGTTTCCCACGCTGGTAACTCTTCTCAAGTCACCGATGGAGCATCCTTGGTGTTATTAATGAAACGTTCCTTTGCTGAACAACATGGATATACTCCTTTAGCCAAGTACATTACTTGTTCAGTTGCAGGCGTTCCTCCAGAAATTATGGGTGTTGGACCTGCAGTTGCTATTCCAAAGGTTCTTAAATCTACTGGATTATCAGTTGAAGATATCGATATATATGAAATTAATGAGGCATTTGCTGGACAATGTCTTTATTCAATTGAAACTTGTAAGATTCCAAGAGAAAAGGTTAATATTAATGGTGGGGCTATTGCTTTGGGACATCCTTTGGGATGTACTGGTGCTAGACAATATGCTACTATGTTAAGATTAATGAAGCCTGGTCAATTTGGTGTTACTTCGATGTGTATTGGTACAGGTATGGGTGCTGCTTCTGTTATAGTTAGAGAATGATTTGCTATGTCTTTATATTTATTGTAAATAAAAAAGTAAATTTTATCTAATATACACTATACAACTTTAATTATTTCTTATTCTTCTTCTTTTCTTCCAATTTCTTCATGGTTTCAACTCTATCAATAACTCTCTCCAAACTCAACTTGACATCCCCCTTGGCGAAATGATCAAGGTTATAATACTTTGGTGCATATTCCACTAACCAATCAGGCTTAATCGTAGTAACTGTCCTAATATAGTTCTTTGAAGTCAACACAAATTCATTATATATCACCCATTCGCCTTCTTTGGAAACAACTGTAGATGGATGAATCAAAACTTCCTGATTGTCCTTCACTGTAAGATATGTCTTACCAGTTCCCAGCTTCTTCTTACCCACTTGCATGAAAAAACCACCAACCAATGCCTTTTTAATATTATCCCAATATATGGAATCAGCAACTTCTCCATATTTTGAAATTAACTCTAATTCATTACGTTCCATTATTCTACGTAATTGGAAACGAACGTTTCTCGCAGAAGTTAGGGATCTATAAGATAAGAAATTATCACGACACCATTGATGAACAGCTAAACCCTTTTCTTGAGCAGCGATGAAAGATTCATATACATTAACCAAAGTTAAATGATCACCTTCAGGATGAGCAAATGATAATTTCGCTTCATCGGCTCGTTTTCTTGCCTGTGCAGGACGAACAAAAACATTGGCAACACTTAACATGGCAACAATAGTCAAGATTTCTTCTGAACATTCAAAGGCAGGTGAACCAATCAACATGACAGCCAACATAGGATCAAGTGGGAAATGAGAAGCTAATCTCCCCAAGGCAGTTAAATCCCCTTCATCAGAAAGACATTGGAGATAATTCAATTCTTCTAATGCTCTCATCATAGTTTCTGGGGCAGGAGGGTCCATGAAATCGAAATGTACCAAATCATCAATTCCCAATTTTTTGAGCTCTAATACAGTACTGGCAAGATTTGACCTAAGGATTTCCGGATATGATTGTTGAATTAATTCTTTATGAAATGCTTCTTCGGTATATAATCTAAAACATTTCCCTGGTCTCGTACGACCAGCTCTACCGGCACGTTGTTGTGCTGAGGCCTTTGAAATGGGGGAGACTAATAATGATTCAACTCTAACTCTTGGGTTATAGACTTTTTGTTTTGAAAACCCGGGATCCACAACATAAACAATCCCATCGATGGTAAGGGAAGTTTCGGCGATGTTTGTGGATACGATAACCTTACGACCAGGTCTTGCATAGGGGTTAGTGCTGGTATTAACCGGTGCTGGTTCAAAGATTCGTTGTTGTTGATGAGGTGGAAGTGATCCATATAATGGATATACTTTTAATGGACCACAATTTTGATCGCGAATAAGTTCGTCCCCTTCTAAAGAAATCTTACGACATGCGTCTTCGATTTCTTCTTCACCGGTAAGAAACAAGAGAATATCACCTTCATCTTCAGTAGCATGGATTTGGAGGACGGTACGTATGGCAGCATCGAGATAATCACGTTGGAATTCGGGTGTATAATAGATTTCAACTGGGTGGGTACGTCCAGGAACAGCAAGTAATGGAGCATTATGGAAATATTTTTGGAATTTTTCGGCATCTAAAGTAGCAGACATAATTATAATTTTTAAATCACTTCTACGTAAACTAACTTGTTTTAATAACCCCATAAGAATATCAGTTGCCAAAGTACGTTCATGCGCCTCATCAAGAATAATACATGAATATTTCGACAAATCATGATCTTCCATTGCTTCCCTCAATAACATCCCATCAGTCATATATTTTAATATAGTCTTATTCGAAGTCTTATTTTCAAATCTGATAGAATAACCAACTTCTTCCCCCAACACGACATCCATTTCATCAGCAACTCTGGCAGCTACCGACATTGCAGCAACTCTACGAGGTTGCGTACAGGCAACTTGCATATCTATCAAATGAGGCATTTCGTCGTATAAAACAAACTGAGGGATCTGGGTCGTTTTACCAGAACCAGTCTCCCCAACAAACACCATGATTTGAGTACTATGAAAAATCTTCAAAAACTCAGCACGTTGAGCATGTACAGGTAAATCACGTCTTACTTTTAAGATATCAAAATACTTTTGTGACAATTGGTTCCCCGTGAATGGGTTAATTGGACCATTTTCTAACTTTTCAGCTTGTTCAGCAGTGGTTTGATGACGTTTTAAGCCCAGGAATTCACCTGCATCATGGTGGATATGGGGTGGTTCATGAGTTTCGTGGCCGTGTTTGCGAAGTGCTTCCTCTGCTGCTTCGGCAATTTTTTCGGCTTGGGAGTCAAGGACTTTTTGTCTTTTGGCTGCTCTTGAATCTCCGTCTGAACTCATTGTTTTCGATTATGTGTGGTGTTGGTCTGATTGGAATATCCTAGGAGAATTAGTTTGATTTGAGAGTACAATGTTCTTCAATCCCTCCCATCACAGAGAAAAAAAAATTGAGATGAGTTGCAAAGCGATCACGTGATAAAATTATCAATGGTATGGGAACCAAGTTAATCCTTCGTGCATATTTGTTGACTATAGGACAACTAATCTCGCCAGATTATCCATAGGGTTAATCTCAAAATGATGTTTAATTCAAAAGCCTTGAGAACTAGTTGACAACTATGCGAAGCAACCAAGAAAATGGATTTCTTCAAAAAGAGAAAATGGCTGCAAGTTTCCGTGCTGCTCTCAGCGAGTTGAAAAGCCGTTTACCCAGCATATTCTATTCAATATAAACAGACAGATCCTATATAAATCATTCACGCTTGGGAACTCATCTACGTCAATTCGGGGGGGGGGGGGAATGCAACATTTAGTCTTGCAATAATTTTGTTTCTTAAGTTGTTGAACTAATAGCATATCCTAACTGACAGATTCCTTTCCCTTTTTTTTCGCTTTGATTAATCGGCTAGTGCATTTTACGATCACCTTAATTAAGGTTGTCATTCCCAGAGGGTAGAAAGTATGGAAAACCAATCGGTTGGCCCGTTAGTTGTTGGGAAAAGAAGTATCGAAGATTGTTTAATTTGTAGAAAAAGCACAGTATTTTGATTTTTTTTTACAAAGAGTATCATGATAATAACTTAACCAGATGGATCATATATTGTGTGTGTGCTTGAATATTCATTCATTAATATGTAAACGGTGTCCAAGCGAAATAATGGAACCATTTTTGGCTGTGAAAAATAAATCATTTGCAATTTCTTTTTCTTTTGATTTTGGCAGCGGGATGAGATCTTATCCCCCAAAACCAATTTGAAATGGTTGCACATTGAAAAAACTGGAAGTTCAAACGTTTCAATGATCGAGCTTCCATTAACCTTCTTTGTGAAATAGTTTATAGACGTCGATATATACACAATATTATTCATCTCTCTCAAAAAAGAAACAAGATCAAACTGTACAAAAGCAAGATATAAAAGAGTTACAAAAACTTAATCAAAAACCGAAAGATGATGCGTGAAAGATAGTAATTATCATAATGAATGACCTCTAGGAAATAGCAGGTGATGTTAATTATTATTATTTTGATTTACTAATAAGCGAACAGCCTAACTACAAACGTTTGATTAGCGATGACCAATTTATTATTTTTCTTTGTGGCAATATTAAAAAGTAATAAATTAACCTTAATTAACATCGATGCAAGATTACATAATGTTTCAGCGGATATTCATTTGATATGACAAGGTTGCGTAAAAGATTAGTTTTAATAGATTTTAGGGATCTCGGAACCTGCTTTCAAAGCACGACTGGGTGATCACAAGTACTTCCAATATGCTAACCCCATAAAAAAAAGAAATAACACGAGTGACCCCAATTTGTTTTACCCTGAGAAACAAGTTGCAGGATCAACTGATCCCCTAGAGGGTAGCAAAAACAATCTCTTCAACTTTGTAAGGAAAGAAAAGGGTAAAAAGAGAAGGAGTTACAATCTTCTTTTGTTCGATAAGATCTCCTATTTAGGTAAGGTAATTAGGCCCAAGTGAGGCTTTGGTTGTATCAAAATCAACTGTCACAATTAACTTTGTGTAATATACAAGATAAATAAACTACGTCATGTGTATCAAAAGTAATAAAGACGAAAAAGAAAAACGGTTAATCTCGGTCTAGAACCAATGTCCAAGAATTTTAGATGTATAACACTACGTATCAGTGAACCATTTTATATCCTGGCGTTAGACTCTGCAAGAAAATCGACAGATTCTATAAAACTGAGTTGAAGTTTTGGTTGCCCCCACCACCGGTTAGATCGAAACTATCAGAGAGAGGATTAAAGATAATCCGACATTACGGTGTCGGTTGTGTCAGTCAGAAAATTCATCAAAAATGTCACAAAGTAATGGAAATTGTGATTTATCAAATCGCATCGTAATAACCTTGAACAAAATTAAGTTAAATTACTTAGTGAAGCTGAAACAATTATGAATTTTTTTACCATGCGTTGCAAACTAATGAGTAAAACTTTTTACGTTAAATGAATTTAACGGGGGGAATGGGGCGTGGGAGTCTTAATCAACCCAAATTTCATCCCATCGCCGTAGTTTTGTATAGAACAATCGAAACTCCTTAGATTCTTAAAACATAGCCCACTAAAGATATGATGGTGTTGATTAATCCAACGCGATTCGTTTAACAAAAGTCAAGATTTTTGAAATTTATTTTTTAAATCTAACTCTGGCCATCCTTCCTAATTGGGAAATAACCAGTAAAACGCATTGTCTAACCAGCATTATTAAGAATTCGTGTTTTGTCGTGGCATGGTTGACAAAGAAAAAAATACACATAAGCCACCACAAGCTTCCCGGGAACAATTATTAAGCAAACACGTGATATGTGTTTAATAAATTTGAGAGTATACGAGGGTAATTTGGTCACGAAGTGGTGTGAAAAAAGTATTTTCTGGAGATAAATAGACTAAAAGGGAATAAAGGTAAACAAAAAATAACCGTATAAAAATATTTTTCAAAACACTTTACAAACAAAAGAAAATATTTTTTTTTTTGTTTTTATTTGAAAAATATTTAGTTCACCACATAAAAAATATGGATCAAAATAAAAAAAATAATAATTTCTCCCAAATTGCAAAACATTTTTATTTAAACCTCAAACAATCTCCTTTCACTTGCTTTTAGTTTACGTCTTTTTTTAGCTTTTCTTTCTCTCTTTTGTTTAAATACATATCGTGTTTTGCCTACTACTATCCTTTTACACTCCTTAGATTTTTGAAGCTTTTATATATATAAAAGCGTTTTTTTTTTAAATTTTATCCAACTTATACGTCGTTCCTTACAAACTTTTACTACTTCAACTTAATAAATAAAACTACAAATGAAGTTCTCAACTACAGCTTTATTGACAATTTTATCATCGCTTGCGTCAATTCAAGCTACATGTACCAACGAAGGAGGTAACTTCTTCTGTTCTGTAACCAAAAAGGTTGTTTACTCCGGTCTTGGATATTCAGGTACTTATCAAGATGTTGTAAGTATGGATGAATCTTCCGGTACTTGTTCACAACAACCATATTCATTCAGTGGAAACTTAGCTCCTCTTGATGAAGAATTATCCGTTCATATCAGAGGTCCATTAAAATTATTACAATTTGGTGTTTATTACCCAACTCCAAAGAAACAAAAGAGACAACAGGAAGAAGAATGTAATACTAGACATATTCATCATAAGCACAAGAGAGCTGTTGAAATTATCGAAGTTACCGAAACTGTTCTTGTTGATTCCAAGGGTAACACCATCTCCGTTGGTCAATCATCCCAAACATCAACCGTTCAACAAGATAGCAAACCAACTCCTTCATCAACTGACAACAGGAACGATGAACAAAGCTCATCTAAGCCACAGCCATCTTCAGCTTCCTCCTCTTCCTCATCCGCCAAACCTACACCAACTCCGGAACCAGTCGATGGCGCTTGGACCAGATCTTCTTACTATACTCCAGGTAATGCTGACAACTGTGTTTTCTTAAACTACCACGGTGGTTCCGGCTCTGGTGTCTGGTCTTCTGCCTTTGGTAACTCCCTTTCCTACGCCAACTCAGATAATTCTGGTGCTTCATCATCTCCAGTTGCTTTAGGTGATGTTGTTGTTGGATCTAACTCCGAATATGTTATTATGTCCGGTTCCAAGTGTGGTAATAATGATTGTGGATTCTATCGTCCAGGTACTGTTGCTCATCGTGGTTTTGGCGGAAGTGAAAAGATTTTTATTTTGGAATTCCAAATGCCAAGTGATGGTGCTTCTGGATTTAATGCTGATATGCCAGCTGTTTGGTTATTGAATGCTAAGATTCCAAGAACTTTACAATATGGTGATGCTAGTTGTTCATGTTGGAAGACTGGATGTGGTGAAGTTGATTTATTCGAAGTTTTGACTTCTGGTGATAACAAATTGATTTCTCATATTCATAGTGGTCAAGGTGCTGATGGTACTAGCAATGGTGGTGGTGGTTCTCAAGATTATTTCGCTCGTCCTACTTCTGGTTCTTTAAAGGCTGCTGTTATTTTCTCTGGTGACGAAATTCAAATTGTTCAAGTTGATGATTCTACCAAATTTGGTGATTCTTTGAGTGAAGATATTGTCAGTCATTGGAAAAATCAACAAGGATCTGTAGCCAGTATTGGTTATTAGATAAACCTTATTAGAAGCTTGCCTTTTTCCGTTTAGATTCTCTTTTGCATTCGATACCCCGATCCATTCTTGTTCCACCTTTTATTTCGTTAATAAAAAAATTTCTTTGTATAGCTAGATCGATTTTTAACTAGAAAATTAAAACTAGAGTAAAGAGTACAGTATGTATACCATAGCAAATGGGAAGGTAGAATTAGAGCTTGCGAATAAACGAATCATTGTTAGATTAACAAACCCTTTCGTAAATTACAAAAACCGATTTAGTTTTTACTGCTAAAAGATAGTTTGGTTCGTTAGAACAGATTGGTTGAAATAGTTAAGCCTATAAACTTGCATAAATTTGGTGATTAAATTGGTATTCCTCAAAATGGAGATCTCATACTTTCAAGTTAGCAGAACACGTAAACAAACATAAACAATACAATCGAAGTACCCCTTGTGTTCTATACGTGTCAGATTGTTCAAAATGTTTCAAAAGGACAAGTCCATGCTTATTCGATAACAATCAGGTTTATTGTTTCGTGTTTACTGTAACCTAACTACCCCTTGAACTTGGGGTTAAAAACAAACGAAGAAAACAGACGTGTGTATGTGGGTGTGTGTTCCTGTTGATTGTTTTTTTTCAGTTTTGTGAATGTTATCTTCGAATTGCTTCTTTCTTTAGTGTAAATTATGCATACGGCCACGTAAATTTGATTAAAATAGACTGTCATTTTCAATACATAAACATACAAACGAATCACAAACCCCTAAAATGGCCCAGCCCGCCCCAAGTGATGGAAAGCTAGGATTTATACTCCGATTCTACTCGTATTCGGTGATAATAGTTTAAAGTTTTGTTAGTGGGAAGATCTTCGGTAGATTAAGTTTTTTGTTTTAGGCTGTTGAGAGAGATTTTTAACTTTCAGAGGGTTTTTACCTCGGCTAAACGTTAGCGATTTATACAATAACTTCCTATTAGTTGACGAATGTAGGACCAACAGTTTCTATAATTCATACAAATCCTACGTAGTAGTAGTAGTAGTAGTAGTAGTAGTAGCAATAGGGATGGTTACTCAGTTACAAAGTGAATCACTTGTTAACTGTGTGGTAGTGGCTAATCATATTTTGATGTCAATATAATAGAAAAGTTTAACAAAACTTAAAACACAAACAAAGCTACAAAATTAGTTTATTCTGAACCACTTTAACAGATTCTAAATTCACTAAGTAAATATGATTGAATAAAAAGACGTAAGTACAAACAGACCAAACCATACAGTGTCAATATATTCATTGGAGTCATGGATTTCTTTATATTTATGGATAATTTGTCTCATACCTGTTGATCTATCAGTGAAAAAGATTTTTGGTAAATCTCGTGAAAGATGGTCAACAATAATCTCGTCTGATTTAGTTTTTATTGTGTATAAATCCTAATTTTTTTTGCTTTGTATAATATGCTTTTTTGTATATTTCCCTTTTATGAATGTCAAATAGCATTTTGTACTCCAACCACACAAACAGTTTATAGTTACCAACTTCCACTTTGATTTAGAGTCGTATCGTGTAATTGAATTCAATTCACTTCTTTCTCAACAAAGCCCTTTGAAAAAACGTAAAAGCTTTCACTACGCGTTTCTTTATAAAGCTATTTCAATATTCCCACCCATTCAAAGAATCCTCGAGGAAATCACTTACCGCATTCTTCTTATTTAAACTTAATAGAAATAGCCCCTTCTTGAAATCATACAATACGAGGAATTCAATAGAGATCAACCATGGGTGCCTTAATTGTATGTAGCTTTCCCACATGCCAAAATATTCAATTACATTCAAGGTTACTAACAAAATCAATTAATAGTCCAAATTATTCAAAAACCGAGAAATGAGAATCCTAATGTTAGGATTAGATAATGCTGGTAAAACTACCGTATTGTACAAATTAAAACTAGGCAAAACTTCCAAAACAGTCCCAACTGTTGGGTTTAACGTCGAAACAGTCAAACACAAGAATGTATCATTCGCAGTCTGGGATTGTGGTGGGCAAGAAAGAATCAGACCATTATGGAGACATTATTTTACTGGTACAAATGCCCTTATTTATGTTGTCGATTCTAATGATGTGGCAAGATTGGAAGAATCCAAACAAGAATTATACAGAGTTATTACAGATAAGGAATTAGCAAACTGTTTGTTGGTAGTTTTGGCCAACAAACAAGATTGTGAAGGTGCTATTAAACCAAAGGAATTGATTCAAAGATTCGAATTACAAAAGTTGAGTGGGGAACATACTTGGTCGGTTATTCCAACTATTGCCATTGACGGTACTGGTTTGGTTGAAATGTTGAACTGGATTTCTTCTCATTCAAAATAGATTGGTTGTTTTTTAGTAAATAATATCCCTCCCCCTCGGTTACAACGATCTTTATATTATCGTGTTTTTTAGTGCTTTTTCAATTCTTCTCTTTAGTTTGGCTATTTTTTATTAAAATATAGATACCTTTTTCGATCAACAATGCTCTACAAAGTATGCACTCTATTACATGATAATTATATTTACATCAAAAATATTCTCTATAAATCTCAATTTACTTAGTCCAAACAGTAACTTCCCCAGATTCTTCACCAAAATAAGCCTTATCAGCCATGTTAATGAATAAACCAGTTTCAACAACACCAACAAGCAACTTAATATCTTGATGTAATTTCTTTGCATCTGGAATATCACCAAAATCGGCATCAATCAAGAAATTATTATTATCAGTAATAACAGGACCAGCCTTAGCCTTTCCACCTTGTCTTAATACAATCTTCTTGGCACCTAACTTTTGCAAATCCTTAATCACCTTAGCATAAGCATTAGGAACAATTTCAATTGGGACACCTTGAGTCCATTCTCTACCCAAAATTTTTGATTCTTTTCTATAGTCAGCAACAACGACAAACTTGTCAGCTGCAGCAGCAACCAATTTTTCTTGAAACAAACAAGCACCTCCACCTTTAATCAAATCCAATTGTGGATCAACTTCATCAGCACCATCAAAAGCAATATCTAAATGTGGATATTGTTCAATCAGACCGAGTTTCAATCCATTATCAATGATTAATTGTTTAGATTGGAATCCGGTTGGGATACATACGAATTGATCCTTGTTTGATAATTGACCAATACGTTCAGCAACATAAATGACGGTAGAACCTGATCCGATACCGACGACTTTGGCATCATGGGGGAAATTTTCGTCAACGGCCTTATAGGCTGCTAGTTTCTTTGCGGCTTCTACGGTGGACATATTAGTTATTGTTCGCGAGAGGGTTAAGAATGGGGTTAGGAATTGGTGTCTAATGGACTTGTTTAGCAATCTTAGCATACAATTATTTATGTAAGCGATAATCTGTGTTTGCTATTTTGGGTAATGTGTGTATCTTAATTGCAATTACGCAACTACCTTCCGTCAATCTCGATGACCCACATGCGTCATAAATAGTAAGCGCCTTAAAATGAGTGAAAAGTATGGGGGTGAAAAATAATAGTGGTTGACTCTATTAGGGCAGGAACCCTGAGGAATGCAACTACACGTGATTAGCATACTTAGCATGCAGGAATGAGAAGAAAAAAAAACAAAACTATTGCAACTCATTGAGTACTACACGACCATATCAAAAAAATAAAACTTTGTAATTTCAAACTTTGCTAAGCAACAAAGTAGGGGCGCCGCACTGGATTACAGTTTGCAGGTTACTAATAGCTAACTTGCAAAATAGTGCAAATTGTATAGTGAATTTTTTTCACTTTGAAAAACCATATTGAATAAGCTACTTTGAAAAGAAGTTCTTCTAGTTTTTAGTATAATACTGTCTCACCATACTTAAGATGTCTGCCGCTAACAAGATCTTATCTGACAAGCCAACTGAATTAGAATTAAAGGTTGCTCAAGCTTTCATTGACTTAGAAGGTCAAACTGACTTAAAGGCTGATTTAAGACCATTACAATTCAAGTCCGCTAAGGAAATTGAAGTTAACGGTGGTAAGAAGGCTTTAGCTGTTTTCGTCCCACCACCATCTTTACAAGGTTACAGAAAGGTTCAAACCAGATTAACCAGAGAATTGGAAAAGAAGTTCCCAGACAGACATGTTGTCTTCTTAGCTGAACGTAGAATCTTACCAAAGCCATCTAGAAAGGCTAGAAAGCAACAAAAGAGACCAAGATCTAGAACCTTGACTGCTGTCCATGACAAGATTTTAGAAGATTTAGTTTTCCCAACTGAAATCATTGGTAAGAGAGTTAGATACTTAGTTGGTGGTAACAAGATCCAAAAGGTTTTATTAGACTCCAAGGACTCCACTGCTGTTGATTACAAGTTAGACTCCTTCCAACAATTATACACCAAGTTGACTGGTAAGCAAGTTGTCTTTGAAATCCCATCTGAAACTCACTAAGCGTGCTCCCATCTCCATCCGCCATCAAATGAAGTGTGAAGTGTATTTGTAAATTACTTTTCTATATATTATTATTTTTAATAGGTTCCCTTCGTGCCTTCAGGTTTCTTTGAATGGTTCATAAAATATATATAATTAACGATTCAATGATGAATTGTAATTTACTTTGTAGAATCATTGTTTACTTCGTTTGCTGAAAAAAATAGTTCTATTGTATATACACATTTTACACTTTTCTCACATAACTAGTTGGGAATAACCCTTTAACCCCATTCAATTCACCCTCAGTCCATCCACTAGCATCCGTATCATCCTGTATAAGAACAATCCGATCTCCAGCACGAATGCTAATTTCATCATCACCATCAGCAACATAATCATACAATGCTTCGAGGTATTGAACCTTCTTTGCTCCTCTTCTAGGCATAACCAACGGACCCACCTTCTTCTTTGCGGGAGCTTCTTCGGCAGCAACTTCGACAGGAGGAGGCATGGATATTTGGATATATGAAGTCGGAACGAATCCCGATCCATGTGGACCATTGACCATAGTCCATCCAGATCCATCACTGTCGAGCTCTTCAACAACTAGGTCGTCACCTGCACTAATAGTTGTTTCGTCATTGCTGGTGGAAGCATATTCAAAAAGCGCTTTTGCCGTTGGTTTACCTACCGAGGCCGAGGTCTTTGAGGAAGAAGTGGTTTTGTTTCTTCGGAGGTTGAATATTCCTGTATGTGCTAACGAAGAGCTAGTGTTTGTTCTAACGGTATTCAATGATTGGGTTTCGGAAGATGCATCCAGTTGAGGAGTAGCGATACTTTCCTTGGTTGATTTTCTCTTTAAGAATCCAAATTTGGATTTCTTACGTTCGATAGGTGCGATATAAGTTAAATCTTTATCACCGGCGAAGTTTTGGATGACTTCGATTTCAACTTCGTTACGGACTCTAATTGTATCTTCCTTCATGAATTTCTCTAATATTGATAATGATGTTTGCAATCCAGCATCAAATTTGAGAGTAAGATTTGCTTCGGCTTCTTTTCTGGTTATTGTACTTTCTTCTAATTTTTGTTTGATATCTAGGCAAGAACGTTCATATGATGCATATTCCCCCAGAACAACATTTAATCTACGTTTCAATTCCGTCAATTCAGGTTCTTTTGTTATCAAAGATTCATCATCATGCCAGATACTCGAAGGAATGAAATAGAAATCAGGTGGTTCTTTCCAATCTAAGGAATTGTGTTTGATAAACATGGCAATATCCAATTTAGGATCGTTTTGATCGATTGTTTGATCAATTAGATGTAATTTCTCCTTGACCTTATCATTGCTGTTTCTTTCAATAATCAGGGCATTTTTCAATAATTTGTTTAAAAGACCGACTCTATTTTCATTCAATTCTTGGAAATAGTCCAATATTTCTGGAACATCTTGATAGTAATATTTATCCTTAAGTCTATTTGCGACATTGATCTTGATCAAGTATTCATTCTTGCCAACATTCATTTCCACCGTCCTCTTTTCAAGCTTCTCTTGGTTCTTCTCTGATGGCGACTTTTCATTCTTCTCTCTAGCAGATTCAGTAGCTTGGCATAATGTATCATATTGTTTCTTCTTTTTCAACACTTCATCTTCCACATTCTTCTTCTCCTGCTTTAAATATTCGTTAATCTGCTCAACTTGGCGGGTTATCTTTTCACATTTCAGTTTCAAACTCAGAACGTTATTACATATCTTTGTCATAAATTCTCCACCCAAGTTCAATCTTTCGTTGGCAATAGCTTCCGTTTGTGTCAACACGTCGGTCCATAACACTAATGAAGCACATTCCAAAGATCCGGGGGTAATCTGTGGTTCATCACCGACGGATAAGCTGGCGGATATTCTCAGTTTTTTGTCAAAATGTCTCTTACATAAATCCTTTAACTTAGAAGCATATTCTTTTTCAATAGCACAACGTTCACGATAAAATTCGTCGATATCACTTAACCAATTAGTTCCATTTGCGATCCATTTGGATGTGATTTTGAATGAATCCCGCAATTCATTCCCTATTGATATATTTTCAGTCGCCATTGTCTTTACAAATATTGCTGGTTTAAGGTGTTTGCAGGGGAGGATCAAGGGAATAGAAAGTTATGGAACCACCTCACACCGATTTCCCACACAACAACAAATGTCGTATCAGATCGTTTAGCGTTATGCCCACACGACATTATTTGGCAACAGTTTTTGTGAGTGATCTGAAGTTTATTTAGCGCGCAGGACGTGCGGTAAGAAAAGGAGGGAAGCGACATTGTTTGTTTTGACAACGAGAAGGAAAGAAGAAACAAGTTAATACGATTACTACAATAACACAGTGATTAATTGGTAAGATTTTTATAGTATTGCTAACATTTTCAAGGCTACGTGAATAAACGGTTTGAATGGGGAAAGGAATGAATCTGTCATTCGCTGAGTAGTGAGGTCAACATGGATGTAAGTTTTGGTTGAGGGTTTTCTTTATTCTTTTCGCCCGAACTCGCACTGCTCGTGGTAAATTTAGGGAGAAACGTTAGGTCGAGCTTTCAGGCTGCCCCTCCCCCCATTTCAATTTATCTGAGAATGATTTGAAATTTGATCAAATTTCATTTTTACAACCAATTGTAATTTAACCAAATTTTACAACCAGTTCCTTGTTAGTAATCGTGTAATAACCGTACCTATCAATTACGACAATACATCCTGTGAATTCATTCTTCCTAGCTTAACCCATTACCCTTTTATATTTGCTCACCTTCCCCTTCAGCATTTCTACCACAGTTTTTTCTTATTCAAATTGGTTGGCAAAAATAAATTCATCCAGTTCGCTTCAGCGTTACTAGCGAAACGTTTGATCCCCCTTTATCAAGTTCCCAGAAACGTTACCACCGCTACATCTAATAAGAATAATACCAAGTTCCGCTTATTCAAAGAGGTATATAGAGATTATCAACAATTAAAGAGGGCATATCCATTACTAAAGTCCAAACGACAGCGAATATTAATGAGGATGGAGAGTAACTATCAGCAGCAACGGCTACTGCAGCTGTCACCACCACCACCACAACTAACAACAACAGCCGACACTTCTTCTCAACCAAATATATCAAGAAGACAACGATTATTAGGACTAGCAAGGGCAACCAGAGATAATTATATTCCACGACTAACTGGTTCGGTATCACATTTTGCAAGTGGAGCATCACGAGCTTTGATGACAACCAATGTGGCTGATGTTTATGATGATCAGGGGAAATTGATCCTTCCTAAGGATACCACAATTCAATTGTTTCCATCTTATACTAGATATCGAGATGGGAAGTATTTCGTAGATGTTAAAGGTTGGGTATCATGTCCTGGATTGATGACAAGAAAGAATAGATTGTTCTTAACCATGATGAGACAATACATGAAATACAATGCCAATAGTGCAAAATCTACACAAGCTATCGTTCAATTGGAAAGTGATGCAATGAGGCCAGATGTCTTAAATAATGATACAACAGACGCTGATTCACTCGTATCTCAAGAATCGGCGGGTGATCAACTATCAGACCTGGAGTCATCTGGTAGCTCAGGTTCCAATACCGATGATTTGATAAAAGAAAGACTCGCTTATTTTATTGCACGATCAATACCCAATGTTGAATTGATTATAATAGTGGGTGCTGAACATGACCATAATCAACAGCTTGTAGGCCAATCAACACACTCCGATAATAGTGGTCATTTTGAATTAACCCTCGAAGTTCCTTATAAACCTTCAGTGATTCAAGTTAAATCAGCTAATACTGAAACCATCTTTGCATTTCAAGATATATTCCTAGTTCCCAATAATGGAGTAGGAATAATCAGTGATATTGATGACACTGTAAAACTTACAGGAGTGGTTGGCGATAAACGAGAATTGTTGAAAAATTTATTATTAAATGAACTAAGTCTGTGGAGCATACCTTCGGTTATCAAATGGTATGGAGAAATGTATAATCGTCAGCAAGTTAGTTTCCATTATGTTTCCAATTCTCCTTGGCAACTCTTTTCCACAATTCAACAATATTTTAAAGTTGCAAAGTTACCTCCAGGCTCAGTCCATTTGAAGCAATATGCGGGAAACATCATATCATCAATATTAGAACCTTCATCTTCAAGAAAGAAGCGAGCATTGTACAAGATTTTAGATGACTTTCCTGATAAGAAGTTCATTTGTGTGGGTGATTCTGGAGAATATGATTTGGAAGCATATGTAGACTTGGCCCAAAGATATCCTGGAAGAGTAATCTCGATCAATATAAGATATGTAGAAAATTCCCTTTCCGATTACAATGATTCCAATATCCTTAATGAATTGATAAGATTAATCTCCACAAAGAGAAGAAAGGTTCCTGTATGGCAATCATCTTTAGAAACTTTGACTGATAAGATGGTGCCGCCCCCTCCTCCGGCTTCAGAACAAATAGAAGATTTGATAGATTTATCCGATTCACCGCCACCACCACCCGTTCGCCCTACATCTGCGAATACAACAAGATCTTCATCTACTTCTTCAAAGAAATTATCACCCATGGTCCCTAAAAAACCCAAGGAATTAAAAGGAAGTCCTATAGATAAAACGCCTCCATTGCCTAGTCGTAATTATCTCCATCATGCACAAACCGATACAGTTTTATCGGCCTCAGCTGGTCTGCTCTACAACACTGCTCCACTGTCATCGAATGTTGCCTCCGACGGAGGAAGCATGAATGAAGAAGATGAGATCTTGCCCCCAATACCCAAAAGACCTCCTATTCACGCCAAGACTGATGGAGGTGCAGGATTTGAAACTTGCAAACTCGATGACTTAGATAGTATTTTCGACTTGCCTAGTTTTTATGAATTGGAAGAAATGGATAAGAAAGGTGCTGGATGGATTAGAAGATTGGTGGGAGCAATACATGCTTTGGAGCCTACTGGTACAAAGCTTGATATTTTTGTTGATGATGATTCGAAGTTCTTTGAGAAAAATTGCTTTGAATTAGATGAATTGATGAGAAAATAGCATAGAGAAGGAGATTAGTATATGAAAACCCTTGTATATATGTATACAAATACAAATACTCCCGTTTATTTAGTATGTGTATGTCCTTATACACCCTGTAAAAGTAAAAAAAGATCTAATTTATTAATTTATCATTAACTATGCATGCAAAATTTTAGGTGGAAATAGCTTCACCTTGTTTTGTTAATTCGATGGCCGATTCTGGTTTATTTTCTTCAACTTCCTGTTGATAATATTCTTGAGCATTTGAACCATCACCATAATCCTTGATGACTTCACCACTTTCTTCGGGTAACTCAGACTTGAATTGCGACAAGTCGAAAGTTTCTCCTCCATCGTCTTCTTCGGTATAATATTTGTCGGCAAACTTTTGTAAAATGACTTCTCTACCCGTAAGTGGTCGTTTATTACCTTTCTTTTCTTCTTCTTTTCTTTGTGTTTCTTTCCTTTCCCTTTGTTCACTCTTCCATTTTTGGAATGATTCTGCTGTTATTGGGGTGAACTTACTCTTATCCAATTTACTTCTTTCCAATTCAAGGAATTCTTCCAAGGTAATTGTTGGTTCTGCTTCCGCTGCTAGTCTTTCTAATCTCTTTTGTTCTTTAGTCTTTAATACGAAACCTGGAGGTAATGAATGTCTATATTTACAGTCATTACCACCGTTTGGGCAGACCCAGAACCAACCATACTTCCCATTCTCCACAGCATCAATGAAATATTTACAAACAATATCAGTAGTAGTCTTTGGATTACCATGCTTTGATGAAATAACCTTTCTCAATTTCTCTTCATCCCAATTATCCATTGTGTCTTCTTCCTTCTCAAGCTCTCTACTATCAGTATATAAATCCTTCTTGGCAACTTTTCTACCTACATTAGGATCATGAGAAAATTTACATTTATTACCCTTAGTACAAAGACCTTGTTTGAAAAATTCACATAGAATCGATTTTGGATCAACCCCAAATGGAACCTTTTGTTGTTGAATACCAAACAAAGCAGCAGCTTCTTTCTTTGCTTGCTCAGCTGCCTTCTTTTCTTCAGCCTTCTTCTTTGCTTCTGCTTCCTTCCTCTTGGCTAAACCCCCATCAACACCGGCTTTCATTTGATCGATTTGTTGTTGGACCTTTTTGGATTTGTTCTTGTTCTTCAAACCGAATGATTTGTCTTCAAGGGCTTTGGCCTTTGCCTTTACCTTGGCTTTGTCGTTTCCTTGATTCTTCTTTGGTGGCATAGCTAGTCTTGATCTATATAGTAATGAAGGAAGTAAAGGAAATTTCAACTAGGATAAAGCCCTTTGAATCATTAATATGAAGAAAAAGAAAATTGAAAAAAAGAAAAAAAAAATTTTAAGATGGTCGTGCGACTCCAATATTTGCAACTGGTAGCACTCACTTTTTAGCTTCAATTCATCGTTTGTGGAATTGGAAAATGAGGGAACGTCCAGTGTGATGATAATAGACAGTTTCTAGTTGTTGACTTCGACATCGCTATTTAAACACTATGTTTAGCGATAGAATGATAATGCAATCTTGCAGTTTAACAGCATTAATTAAATCTATCGAGTATTCTTGTAGGAACATTCCGCGCTTCCACTTGCTACCACGTTCAAAATATTAAATTATTCACAGTAGGACAAGCCTGGGATAATCCTTTGAACACGTAAGGAAATGATCAAATTTTTCTATTGAAAGCCTACTACGGATTTCTAATTGGTTTGTGGTGATCTTAGTCTAAACTTTGTTTGAGATCACCGCGCTGTATCATAAATACTGACCTCTAGTTCGAGGCATCTGAACTGACAAAATTCTTGTCTGCGTGAAAAAAAAGCTGGGGACAAAATGAAGAAGTCTGTGGAGTTTTGAACACCAGTTTCTTGAAAATCAAGATTTGCTATTGAGAGACTGGTATTGATTGCTATCTGTTCTGCGGTAAACTTAAACTTAGCGAAAACGTTGCTAGAGGGTCACTACATGCCTTGTATCAAATAATGTAGTAATTCAACTTGCTAATCTAAGACGATGAGAAATCACCAACAAAATTTCTCTGTGTGTTTTTGACGGGTATTTTCCTCATTCCCTACATTCTTAGAGTTCAAAATTTGGTACAATAGGTTCTTCTTTCTTTCATCTATTATACCACAATAGTTTGTTTAACAGTAACCGATAAGATCCATAATAAACCTTGATGTAATGGAAGCCAACTGTGGTTCTCACCAGTTGTGAGAAAAAGAGGATAGCCCGAACTCTCCTAGTAAAACCAGCTTAGAAAAGCGACTACTGTTCACAATCCATTGTTATCAGTTTCTCCTTAAGTGATTTTTGGATAAACTTTAGGACATGTGATAACATATTTGTTACTTTGGTCTTTCTAGGAAAAGCCCCGTATGCAGTTGTTGCTTTACCATTGTAAGGTTTATCTGATTGAAGACAAAGAGTTTTCTATGAACTTTTACCGAACGACCTATCGTGCGGAACTGATTGCCTCAAAATTTAGTAAAAAAATCAAAATGATACATTATAAATATCCAAATTCTAAATAAATTACATAACTTCGTAACACTAAACATGACCTTCCTATTATATACCAACGAAAATCAATAAAACATTTTAACGGAACTTTTGAGAGGCTCTTTTCTTATCTTTTGAATTTGTAGAAGATGTTGCAGTTGGCTGTTCAACTGGACTTACCAAACCGGAGGATCCTTTAGTGGGGCTTCTAAAATTGGCATTCATCAACTCTTGTGGAGAAAAATTTGGATTGGATGAAAAAGGTAACGGTGAATTCTTTACTAGTGCTTTTTTAGATCTCTTTTTACCTCCAAGAAGTCCTTCAAATCTAGTCGGATTTTCGAATGTAAATTCTTGGCTAGTACTTGAAGGTGTGGTGGTGTTCAAGGCGAAAGTTCCGGGTGATGCACCAGTTGGAGTGGTAAGTTCAGCAAGTGTTTGTTGATCGTAGACTGGAGTCAATGGGATGACTGGAGAAGGAAAATTCTCCCCTTTATTCTTTGCAGTATTTCTGTTCCTGAAAGGAATATAAGACCTTTTGGCAATTGCAGCATTGCTAGTATTGACATAATTAGAACTTCCTATTGAGTCCGCCAAAGTAGTCTTAAACGATGCGTTAGATTGTGTTCTTGCCAAACTTCTATTCAAAATTACCGACACCTTCTTATCATAAACGTTTGGAGCAGATTCCATTGGCAGCAGCACTTCACTTGTAGCACTATACTTTGTATCAACAGATGCACTATGAAGATGATGACCAGCAATTGGATGAGGACCTGCATGACGAACTCCGACAGCCATACTATTGGATTCAGTATCTTTAGTGAAAAATGAATCGAAATCATCCAAAGCTGCCCAGACATTACTTAATGAAGCCTCCGGTTCTTCAACTGTTACCGATACCGCGTCAGCATAATCAGCCGAATGGGAATAATAATCTTCCATATGGAATTGAATATCTTCGTTATTTACTTGCTCTTCATTTTCGTCAACTATAGCCGTGACTGCACAAGTGGAAAAAACGGCATGGACATTGTTTCTAGTACTTGCTGCAGTAACTGCCGGCATTGGGATGGACCAACCACTTTCATCAGGAATACCAAATAATGTTGCGGTGTTTTCATATTCTTTCTTCATAGCTGTTGTACCCAAACTCATCCGCAAAACATCTCTATCAAGTTGTGAACCGGAAATAATAACAGCTTCATCCAATACTTCAAGTGCAGGTTCGGCAAAATCAGTCAACAATAATCTCAATAATGGAGAAATTAAATCAGCCCCAACTCCAACAAATTCATCTCTTTGTAAATCTACCAAGGGGAAAATATGTTTCAATATACTCATAGTCTCCAAAGCTATCCAAGGGATCTTATTCGATAGTAATCCTAATAGTAATACTAAAGTCTGTGCTTCATATTCTGGGAAAAAAGAATTCTTAATTGTCGAAACTGTTTGTACTAAAAAGTCCTTTTTCGATCTAAATCTATTTTTCGATAACGATATCAAAATCTTTGAAAGTCCAACCTTATTAGCATCATCGGCCAATCTACTAATTGCCAATGCGGTATTTTGAATTTCAGCACTAATAACTTTCCTATCCAATTCATGCAAGAAACGAGGTAAATTAGCCAAAACCGATATTAAAAGTCTTGAATCTCCCTTTCCGATAATTTCACTATCTTTCAACTGTATTAATTTATCCAAAAACTTCAATGATGGCTCCCATGATGTGGAAGAACGTAAACCTACCATAACAATTTGTTGCAAACCTTCAAATTTCCCTTCCCATTTAGGTGGAAATGTAGAAATTAAACATGACACGGTGTCCGGAGCATCTAGATCAATCTTGGAAACAAATTTATTCATTGTTGATAATACCTCAATAAACTCTTGTTCATGAATTGTACTAAGACAAGCAACACTTGACCAAAACAATTGCGGAAAATCAATTAATTTCTCTGAATCCAATTCAGCCGTAATAGCATTCAAAGTCATTAAAATTTGCATTGCGAATCCCTGAATATCAACAGTTTCATCGGATATTGTGTTTGACAAACGATGCAACATATCTTTCAACATGCCTTGATCCAAAAATGATAATAGTGATCTAAATAATTGGAATGATCTACATGCAATATGTCTAACAGCACATGTTGTAGCCCAATGCAAGGAAACTCGACTCCAGTCATCTTGAAGAGTAGGAGCCACACTTGCAAATATCTTCAATACATTTCGAACTAATAGATCCATACTCTTGGGAGTCCTTGCACCCTTTTTATCATTGTTTAAGTCGTCATATACCCATAAACCCTTTGCGTGATCTTTCACCTTTAGAATATTGATAGTTTCTACTGCCTTCGGTTCCTCTAACGCTAATACATGTATCAAATGAACTAAAAATGAACAAGCCAGTTCCTGAACGACATATAAATAATGGTCCAATAAAGAGAATGCTGTATGAAGCAACAATGGAAGTTTTTCAACCATGATTTCATGCTTTGTTGTAAACAAGTCAACCAAAAACACCATCGACAACTGGCCCAAGGAAAATACAGAATCCTTTTCTGCTCTTGGAATCACTTGAGATAAGTCAGCAACATATGGATATTCAAGTTTGGTCTCTGAAAGTAAAACGGGTGGTGTAGACAGTAGTGAATGTGGTGGAACCATCATTTTGGGTTGCAAGTTATTAATAAATTTCTGAACAACATATGCTGGATCTGCTTGTGAAAACGACAAGTAATCGATAATCTGTCTGCTATACTTAACAAATGATGGGTTCTTCCTTTGGATACAAGTCAGCAAAACAAAATCAATAATTATGTTAAAGTTAGTTGGATTACTTCCAAGTGAAACCCATAATGCTTCAACTTCATTCGAAATCTTAAAACAAAACTTGACCGTTATTTCAAAAAGATTATTTAGAACCATTAACGACGCTGTATCCAACTTGGGTTCAGTTGATGTCTTTTTCTCGGCAATTGTTTCTTCTGGGACTTCTTCATATTTCAAGATCACATTTTGTACCAAAGCCAATAAACATGATAAAATATCTCTTCTCGATGAATTTCCAACTAAATTAAAGTACATTGTCATATAACTGATTCTAATGAATGAAGATTCTGGCTTTGCCAAACCTATCAAATGATTTGATATATCGAATAACGTCTTTTTGAAAACAACTTGAGTTGTACTTGTCACTGCTTCTGAAAACTTGTCCAAGGATTTTGATTTAAGATGTAATTCCTCCAAGTACTTCAATAATTTAATTGCAGAAGCTCGAACTTCATAACTATCATGTCCAACTAAGAAACTCGCCAAACAAATCAAATTATCTGGTAGGTCCTGTTCACCACTAGTATGTTTCTTCATAAAAATTTCCACAAATGTACAAAAATAACTTTCGGTTGTTTTCCATCCATCTTCCTGCAGTGAACAATAGCATTTCCTGACAATTTCATCATAAATCTCTTCATTATCGAAATTATTCTCTAATATATTTCTTAATGCAAGCCTACCCAATTCATTTATCCTCTTTTCGGGACTATTTGATTCAAGTAACTTATGGATCCACTGTAATATACCAGGAATATCAAAAGAAACAAAAGCCAAATTAACACCTGGAGTTACTTCAATCTGCTGCTTAATCTCACCAGAACATAAAACTGCCATACAACTCAAAGTTTGTAATTGAAGTTTTCTCTTTTCAAGATCTAGAATGGCAACGGAAACACCTACATCCTTATCTCGTTGATTAATATTTTTCACGATCATTTTATATCTGTCTTCAGTTACTCCCTTTGCTTCTCCAATACCACACCAATCCTTCAAATAATTAAAACAACCCAATCTTGCCTCGAAAGGCAACCATCTATCAATATTTGATTTTGATTTATCACGTAAGCCAATATATACATTTTCCAAAAATCCACAAAAATATCTACGAAGTCGTTGAAATTCAATATCTACTTGAATGTTAGGAGATGTTAAAAATGTTTTGACACTTTTGACAATTGCGACTAAGTTTTCAATAATTTGTTCATCAGTATAAAGCCAATCATAATCATCATCTGATGAAAATTTACAAGTTAAATCCATTAAAATGTGAACAATTTCAATTCTTAATCTATCTTCACCAGAATCGCGCTTTTTGTCATTACATTGCCAATCATTTATTGACATTGGAATACTCTCCAAAAATGTCTTGAAGATATTTATATTCATGTGACTTAATGCCGATATAACCGCTTCACGAACCATAACTTGTTGAGATCTTAACAAAGGAATAACCATTCTAAATACCGACTTTGCACTAGTGATTTTTTGATGTTGGATATACATTTGTAACGATTTCTTTCTTCCATGAGTTGGTTGAGTGGGGAATGATATTTTTTGTTCTTGAGTTGCTGTTAATGTACAACACGCAAATATTAAATACAATTTCCATTGAATTACCAATAGTTCTGGAGCAACCGTAGTACTAGAAGGGTTCAGTTGATGCAATCTCGATGATGAGAATAATAATGATGAAGCGGTAGTGGTATTTCCTTTAAAACTTTCTGAATATTCAAGAATTGCTTCATGCATTTGAACAAGACTAACGCATACAATATTTCTGCATAATGCAACTGACATTGGACATCTTTGGAAAAAAATTTCCAAAACTCTTGGGAAAACCCTAAACCAAATCGTTGAATCAATTCCGTAATCAGATTCAGCTAATCTTATTAATATATTCTTTTTGTTTTTAATCTTAGCCAATCGTTGTCGTTCTGGTACACTTAATTCTTTTCTAAATGGTTTAATCAATTCCATAAAATCAGTATCTTCCAACACATGGATTAATCTGGTTCCAAAATCAGCAGCAAATTTCGATGAACTTCTTGAATGTTTCCTTGATGTATCTCCCGAGGGCAGATCGGTAAGATTATAAATTGCTTGATCAAATTGGTCGACCAATTTCAAAATTGTGCTACCATAATACCTAATTTTTGGATCTTGGGAACATAAAAAGAACAATCCATTTCCTTCAACTTCCTCCACCAATGTAATTATAACTTGCCATTCTAAATCTTCACTTGCTGACAGTTTTGTAATAGTAGTGGATGATGCGACGACATTCGATAAATCCTCATTCTTTTGGTTAATTTGATACAAGTCATTCAAAACATCTTTATTCATTAATTGATCGTCATCATCATCCATATTGTCCGATGACGATCTATTACTATTCTTTCCAGCATCAGCCATTATTTGAAACAGATTTAACCAACAAGATAATAATTCCGTATATAATCTTAATAATTTAATATATTCCTTAGAATGTAAATATTCAGTATTATATCCTGACCCGATTGTTTTTTCATATAATTGAAATGAATTTTTTGCAAAGACAGATAATAAAGATGTTGGATTTTTCCTAGCTGCCAACATTTTCAATGCGGTAATTGCCGATGAAGAAACTCTTGGATTTGAATGTATTGAATTCCTAGTCAAAATCAGTACAATTTGTTTAAATGCCAACCCACATAATGATGATTGAGATGATGAATCTCCTTTACCTTGAACAGGAGCCATTGTCCATGGAATTGCTTCAATAATTGTGGAAAATAATTCAATATTTAAGAATTTGGTAGTTTTTTCAGTTGTTGATGTTGATGATAATGTGAAATCATAACCAAAATGAAAATTAAATGATGTTTGCGCTTTTGACACTGTGGTTGTATTAGATGATGATGAACTATTGTTATTAGTTCCTCCTCCACCCAAAGAATCTGAACCATATTGTTGATCTAATAATAATAATAACGTACCAAGATTGCGACAAATTTCTTCATGTGTTGCCATATTTGTGGTATTTTTAGCTATAAACATAAACTCATTCACTCGGGTCAACATTACCTTTTCCATATCAAATGATGGTGATTCATTCATATTATTGTCGTCGGTTGGGAATGCTGGTTTTTGGCCCAATTCATATGATTTCAAAATTGATAAATAACTCTTTGTAATTAAAATTAATTTATCAGGTGAAGAATTTTCCAATGATGATCCATTAAAACTTATTTGTAAAAGTTTGAGCAAGACATTATCTAACGTATAATTCAAATGATTATATCCCACGATTTTGATTAATTCCGCTAATGAATTGATTAGACGAACATCTGATGTCAACCATTGTGATTTCTTATTACTCAAACTAGTTTGATTAAAGAATAATAATTCAAATACGGCATCAAGTTTTTTTATGGTTGTATTCAATGAATCTGGTAGTCTGTAAATATAAACCCAAAGCAATCTGGTAATACAATCAATATAAGTTATCTTTTCAAATAATTTATCATCCTTTTGTTTCAATTTAAAATAATTGTCTTCTAAAACTTCAAACCAAACATCAGAAAATAATTCCTTTCTTGAGACAGATAGTGCTGCAGTCATTAATGTTAAAGAATGAGCCCAGAGATTGTCACTTGAATAATCCATATTGATGATATTGGGGAATAATCCAGTTGGTGTTGTTACTGTACTTGAAGAATGTCCACCACTTGTTGTAGTTGTTGTTGATGATGAAGAGTAAGTATTATTGGTATTCATTGCATGACTTAAAATTCTCCTTGATTTTTCATAAATTCTCTCTATGCCTTCTACCCAAGTTGGGTGGTTTGTTTCTGCCGTCAAGATGTTTGCCAAAGGTAATAACAAACTATTTAATACTTCACAATATGCACAGATAATAATTTCACTATTAGCATGATCAAAGAATTTCGCTAACGATTTAATAAATTCTGCAGTTTCTTCAAATGCTTCAAGAGGATAATTAGTCAACCTTAAATATCTCATTCCATTAATCAATAATCTCAATTTATGTTCTTCTTGATAACTAATCTTTTGTAAATCGACAACTTTCTCCAAATCGGCAATAAATCGGTCACTAACACTGAGGAATCTTCTTTCTGACATAAATCCTAATAATTCGGCAAATAAACTCCAATTTGCGGCTCTAACTAATGACTGACTCGTACTTATTGGATCGGTGGTTTTCAATTGAGTATAGACAATTTCTTCCAATTTATCACCAAGATCTTCACCCATGACTTCAAATGATGTTTGTTTCACCACCTCTATCAAAACACGACATAATATATAAATAGATGCCAAAGATTTCCGATCGGCTTGGATTGCCGTCTCTCTTGCTTGATTAATTTGTTCATCGTAAAATGTCTTTTGTTTGATACATTCGTTACTATTTTCAATTTCGCTGCGATTATCCTGAGCATGATTGGGAACAACGGATGATGTTGAGTGATTTCGGCGATGGTGTACGCCAACTTTAGAAAAACTTTTGCTTCTCATTAAACTCAAACTACGTTTTGCTTTTCCCTTGGTAGTGTTGGTGGCATTCTTGGCGATTCCAGGATTGGAAGGAGAAATAATCGATGAAACTCCACTTGAAGAATCTTGTACTTGAGTAGGTTGTGAGTAATTACTATTTGAAATTTTCATTAATCCAGTCTTTGCTAATTCTATTGTTCGTTCAACTTCATTTGCCGCCATTGTAGCTACTTCACTCTTTGATTTTCTCCAAAACATAACACTGTCAATTACTGGCTTTGGTTTTCGACGGGCAATATATCCCAATGAACTTACAATTTTGTCAAATTGAGGGTCGGCACCTTCTGCAAGTAAATCCACAATTGGTGGTTCTTCATTTAATGGATAATCTAAACATTGATTCAATTTCCGTTCTGCATGTCTTACAAACTGAGTGAATACGATATGTAATGTATATTCCGCGGGTGTTTTGGCATCTGTTGCTAATTCTTTTCTTAAAGAGCCACCAAATCCTTCGCCATTTTGGAACGTAAGCTTCTGTGTTATTGATGAGGAAGTAGCTAATGGAGGTGGAAGTTGCGGCGATGGTTCGCTGTGATCACGAGGTAATACTGAAATTGGAGAGGCCAATTGTTGCGAGAGAGATATTTGTAATCTAGTTCCTTGGAGTGTATGAGAAGCAAGACTCGGTGAAGGTAACAATTGTCCGAGTTTATCGCCATCTTCTTCATCTATATCCAAATTATCTTCTTGCATCAGAGACTGTCGTTCGGGTGTTGGTTTTATTAATGGTGGATCTTGTAATCTGAAAGTGGTTGAATGCTCGTTAATATTGTTTGAAATAAATGAAAACCCCGAAGGAAGTGTTTTGGACTGAACTACTTTTTGAGAATCGAGAGATTCGTTGTAATATGGAATCTGGGAAGGTAATTCAATAACCTGGGAGGTTATATGGTTTTGTTGAGTTGTAGTAGTGTATGCTGAAATGGGTATATTATCTGTGTTGTTTACAATTGAAACATTTTGAGGAGAATTATCAATGTTCTCATAAGCTACTTCTGGAATTTCAGGAGCTCGATCTAAATGGATTAATGATGGACTTGATGCTTTGTTATATAATGCGATTGTTTCGTTTACTTCATCTGTTGTGACTAATGATCCTTCGTCAACAATTGATACAACTGATTGACCCATTCGTATACTTTGTTGTAAAGCATGTGGATTTAGAAACTCTGAGTTGTTGTTGCTGTTGTTGTTGGTGGTAGTGTATTGTTCCTGTAGATTGTCAGTACTACCATCTTGTTGTTGATCTGATGAACCTTGTTGTTGTTGTGGGTAATGTATAGTAGTTTGAGCTGTAGTGTTTGCTATATCCTCTATATTAGAAGATGATTCTAGTGACAACTCATCTAAATCCGGTATCTCTATCATACTGGATGTGTGTGTGTATTTGCTAAAACTGTTCAAAGCCTTTGATTGAGTGTATATACCAACGTATTATAATTAAAGACTTTTATAGTATAGAAGTTGGTTGTAAAAAATTGAATCTTGTGTTTTTCTTTTTGCTCTCTATTTTTTACCTTTCCACACGACTAACTAAATTAAATTATTAGTTATGTGTGTGTATGAATGTAAACCAAATACTAAAATTGATTAGATTGATGGCAAATTAACCACCACCACAAACAGACAGTTACTGACAGATATACACGTTTAATTCTTCTATTTTATTATTAATTAACTTCTTCTTTTTGGTTATATAAAAATAAATAACTTTATATGATTTTAAGTATCTAATTGATATATTTCAATAAATATATAAATACTTTAGTTTGTACAATTAATTATTCACTAATTAAGTAAAGAAAGAAAAAGTCCCATTTTGAAACTTTTTCGCATCCATGAAGACTTTACAATGTTACTTAACTCAAATCCTGAAACTACTTGAGGAATAATGCGAGATTATGAAAGGGGAAAGGAGTTTTAATAAGTAAAAATATGTGTAAGATAATGAAATAGTGAAACAATTAAGTCCAAAATACCCTTTCAATATAAGCTCGCGATTTAAGATCATAAAAAATCATAATGTAACTATATAATTTATACATGAACATACATTCATACCTTAGTGACATGGTATTGAGAGGGCGGGCACTTTAGTATGATCAACACGGCAACAATAATTTTATAGCAAAGTGTCAAAGTAACCAGAAAGTTTTTAGTAAAGTTTTAATAAGTCGAATTCTAGAAATCCTTATTTAAAATACTAGGTAGGAATAATAATTTGATGCAATTATAAGTTGGATTGGGTATTCTTCCAGAACGTGTTGGGTGGTGGAATTTTCTGTTTCCTCACTTTTCAATTCTAAAAACCAGGTTCCAAATCAAAAAGATACCTTTTACTTAAAGAAGTGTTGAATGTTCTTAGAAACTTTTGATAATATAATACAGCTAGATTTTCCAACTATCATCAGTGCTCGATGATACTCTAGATCACTCTTCAAATAAACTTGATCTGGCGCTACCATGTCAACTGATTTTGTGATAATTATATATCATTAGAAAGATTAGATTTTTAATTTGACCATTAACTGCATATACTTAATCATATAGTTATATATATACCTGTGTGTGTACACTAGAACCATAAGGGATCAAAAATTTTGGCAACCAAATTGAACATCAGACAGAAAAAAAAAGTGAGTAATTAAATATTTAAGCTCAAACAAAGTGTTGTAAAATATCATCAAGAACAAACAAATATGTCAGAGCATAATATTCCTACTCTTATCAGTCAATACATTGCATCTGTCAGTAATGATGATAATGAGTCCACTGCTTTATATATTGATGAATTGGTACAATTAATTGAGTCAAACCAATTATCATTATTACAATTCATTTCTAATTTAGGTCCAACATTAACTTCAGATTTAGATTCAATTAGATCTAAAGGTATACAATGTTTGAATTCTACATTGATTAGATTAGACAAGGGTAAATTATCAAAGCAAGATATTAATGTATTGATTGAATTCTTACTAAGTAAATTTGATGATAAATTAAGTTTACAATATACTTTAAATTTACTCAATATTTTAATTTCAATGAATAATTTCTTACCTAGTATTAATTTATTGAAATTATTGAATCATTTATTAAACAATTATGATCCAAAGAAGAATTTGGCTAAAGTAAGATATCAATCTTTTCAGATATTACATAATTTATTATCATTAGATCCACCTTTCTTATCATCAAGACAATCAATTATGGATAAATTCATTCAAACATTTATTCATTTAGCTACTGGTGAAAAAGATCCACGGAATTTATTAATATCTTTCCAATTAAATCAATCGATAAATGATAAATTTAAATTTAATGATAGTTCCTTACATAAACAATTCATTGATGATTTATTCGATGTTTGTTTTTGTTATTTCCCAATCTCATTCAAACCTCCACCAAATGATCCTTATAAAATCACTAGTGATGATTTGAAAATAAGTTTAAGAAAAACAATTGCTTCACAATCGTTATTTGCTCAAGAATCTATTCCTGCCTTGATTGAGAAATTATCTTCAACTAATAATATCATCAGAGTAGACGTTTTAAAGACATTGGCAGATGTTGTAGATAATTATAATGCTGAAACTATTGAACAATATTGGGTAACAATTTGGGATGCTTTGAAATTTGAAGTATTACATCATACTGAAGTTGCATCAGTTGTTAAACCCACCGATTCTAGAATTGTTCCTCAAGATATCGATACCATAGATGATAATGATGGTAATAAACCTTTATTATTGACTTTAAGTATAATTGAAAAGATTTATACCAAACTTACTAATTCGACAACCGTATTAACAACAATCATAGATGAAATGAAGCCAAATATAATGGAATTAAAATCAAAAACAAAACAATCAATGATAATCTTGTCCCAACTTGCCGGATTATCCGCTACTAATTTCAACTCAATAGTTGTATTTTTATTCCAATATGAAATCTGGGGGAAATATTTTAATGTCGAACCGGTTCATGATATTGAAGAACCAGTAGAACTTGATGTTAATGATGATATTGTTTTGAACACTGATAAACAATGTGATTTGATTGATAATTTGGGATATTTATTCATTAGCTATCAAACATTACCTAATCGTGACAACAATAACAAATTGGTTATGTTTAAGGATCATATATTGATCTTTTTGGGACAATTATTAATTAATTCTAATAATACGACATTACAATGTAAATCAGTACAACAATTAACTAAATTAATTGAATTACCTGATTTTTTACAACAAGAAGAGATTAAATTAGTATTGGGATATTTTAAACAAATTTTCACTACTCGAATTGAAGAAAACAAAGCCGATAGTGTATTGCATGAATGCATCAATGGATTAATAACTGTATTACATGATGATATTTCTACTCGTTCATTTACTATTGAATTAATTGTTATTCCAATTTTGGAATATTTACAATCAGATACTGATAATGAAAAATTCAAACAAATTTTAGAAATTATGGAAAAACTATGTATATCTCGAGAAATTTTGGAATTTTTATCAATCAAATTATTAAATAAGTTGTTACTTCTTAAGGAAAAAGTAGATAAGATTCAAGAAATTGTTGATGTTTTAATTAAATTGATTGAAAAGATTGAAAAACATGAACAATTTTTAACTAATTCATGGTATAAAAAGTTTTTACCCAAATATTTTCAACATGTCATGCCTATTATATTATCTAATCCTAAAGATTATATTTTGATTGAATCTATTGGAGATTTAGTTGGGTTGATAATTAGATTTGTTGATGTTTCAATGCATCAAGAAATTTTGAATATAATGCTGAATGTGTTTTTAACTGATGAAAAGAATGAATTTGGTGTCGATGAAAACTTATTGGAGATTGGATCAATCTATATTTCTGTTTTTAATAAGATTCTAGCTAATTTGGATAAGAATTCTAAATTTGAAAATATAGATGAAGTGATCAAGAAAGTTATTGAGATTGTATACAACAAAAACATGGACACGGTATATTTGCGAGCTCAATATTTACAAACATTATCATTATTGATAAATAAGTTTTGTTCCAATCTGTTTGAAGATATACTTGATGAAAAATTATCAGAATTCAAATCTGGAGGAGGGAAGAATTTGATTTCTTTAGAGATATTCATTTGGATACTTAAAGGGTTGTTACTTAAAATTAACCCCATTGGTGTTGAATTTTATAAAAAACTTATTGATTTATTTATTGAAAATCCAACGAAAATTATCGCAAGATCATTACTGGTTTTATTCGTTGATTTGAACATATTCACTAATGGATCAAGGAAACCAACAATTTCAAAAGTTAATAATTTAAATGTTAAATTATTATATAAACAACAATTATTTGAAATTATTTTACCATATTTAGAAGAATCTGATAATGAAATTTATCTTTATTCATTATCATTGATCATTGAAAATCTTTCCAGTAAGATTTTATTAGGACATTTGGATTCAATATTACCTTTAACAATCACAAGTTTGAAATTATCTCAACCTAGTGCAATCATTTTGAAATCATCATTACTGACGTTAAATATTATCTTGAACACAAATAAGCTGTTAGTGGATGGATATATTCCGGAATTAATCCCTATACTTGTGAAATTATCGCAAGGGGGTACTACTGAAGAAGTGAGAGCCTCAGCATTGAAGAGTTTAATCTCAATATTTGGTCAATTTGATAACCATGATGATGATAATATAAAGAAATATAAACCGAGTGTTATAAATGAATTGATACCTTGTTTGGATGATAAGAAAAGATATGTTAGAAAATTGGCGGTAGATTTAAGACAAATATTGTATGAATTAAAATAGTAGAGTCTATAACAAAAATTAATATACATATATTATTCTGAATCGGATTCATTGTAATCTACTGGTGCCAATCCTGGAGTTAAACCAGAAGTATTGTTCTTTCCACCACCTCTATGACTATCAAAATCATCAAATTCTTTGGCTTTATTTACGATTTTCTTCTTTCTTAATCGTTTATGACTAGGTTTATATAAGTTTTCTAATAATCCTTCCTTTACTTCTTTCAATTCATCTTCAATTTCAAGATCATCGATTATAGAAAATTGTTGTAAATGATTTATGTTCTTTTTAACTAATTTCTTTAAATATTTTTGTTCTTCAGGTGTATGATCTGTCTTATCCTTTATTATTGTATATTTTATGAATTTCTTAAACTTCTTATCCATCTCATTTGATTTTTTGATCTTATTACTTGTCTTTTTCTTGTTCTTCTTTTTGGTGGTATTGTTATTATTATCTACATGATTGAATTGTTGTGCAAGGATTTGGGTCGTGCTTAGAGATGAGCTTTTTGATGAAGTTTCTGATGGTGCAGTAGTAGTTTGTAGAATATTGGCGAATAATTTATTCACTGTTGCTTCTGCTTGGAACTTGGATGAATTTGATTTAAACGACATCTCTCTCTTGTTTACAACAACTTTGTATATACTTGATAAATTGCCCTAAGAGAATTTAAATGCAAAAAAAAAATATTCAAGAATGAGATGGTGGTTGATGATGTCGTATCAACTGCGACATTTTTGATTTCTGATAAATGTCGTGCTGTTTTTATTTTTTTTGCAACTAAAACTCCATTTTTTTAACTGGTGGTTCCTTTAGCCCTCCCTGATAACGAGAATGCAGGCTAATAAATCAGACTGGAAGGTTGTATTTTCCCCGATCTCATTTTTGCTGCTTGTTGGAAACTGTGATTCTATGGTAAACAAAGATTCTATTGCTTTTTTTCTTTTCGACTTAGAAAGTAGAAGTGAATGAGCTTGAGTGAAAGGTGCATTGTCTCAAATGGTGAGTAAAATCATGACAAATTTCGTTTGGATTATGGGAGATGAAGGACGAACCTTCCTTTAAGAATAGGATTTTTGCTTGCAGTTGTGGAGATAAGAACCCTCTTCTGGATTACTTCAATTGTTTTGTACTGGTGAAAAATCAATGTGTGCATGTGACATTTTTTTTGTGTAGTAAGTTTTTACTGGTAAACAAATTTCAATGAGGAAGGGAATAATATACAAAGTAGATCTTCGCCTAATGTATTCATTTGATTGTTACAACGGAGTTAACCCACTCTATTGTTTTCTTAAACAATATCAATCAAAGAATGTTTCTACGTTGGGTACTTTTAACGGAAATAAGAGAGGTGAAGATGTGAACCACGATATAAGCTACTTTCCTTAGAAAGCTCCACGGTTAATTTTATCAAGAGGAATTGTAAGACATTAACTTAATAACATAGTTTTTTGGGGAATGTTAGGTAGGAAAAAACCCTCACCAAAAATGGTAAACATGTCGTTTTGAATAGTCAACCAATGGTTAAATTAATAAAATCTGGGGAATATGAAGAAGCACTGCGTTAGCAAATGTTGGATATCCGAGGTCCATTGGGATATATAAAAAAAACAGTTCCTAATTAGGAAGTTGGATCAAATATGTTGACGTAATACGAATAAAAGCTACCCTACAATATATATTCTAAGATAACAAGTCACATGATAGCTGTAGTTTACCGTTGTTTCTAATTAGAATCCTAAACAAGCAAAGTAATGTATGGGAGACTAAAAAATTGGTGTGTAAAATGGTTAGGCGAAACTTGTTAACAGTGTATTTAACAAAACAACACAAGAAAAATTTCATATGCAACTAATTACGGGATTAAAATGAAAAAAAAGTTTAACCCTTCCCCAACTTTTATGCAACTTATCTTCATTTAGGTGTGAAATATTTAACTAAGAAAGAAATAGTCTGTAGGAATCTGTTTATCCTGTTCATATATAAAAGGGGGGCTTTCCAATTTCTCAGTAAAATTTAATATCACCTAACTCCTTTTTCTTTTCCACTTTAAAGATATTAAGTTTTTTCCAATAGAACCACTTTTATCAAATACTACACACACAACACATACAACATGTCAGTCGAAGTCGATGGATTTAATTCTTCTCCTTTATTAGGATTGTTACACTCTGGTTTACAAGATGAAGCAACAGCTAAAAAGGCAGTTGGTCAAGTCAAAGCTGTTATTGTTATTACATTAAAGAATAAAGAAGGTAAGCAACAATCTTGGGTTCTTGATTTAAAGAATAATGGTTCGTTAAAGAAGTGTGAAGCTTCTCCACCTAAATCTGATGTTCAATTAATTTTGAAAGATGCTGATTTTGTTAAATTAGCTAATGGTAAAGCAAATGGTCAAAAGTTATTTATGAATGGTAAGTTGAAGGTTAAAGGAAATATAATGAAGGCTGCTGCTATCGAAACTGTCTTTAAGACCTTGGATCCAAGACCAAAGCTTTAGAGAGAGGGTGGTTTGTGCTATATAAAAATATGTATATGTATACTTCTATGTATGATCTTTTAGGTTTTATGTACATAAGGAAAATGTATATTTGAATGCATATGATTGAGTTAACTCTGTAATGTAGCAACTGAAAACGAGTCATTAATGCTTGTGATTATATTCATCAGTGACACATCTCGTCTTACATTTAGCGACCGGAAATAAGCAGAGGAAGAATGAAGAAAAAAATAGTCGGAGAATGCGGGGGTGGAGTAAATCCTTACAATCTTACAATTAACGTAGTTTTAATTACACCTAGCAGTTTATATTCATTCAGGAGTATTCTAAATGCTTTCTATTAATTGTTCTAGATAATCGAATCCACCTCATAAGGCTTGAGGCTTTATTTAGAATATTTTGTGAGAAAAAACGTTAAATTTCATGGGGGATTGGCATAATTTCCAATGAATGAAGTTTAACAGAATGATTCAAAGTTGAACTACAATTAGAGAAGAAATCCATCCACGTTGATTACTGATATTAAACAAATTTATAGATTTACGTATACATCTACCGAATGAAGAACAATCTGTGTAAGGTGCACTAAGGTTTTGTCGGTATAAATAATGACGAAAATTGGCAAGTAATTATGATAAGTTGGATCACAAGCAGTTGCAAATAAAAAGAAAGTCTTAACTTTGATGACCTAGGGGGTTAAAGGCAAGTTGTACATCTCAAACTCTTTTGGTTTACTATGTTTATCTTGACAATGAAGGCCAAAGGAGTTATAAAGTTTTGTAATCTTTATGTCTTTTAACGTTTTATCTTGGAAGTCGCATGTAGTGTAGCTTTGTTCTAAGAGTTGGACCTGTTTGATCAAATAATGAGGTTCAGAATCTCCCCTAATTTTTTTTCCTATTCACCTCTCTAATCTTTTAACACGATGGAAGACTTCAAGACTCTTCTTCTAATATAGATTCAAGTTTGCATTTCCAGGTGATAAATTCAAATTAAACCCTCTTTGTTCGGTAAATTTATTTATGATATCACGAACACTTCTAGCTGGCCAACCAAAAATGGTAGATATTAAAGATTGAATTTGATAGAAACAACCCAGTGCTGACCTCTTGACTGCTTGTTCTGGGTGTACTAAATCATTCAAATCATTTCCAAGCGAGACATTCATAATGATGATATACAAACTAATAGATTTTTTGTGGGAGAGAGAGAAAGAAGAGAAGGACTAATAATAATTTAAGATGATTTTACGAACTTGATGACCAATTGGGGTTACTCTTATATTTATATTCCACTTTTTTTAGTTCGAGGGGTTAATATGACCAATCACAACAAATTGATGAGCATCACTTATAAATTGAACTTCGTCCCCTCAGAGATCTGGGCTGATCTTCTTTCTATTGTTCATCTTTGTTCTTCGCATTAATGGGTTGCAACTTGAGGTTTGTACTTAATACATCACAATTAGGTTCTCGCCTTTTAATTTAGATCTTTGATGGTAATTAATTCTTGGCTAAGTTCGTAAAATTTCTCTTTTCTCAAAAGAAAATTTTCATCACATTTTATTGGCTTCTTGATTATTAATTCGTATTGAAGATTAGATTGGCTAAATCAATTTATAAGTTAACTATTTATGAATATTACTATGTGTTGTTTCTATAGCACTCCTTTTTTTTCAAATATAAGTTTGTTAATATATCTCTAACTATACTTGATCATTGCAGCCCCAGGCACTTTGATTATCCAAAATCCATTAAAGTATGTGGTGGTAAGATGATCCCTCTTAAATTGAAGTAAATACTCGAATAATATAATAACTTTCATATAACAGATATATACGAGCAATCATTTACGTTCTTAATCTAATAGATCAATTCTTACGTTTAACATTGCTACCAAAACAGTGTACAGATTGATTTCCCTCATTTCGCACTTGAAAATTTAAATGTCAATTATAAATGTTGTTAATCCTCTACTTAGGAAAACATTATATCACCGCGAAAACAGTTGCTTGCATTATACATACACATCATGTCATCTCTGATAGGGACTAAAGTAATTGGATCTGATGATAACATAGAAGAATCCTTAACTATGTTTTTTGATAGCAGTTTCAATCCTTCTGTATATATCGACAAACTAATCCAATCAATAATTCATCAAGGTAGTGGTGGTTCTGGTAGTTCCACAACAGCAGCCACTCCAAGTTCAAAATATTCCAAAAGTTCATTATCCAAGGTCTCAAACGATATTTCACAATTGATAACCCATTTGGATTATTATACGAATGAATTATCTAATAATAATCTAAAACAAAAATTAGACACTTTAGAGAAATCGAATACTTTGATATTCCCACATGGGGGGATCAGTAATGAACGAGAATATGCACAAGATGAAGAAGCTGGTGGTTCGACTAGATTACAATATCATATTAATGTCCTTAATAATTCGATTGTATCACTCCAGTCTGAGTTATTGTCAATAAATGAACAAATTGACAAGAATTTAAATGGTTCAAATACAAATACACAACCTATAAATGATTTAATCGAGTTAAAAAGAGTAAGGGCCAATTTGATAAAAGTATTGCAAGTATTCGAATTGATTAAGGCATCTATTGGTAAGAAAGGCAGTGATTCACAGGATATTTATTCAGTCGAGGAATTTCAGAAATTATTGGATGAATTGTTTGAAAGTATAAAGACTCAACTTGAGAGTGGTAAGAATACTGAAGAGTTACATAATCATGTTGACAAGTTGATAGAGATGAGTTCTTTGTTTGTTAATTTGTCGAAATTCAATCCAATTTTTAAGAAGTTTGTTGGTAAACTTACAACTCAAAAAGAAGCTTATTCCAAGTCACGATCATAAACGTCATCCACACATAATTTTTTGGCTATTTTCGATTATAGATCCTTATTTATCATATTATATAAGAAACACTATTGAACATAGGGGGTATATATATACAAGGTAGTAGGTTAAGGTTCCCTCTCAAAGCTCTCCCGACAATCTAGCTTTCTCTTTCTCTTCTTGTAATTGCTTTTGCCTTGACAAGTTTCTATTCAACACTTCTAACTTTCTCATCTCTTCATGAGCATCAAAATCACCTGAAGATAATTTTTCATAAATTTCATCATATTTACCTGTTGAAACTGGACCATTACCTTTCATTCTCTTACGCATATCAAACATCCCATTTTTACAATCCATGAATGCTTTTAAGTTTGCGAGACATAATTCAGGAAGATCTTTCTTTAACTCTGGATTATTGAGACAATCTTTGGGTTTGTTTCTTTCTATTAGCACACATGGTGATCTTTGTAAGCAAATAGCAAGTGCCTTTCTTTGATCTTTACAGCTAAAAAGATAGTTAGTATTACACTCCATCAGCAAAAGAATTCAAAACAGTACATACCTTGCTCCCATATTTCTTGTAATCAGTTTCTTCTATATCACGATGATTGTGAATCATACGATGTTAAAACATGGTTGCTTGAAAATTAATTCAAAAGTCCGGTGGGATTTAATCGAAAAAATCATCAATCACGTGCTCGATCATGTGATTTGACCGTAATTTCTTGGACGTTGGTCCATGGCCCCCCATTACAAAAACCCATAGATTATCAGCATTTTACAACACCTAAAGTAATCAGCATTTCAAGTTTTCAAAAAGGACCAATCTGATTCTATATGACTATTACATTTGTTCCAGGAGAGGTGAACAGAACGCCTTATTCCGTAGCACAGGGGAATTGGAAGAATCATCATATATTAGTATATGGTTCAGGTAACAATTTAATCATCACTGGTGCAACTGTTCAAGAATCTAATAAAAATCCACAACCAAATAATATTGATAAGAATTTACAGACAATATATTTATATAAGGACCCTTATGCCATTTCAGTGAATGATGTGAATGGGTTTATAATGATTTCAATTGAATCCCGAATAATAATATTTAAACCAGTCAATGAATATATGAAGATTCCTAAATGGCAACAAGAATTGGAGTTTGAAGTTGAAGATAAACAAAATATCAATTGTATTAAATGGGCAACTTGTGATAATGAATTTGTAGTTGCAACTAATAAAACATTATATTTATTTCATTTATATGATGAATATGGAGAATTGAAAATTCGTAAACTATGGCAATCGATAGAAGTTAATCCAATTACTTCCATCGATGTAACTTCAAATTCTAGCAAGATTTTTACAACTAGTGGTCCCTATGATCGTGTTGTTAAAGTATGGACGAGAATAAATTATAGTGATGAAAACACTTTGTTTGAAGTTGCTTATTTGCGACATCCCAAGAATTCATATGTGCGTAACTACCATTGGAGGGTTAGATCAATTGATCATTGTACGGCTGGAAGTAGTAAACATAAGAGACGGGCAATAACAAATGGCGCGATGACAAAGATCAAGAACTTGAGTGGATACCTAAATGTTGAAGAAGAAGACAATAGTAGTGATATACTTTACACATTTACAAATGATTATCAATTCAATGTATGGGCATCATATGAAGTTAACGGTCATCATCATATACGAAATTGGGTGACTTTAGATCTAACCGATTGTTTTCCTAATATTTATACAGTTGTCGTAATTGAAAATTATTATTTAAAGTCGAGTTTAATACCGCTGTTGAAGAAATCACACAATGTTGGCGTATTTGAAGGATTAAATTTTGATGATTTCGATTTATTGTTAGTTATTTCAGAAACTGGTGATATTAGGTCTTATGCGATTACAAATATTTCCCAATATCCACCCAATAATATTCAATTTAAGCCACTTAATCATCATGTACCGTATAAATTCGGAGTGAATTCTTTTCCCTTTGGACTGTTTGACATACACAGAACATCCTTTCAAAGGGAAAAGCTTACCAAGGAAATAATTCAATCTGAAAACTACATCACGAATGTGTTTCAACCAGTTTTGATAAAAGACATTTCGTTATTAAGTAATGATCCTAGAATCCATGCACTTTCATTTGTAATTCATGATAGAATAAAGAATACAATCCGTTTCAACTCAGTCGATTTTAGAAAATTATTGGATCCATCTAAGGAAGTAGGAATAGTTTTATTGAGTAAATATCAAGGACATACTAAATCCATTAGAAAAGTCGTAAAATCCAATTCATCATTCACAAATAATAATATTTTATTATCTGTACTGAATTTCCCGGAACATAATTATATTTGGGAACCTATGATTTTGAAGGAGAATAAGTATCAATTAATGTCAGTTACCAAAAAATTCCAATTGAATGTAGACCATTTTGATTGTGGAGATGTTCCAGAGATCAAAAAAGGAATATGCAATGCGGTAATAATCAATGATATTGAACCTCCAAAGGGAAACAAAAGAAGACATATTGTGATCTCGATTGAACGAGATGGGCATATTAGTGTATGGGATTGTAACGGATCTACGAATGATGATCAACCGGCCGATTTAATCTTGAGAAAAGGTATTGAATTACCTGATGGTTTTACTGAACCTCGTGCGTTCATATTAACTGAATTTCCGGACAATAGTTTGCTGTTGAAACAATATTGTGTCTTGGGAGTGTTTGAAAATGATTTGGTTAAAGCATGGAGACTTTCATTAAGTTATAGTGAATCTAATACTATAACAAGAATTGGTTTTACATCACAACAAATTTCAAATTTACCTCAAGTCGAAAAGATCTTTCAAATTGGAAGTGTAGATGCGTTTATACAACACTCGAATAAAAGTTTGGTGACTGTGATCGATGAACAAGGATTATTAAGATGTTATACTCTTGACAATTTTGGAACAAATACTGAAATTTTACAATGGAAACTTACACATTCATTGGTTACTAACATAAAGAGAGCAAGTAGGATACATGGATCGACAGTCATTAACAAGTTTGCAGTTGTTGATGAAACGGGATCAATATTAACTATATGGGATGTAAATCAAGGTGTATTAGAGTACGAAGAAACGTTTCAAAAAGAAAATGGCCCAGTTAGAGATTTAGATTGGACTTTTATTAGTGCTGCTTCTAAAGAGAGACTGACCACAAATGCGATATTATCTGTTGGTTTTGGTCGATTTGTGTTGCTATATACCCAATTAAGATATGATTATACTAACAAGATACCCACTTTTGCATGTTTGAAAAAAATTGATATTTCTGATTATACGTCGCATGAAATTGGTGATCTGATTTGGTTAGATGGAGGATATTTGATTATTGGAAGCGGGAATCAATTTTTCATTGATGACAGATGGGTGAAATTGGGTTCTGCTACTATTGATTCTATGATTAGACAATTGATGAGTGGTTATACTACTGAAGGTGATCGGTCTTGGGAACCAACAGATTTTGAAGAAGATGATGAAAGTGAATCCGATGAAAAGCAAGAAGAAGTTGATGATCATGATGATGGGGGAGGATATAAGACTGTGACGAAATCAATTGAGGATACTGTATATGATATTTCCCGTTTGGTTCGAGTTTTGAATGGGCCATTACCTATATATCATCCACAATTTCTTATTCAAGGATTATTCATGAGTCAAGTTAATTCTGTCAAGAAGATTTTGGTTAAATTATTTCATGACATACGTAATGGAGAAACAATTTCTTGGGATTTAAATATGAATATTGAGAAAGAGATCCAAAGCACCCAAGGAATATCCATTAAAGAAGATGCACCTAAAATTAAGGGTGCCTTACAAAGAAGAATGTCACAACTTTTTAGTATTGATGTGTTTGCTAAATTCAACAATGAAATGGCAGATTTATTAACTGAATATTTGATGAAAATTTCATTACCATTATTAACTAGACATCAACAAAGTACGCTTATTTCTGTGGTTGCAATTGTAAAAGAATTAGATAAACATTTATTAAGCCTTGATGATAATGGTATTCGATTTATGATTGGACTTAAATTATTCCAATTAAACTCCAAACAGACTAAACTAACCATGCGTGATATCAATTGGGCATTACATTCAGATAATAAAGAAATGTTATTGGCTGCAGTTGAAGAGCATTACAAGAACAGATTGACGTGGGAATCAATAAGGCAGACTGGATTAGTTTATTGGGTTAAAACTGATCGATTAATTAAACTTTTGGAGAATGCAGCTAGGAATGAGTTTAGTGAGAATCGTGATCCTTCTGGCCGAATGTCTTTGTTCTATTTAGCACTTCACAAGAAACAAATATTGATTGGGTTATGGAGAACAGTTAGTCATCAAGAACAACAGAAAATGTTGAAATTCTTAAGCAATGATTTTTCGCAACCACGTTGGAGATCAGCTGCATTGAAGAATGCATTTGTGTTATTGGGAAAACACAGATATATGGATGCTGCATATTTCTTCTTACTAGGAGATTCACCTTCTGATTGTTGTAGTGCGCTTGCTAACAAAGTTGGTGATGTTGCTTTGGCAATTGCCGTTGCCAAAGTATATAGTCGTACTTCACAACCGCATGATCAACTTGATAGGCAAAGTTTAGTTACGGTTATTGAGAATTATATTGTACCTAAAGCTGTTTTGGATGGTGATCGTTGGACTACAAGTTGGATGTTTTGGCAGATGGGAAATAAAGAATTATCTATTCAAGCGTTGATTAGATCGCCTATTGATATTGTAATGGCAAACAGAAATCACTTTTCAGAGCAATGTGTAAAGAATTTGAAAGTTTCTACAAAGGGGCAAAGTTTCTTACGTGATGATCCTGTACTTATTATATTGTTTAATGATTTAAGACAGAGAAAGATTAATTATTTCAAGGGATCATTGGATATCTCCAAACAGGAAGAATTTCAATTTATTATTAAAGTTTGTTTAATCTATACTAGAATGGGATGTGATTATCTTGCTTTACTTTTATTAAGAACTTGGTCATTCTCAGAAGGGGAAATTAGTGAGAATATCGATTGGGGAGGATCACCAACCAGTCCATCTGGTAAAGAGAAAATGAATGAGTACTTCAATGGAGAAGCTAGTGGAGGAATTCCTAATTTACTTAATTCCTTCTCGTTTAGTCAACCATCGAAGAAAAAACAAATTGTTGAATCAGTTAAAGTACAACAACAGAGGAGTATGACACATAAGACACCACCACCCGTGCAAGCTTTTGAAGAACCCGATATGAGTGCGTTTAGTTTTGGATACTAGAAATGCAAAAAAAAAGTTACTCTATATATATTTTAATTAAATAGTAGTATGATACTAGTTGATACCCCCTAATGTGTGTAGCATCTCCCGCAAGTTACAAAAAGCTTTCTCTCAAATTAGTAAATTGTATTGGTACTTCGTAGTATAGTATTCAAAGGGTTAGTCAAAGTACTCCAAGATTCAACCACCGTAAATACTCCTGCAATAATGAAAAATATCCACATTCTTGAAATAAGAACTCCTTTCACACATTGAAATACAATTGAATTGAATATAGCTAATACTACTTCAATGGCTTCATCAAATTGTGCCAAGAATTCCTCGTCATTACCGGCGTCTGAGTATATTAAACTCTTAACAAACAAGGTTAATTTCCGGAAAGGATATAAGCGTATTAGTGTAAGAACCACTGTATCCCATATCTCAACTATGGAGTGACGAATATAAACTAATTCATAATATTTGAAGAACTTTCGTTTTAAACATTGTGGATCTCCAAACTGAGTATCCATTAATAATTCACATTCATCGGGACGCAATTCACAGAATGGTTTTGAAAGAAGATGAATTCTAAAATTAATCTGTAGATCTTCAACAATTTCTGGATCAATGAATTTAGGGATCAAATATATCGAGGTTAATATAGGTAAGATTGTTAATAGAATGTATTTGCCATTCTCCAATATATATTGTGTATATGAATACAACCAATAAGAATCTACTGAGCGTGGTATCATAATTGAACAAAGGTTTATTGTTCTGAACAAATTCACATTGCACTGGGAAACGAAGAGATAAGGACCCTTTAAATAAATTGCTGAACCCCGTATTTCGGGATTTCATTTTTGTCTCAAATCAAAGTTTTTCGTGATGGTTGAAAAGAGAATACACCCACTCAGTTAGTTCAATGTTACAATGTTTCAAAATGGTTAGATCAAACCACCCCTTCACCTTGACATATCTGGATTGACTGAATCACTCTGAAATGTATCTTGATATTATTGTTGGACTATACGAGATATATAGATATAAATCTGCGTCAGAAGGTTGTTCACCAAATTTTCCAGCGAAATTGAACAATCTCAAAAACGAATAAACAAGAACTTGCACAGCACATTAAACTTCTCACTAAACGATACATCTATATATCCCTCTAGAGTCATTTAAAGTATAAACAAGTATGATACAGTAAAAAGATGCAAAAAAATTCAACTGTTTTGCTTAGAACCCTACCCGGGACTCGAACCCGGAGTCTCCCGCTTAGGAGGCGGATGCCTTAACCGTTTGGCCAGCAGGGCTTGTTTGCTCGCCTTTATAGTGAGATCTAGAAAAACTATAAGATTTTTATGTCATTTTATTTTCACTTTATGGAATCTTATGGCCATTATTTAGTCCAAAAGTTGATTTTCATATAATCTCTATTTTACCTAGTTTGTATTGAGATAGCTAGAAGGTTGATTTGATTGATATTTTAGTATCTAAAAATTTTTGGTTAGTTTTCGTAATTTTCTTACTTATAGGCTTAGATAAATGAGTGGATGTCGTGAAATTTCAAATATGAATAAGATGTTTACTCTCAAAAATTGTCTTCTGGGTACAAATGGGTTAAGTAATTGGAAAACTGCAGCCTTGTTATGTAGTTTTTAGTAACTAAAAAAGAGCTAGAATATCTTTCATTGCCCATCTTGTTTTAACACACCTAATATTAGATTTCATACAATGATTATGTTTTACATAGAGGAATTAAACAACTATCTCCACAGAGAAGGAAATATTCTAAGTCAAATCGGTTATGATGTTATTCTTTGAATATTTCGACCAAATTTTTTTTGGAATAAAACCTTTTT